>VZRW01013129.1:0-50298 GCA_013398125.1 Aegotheles bennettii
CTGTGATTCTGTGATTCTGATAGCTTTTCTGTTTCACACTCTAACAGTAGACAAAAAGAATTAGTGTAAATTATCTATCCATGTACTTTTTAAGTCCTGGGAACATCTACCAGGAAGGACTTACACCACTTTCTAGAGCAGAAAGCACTTAATGTTTTTCCATACTTAAAAAAATGCTAGAGGATTGTTCCTTAAGTTAATAGTCTGGGTTCACAGTGAGGGGGCACAAAGTAAGATATAGACGGACAAAGCACTCTTGAGAATAGCAAAGATTCTTTCACTGACCAGACAAATCTCCTTGTTTTGTTTTCCCCCTCCACTCCTGATTTTCCTCATTTACAGATTAGTTGGGAAATTACTACACAATAATCTCCTTACTGCAAAAATCCCAAAGGTGGTCTCTAAGCCTACCATTTCTTCATTAAACCCTTGTGGTGTGCCTGAGGGTGTATCAGATCTTCATTGAAAATTAAAAGCAGTGACAGTTGGATGTCCCATCTTAAACGTATTGTTTTGTACATTTACTCCACACATTTCTTCTTACTTAAGAAAAGTTGGTTTAAATTATACTCTTGGTTGAACAAACAAAGACCATCAGAACTTCCAGAAGTGAAATTGTTTGAACTTTATAACTGGTTCCCAATACTATCAAAGCTTTCACAAAACTGGCATTACTAGTTCAGACTGGGTTTTTAAGTTTCAAAGTCTTTCAGATAGTCTCTACACACTGAAGATTGCCTTTTTCTAATGCCATCTCAAAATGGAACTATGAAAAAGGCTATTACATTTCATCTCTCAACTATATATTAAGACCTTCTTTGAAGCATCACTTTGTAACAAAACTTCCTAGCTAAGCTAAATAAATCAACAGCTATTAAGGCTTTCAAGTTATTAGCTTATTACAGTAGCTACTTTCTAATTCTTATGCTCTGCTTCAACTCCTAAAAAGGCCCATTGTATTGTAGCAGCACAACCCAAAGCTGCTGGGAGATGGGAGGACAGCTTCATTGTTCGACAGCTCCTGGCTCCCTGGGGGCTTGACGACTTCTTTTTCCTTTCCTTTTTTCCTTCCCTCTTTCTGCTAAAGGCACATGTAATCTACGCTTCATGATAGTTAGACAAATAGTTAGGTTAAAGTACTTGAAGCTGACAGAAAGTGTAAATGTTTCTCATTATCTGCTCAAGGATCCAGTTGGGTGAACCTGCCCAGGTGGGTGTTCCAGTGGGAGCTGGAGGGGAAATGAGCTCCATCATAGGATGAAACTGTGTGTTTAATTATCTTGAGCTGAAGCAATTGTTATTTAACAAGGAAATTATAATTTGTCACAATAAATCGAAGAATGGCAGTTAGCTAAGCCAGTTTAGCTTTTTTTTATTTTTAAGTTTGTTTAAAGAAGCCAACTAATCTGCTTAAAAAATGTGGAAAAGTATCATTATCAGAAACCACCAGTTCATCAAAGCATTTCAGTGCATTCTGAGATTCCCTCTGAAGTCAAGCGCTTTATGCATTTATTTAAAATTTTGAATGTGTGTAACTGCTTTGCTCAATCACAGCCTAACTGCTGCAGCCCTCACAGAAACTCATTTGGCCAACACATATAAAAAAAGTCAATTTTGTTCAATGAAGCAAAACTGTATGCAAACCGATGTCATAAGGTAAGATCCACACTTTAAAATGTGTATGCAAAGCACCTCACAAACAACAAACGCAGACCAGTTCACTAAAAGTATTTCTGGGGAAAAAAAAAAAGAAAGTTTGGTACCACAGAGGCAGATGTGTTGCTCTGCATTGGTAGGGCAGAGACCTATTTATAAAGGTTTGGCATCTGCCTACGATTTGCATAGGAAAAGTGGTGCACAGGATCACTTCTGGTAACTGCTATGCTAAGAAAGAACAATTTGTGATTTACAAGCACAGTTCTCTAGCTAGGAAATAGGAAAAGAGGTATTTTCCTTAGTGTGATGTGTCACTGTGAATCATAATGCAAATTAAATTATGATTGAAATAAACTAAAATGATAGTTATGGGAAAAACTGTAGCAAATAGCGAAACTCTCAATATACAGTTAGAAATACAATATCCCTTTAAAAAAAACCACAGGGTAAGAGCAATAGGAACAACGATACTATCAATTTTTCAAGCCTGAAAATAAGGAAAAGTAGCTATCAATAAAACTTTAGGAAAATTATAGACTGTTTTTCTTTTTTAAAAAGGGATACTGCATCTTTAAAACATGTAAAATAGTAAGTCACCCGTATTTTACTTACAGATAGTAGGAGTAAGAATAGTAGCTCCTCCTGGCAAGCAAATCACAGACAGTGGAAAAAGAGAAGCAATGGTGAATGAAAAGCGTGACTCTGTCACATTCAGTAAAGCAGAGAAATGTGCGTTTAAAAAAAATTTGAAAAATTAATGTTTCTTTGGTTAGCATTTCAACTTGCTCATGCACAAGCTAGCCTTACTTTGCCATGCAATTAAAAAAACCACACTAGCATATAAAAATGATTTGTTTTTTAGAAAGATTACTTGAGAAACTGACATGCTGAGATTTCATTTATTGTCAAAAAATTTGAAAATTAAATGGATTGTGTATTTTCAACATGCAGTTCAGCATAATATAATGATTACTACCTAGATGTCATGACAAATGAACAGCTGTGTACAAATCTTGTGCAGTAAATATGCTTTTTACTTTTCAGTTACAAAAACTAAAGATTGCATTAATAAATACATTTAATCAGAAAACAAATTTCAAGTCATTCATTTTAACATCTTTATTGGTACACAGGTGTATAAGTATATGTTTGTATGCGTATTATATGTAGCTATATGAGCACACACATTGTAAATGATGCACATTCACAAGTTATGTGTGTACTGACATATATACCACACATTTCCTGAATGCAAACATATGTTTTCTATTTTAAAAATCTTACAATTGGAAATGCTGATGCAGTCATGCTAAGCATTAAAAATATGGACAGTAAACAAATGGAAGGAAATGAAGGACATTTGGAACTAGTCCAACAATGACTTAGAAAATAAAAATGGCATTGCTTGTTAAAGATGCAGTATCCCTTTTCTTAGTTGGTTTGATTACTCCAGTAAAACTCTGTAAGAGCTGTTAAGAGCTTCATTCAGGAAAACTTCAAACCAATTTGCACAAAATGATCAGGCAAAGCCTAAAACATCTCAAGCTTGTGAACAAAACTGCTTAGTACTCCATTTTTCAATAAAATGTAATGCTGCATTTAATCAGATTGAGATAGTGATGGCTGTGCATATGACTTGATAAACCAATGCAAGTGCAGAAACCATTGTTTTCCATGTAATAAACTGTGGTCAATTCAGGTATCAAAAGGGATACTACATAATGGATCACTGAATATGCACACTACGGAAAGATGATTCAAACGGATTGGTTTTCAGTCTCACCACAACTAAGTGAAGTGTGTTTATGTACATGTGAATGTGTCAGGGTTTTTACAGTTGTTTCTGGCTTCATTATGTGGATTGCCCTGATTCAGCAGATGGACTGAATTAACTCAGGTATACTGAGTCTTCTGTGCTTTTTGTAAGAGACCTTGACTAAAGCCTGTATTAAAAAAAACCTGCCCGCTTTCCCTAAGCAGAGGGGAGAGAATGGCACACCTATAACATATGCGATAGACAAGCAATTAAACTATCATGATGAAAAATTGCCAAACATTAAAGATTCATTAAACAGGTTAATTTCTCACCTATTTTGAATACAAAATAGTACAGGAGTTTAGAAATGTTATGTGCTTTAGAATGATGATCAAGTATCATTCCTAAAAGGGTACTGACTCCACAGGTTAAGAAAAGGGAAGGGGAAAAAAGGGGAAATTTTAAAATAACATTTCATAGACATGATTAATTTACTTTTATCAAATGATTCAACAGGGAAAGTACGAGTCTAAAAGGACTCGGAATGCAAGAGGTAAAAAGGATAGCAAAAATGAACACATAGAATTTTAAGTTGTTTTTTTTTTTGTTGTTACCTGAGAAACTAGTCAATCCCATCCGGAAGAGACTGACATTATATAGTGGTAGACAGTTTCTCTCTCTCTCTCTCTCTCTCTCTCTCTCTCTCTCTCTCACAGACACAAACACACACACAGACACACAGAGTCCTCTATTAGATGTAAGTGGACCACTGCAACACACACTGAGAAGTTGATACCCCCCAGCACACACCTTGCAATAAAGCTATAAAATAGAGATTTCTTCCTGAAAGCTGAAAACCAACTTTTTTCATGTTTTTCAAAAGTTGTGTAAATAAAGAAAATTGGCTGACTGTATGTCTTTTTTACATATGATGAGTTGGACCTTTTGCTTATGTGTTAATTCTCAACCACAGAGGTAAACAACAGAGAAAAGTAAAAGCACTTTGGGGAAAAAATCACGTATGTAGCTAACTAACACAGAACACTATAAGCATACCTAATGTTTCTAATGCAGACGTTTCTTCTCCAAGTTATATATCTCCAGGGATAATTGCAAAGAGGCAATAAATTAAAAAAATCTAATGCATACCAGCAATTATAACATATAAAATTATCTTAGGTATAATTATCATTTTTTTCTTAATCTTTACAAATAATACCAAGCTGCATTTCAGAAGAACATTCGCAACATTTACAAATACGCTTTTTATTAAGTCTTCTGCAAAAGGGAAGGGAATGCAATGGACACACCACTGGAAGACAAAGGTCTCATTTTACCCAAGAGAAATCAGTTTGTGCCCTGTGAAGGGGACCCATGAGGGAGGGGGTGTACAGAAAAAGAGGAATTGGTTTTGGTGCTGTAACTAGCCATTTATAGAGCCATATTATAAACTTTTATTTTAGGTTAAAAGAGTTGCAACTACTGTGAAGTCAAGATATTTACAAACTGACCGAGCAAAGCGTAGCACAATTTACTATAGGAAGGAGCATTTGGATGCAGAGTTAGCATTGTACAAAGCCAGAAGATGGCGATATTGCTTACTGTCTAAGAAAGCACGGAAAAAATTAAAATTCATTCAAATTAATACACTTTTAAGCAATTTCATGCACTAAGGACTCACTAGATAATTTTACAGTGATGTAGTATGACTTTTAAGAAAAAACTTCAGGTTTACAAGAGCATAAATAGAGGTATAAAATTACATTATTTTGCAAGTTGGATAACATACAGATACAAAGAACTCATTAGATCTGCATATAGAAAATAAAATTCATTAGGTGATTACAACATGAAAAGTGCAAGAAGCTATTCTTTTTTTCTTTGCTTTTTAAAAAAAGGGTCTATGAATTTTAAATCCACCCATTTTAATATTCTGTACATTCTTCCAACTGTAACTTAAACTACTTGCAAATAAATAAGTATGAGAAAATGTATAGCTACTGGATCCCAAATATAAAGAAATCCTCTCTTTAAATCCCTCGTAAGAATCACAGTAAAATCAACAGGAAACACAAAGAACTCATTCAAAAAGTGATGTGACCTACTGGTCCTGAAACTTTTTTTTTAAAAGACCTGTAAAAAATACCCATTTAGTTATTGTTAGATACGGAAAAAGAAAGAGAGTAAGATAATTTTCTTACCTTTTTTTGACGATCAATATGACAACAAGGAGAAGTAGGATGAATACCAGAATTCCGGCACTTATTCCTGCTATTTTCACCACTCGATCTGTTTGTTTAGCTGGATCCGGAATCACCTCAGGTTCTTCTGTTGCTGCTGCTAAATGAATCAAAAAAGAAGTTGCTTAAATGTGCAAGCACTAGAGACAAGAAAATAATTATTGGTGATAATTTCCAAATATGTGTGTGTTTCAGTACCATAGCCAGAATAGATACACGCATCATGTGTTTATACATCTACACATATGTATATAGAAACACTTACAAATTTCAATCTATATGCCATACATTTGCAACACCACGTATATGACTATATATGTGTGTATGCAGGTGCATATGTATATTTATATATATAAAATTTCCTCTATACAGAGGTGCATATGCACCTGGATTTCCAAACAAGTTACAATATTACAAAGCAGAAGACAAAGAAGAGACAATCTATCAACTAAATCACCATTACTTCCTTTAATGTTATTTTTTCAGATACCAAATATGGAATATTTAACATTGACTACTGTGATTACGTTAACTCACAAACAGTAAATTAAACTCTCTTTTCCAAGCCACAGCCAGCACCCTAGACTCTAGTCCTTCTCTCTCACTCAATCCCAGTCCACCTTTGTGTATTAATTCACCCTTACAGCATCTGGCCTGAGATCCGCATTCTGCTGGGAATTTTGATTCTCCAAATAAGGCCATCCACAAAGCTAAGCCCAATGTCAGCGGTAGTTTTATTTCTGTTTATAGGCCATGAAAAAAAAATAATAAAAAATTGCTGTTCTACACCGAGATGAAACCACTCCGTAACACAGCTGAGTGGGCTGAGGCCACAGGTTACAGCAGAGAGGAAAACAGAATATATATGAAAGCGCACAGCCATTCAGTCTGCACCTCTGCATCACAGCCTGGCGTAAAAAAGAACAGGAACATGAGCTTTCTCAGCCTAGCACAAATATCAAAAAATATAAATAGGTTTCAGTCAGGGGTAACATCCCATGAGGTGTTTACTTGTAAAATAGGAAACGGCTTTTCAGTTGTCTAGTTCTTGCTTTCTGAGGCTGTGGCTCAGCACTTTGCCTTTCCCCTGCTCACAGGCATGGATGGGTACATGTGCTTGCTTTCTCTGACCCTTCCTCTCTCACTCTCCATCCAGCATGTAGCAGATGCCACGTAACCTCTGCCCTCTCACAGCAATGGCACGTGGAGCAATTACAAGCTGTTGGTGTCACCATTCCTATGTCATTCCACAGAAATTGCCCTTTACTCTGAAACTAGGCAGCTACTCAACAGACCACCAAAACAAGCAGAATGAAAAATGAGATGAAGCCACACCAGACCACGACTACCACTCCCTCAAAAATCTGCTCCATGGGTCTTTCAGAAAGCCAGTGCAGCCAGCACCAAGGATAACGGATAATACCTTCTGGTTTTAACCATGTTTCTCAGACCATTTCTATTCAGGTTTCATACGCAGGAACTCAGTTTGCCTTTTGAGGGAAGGATCATGCTGATGTTTAAAATCACTCTCTTTTACTTGTTTCTGTAACTTCCATCTCAGAACTTACTAACAACTTGCCCTCAAAACAACCTTCCGAGTTAGGAACGTGCTCTCTTCCAGACATCCATGCAAGAGCTAAGCAGACTGTAAGAGATCTGGCAGTGTTTTAATCACAGAACTTAATCATCATCATCAGATTTCATCATCATAATCATCTCTCTCCCCTACAGCTTGAACTCTATCTGCTGAGAAATACCAAACGCTTCCTCCTTTGTGTAAATACATGCCTGCATGCACACTTGCATACATAACCTGTGTGGACTCAATACTACATATTTTGTTTGTATTAGGTGTGTTGTTGAGGTGTCTAGGGGTAAGAGACCAGATAAGTGTGTGTATGTGCGGCTGCATCCATACGACATTTACGGGATGAGGTTCAATGAGGCCAAGTTCAGGGTTCTGCATTTGGGTCACAACATCCCCAGGCAACGATACAGGCTCGGGGAAGAGTGGCTGGAAAGCTGCTCAGCAGGAAGGGACTTGGGGGTGCTGGTTGGCAGCCAGCTGGATATGAGCCAGCAGTGTGCCCAGGTGGCCAAGAAGGCCAACGGCATCCTGGCCTGCATCAAGAACAGTGTGGCCAGCAGGAACAGAGAAGTGATTGTCCCCCCGTACTCGGCACTGGTGAGGCTGCACCTCGAGTGCTGTGTTCAGTTTTGGGCCCCTCACTTCAAAAAAGACATTGAGGTGCTGGAGCGTGTCCAGAGAAGGGCAACAAAGCTGGTGAAGAGACTAGAAAATATGTCTTATAGGGAACGACTGAGGGAGCTGGGGTTGTTCAGTCTGGAGAAGAGGAGGCTCAGGGGGGACCTCATCGCTTTCTACAACTGCCTGAAAGGAGGCTGGAGTGAGGCAGGGGTCGGCCTGTTCTGCTGTGCCCATAGTGAAAGGATGAGAGGAAATGCCTTTAAATTGCAGCAGGGGAGATTCAGATTGGACTTTAGGAAATTTTTTTTCACTGTAAGGGTGATTGGGTATTGGAATAGGTTGCCCAGGGAGGTGGTGGAATCACTGTCCCTGGAGGTGTTCAAGGATCTGGATGTGGCGCTGGGTGGTGTGGTTTAGTGGTGGTGTAGGTAGATAGCTGGCCTGGATGATCTTGAAGATCTCTTCCAACCTCGATGATTCTATGATTCATACTCACACACAAGCTAGAATTAATGCCAGATACACATACAATGCTGTCTAACAGAGGAAACAAGGGGGATGACTTTTGAGGTGGAACTAGAAGAAAGTGGTATTCAAGATTCTTAAGGCTTAAAATGAATCAATTCCCAGTCTACTATTAGCTGGACTGGATGTGACAAATATGAAAGAACATTTGATAAGCAGTAGTGCCAAAAGGCCAATCAGTAGAGTCAAAAGATCAATCAAAGTTGAAATACAAATGGCTTTATATGCCAACGTTTGATGCATGGGGTACTGAGAAACAGCAAGGACATGGGAAGGGTAGGGAGGGGAGCATGCAGGAACAGGATAGTCGCTGTGTCTGGAATTGCCATGAGTGCAAATGTGAGTGCAGCTGGGTAGGTCAGACCTAGCAAAGCAAGAACTACTCAAGCTGCAAAATTACTAAGGCTTGAGCAAGAGATTTAGTTGTGTGGATGGAGGTTTAAGGCCAGGTCTTTGAGAGATTTCAAAATATGAATCACAAGGATTGGATGTGACCTGAAGACACACTTCAGAAGTTGAAGGCTCCAAAATACATCCAAAAGTACAGCCTTGATCAGGACAGGTGGTATTTTCACAGGAGTATTAGTGTGAGATGAGAGAGTAAATAGGAAAGAATGAGAGACCTGTCTTAAACTTCCCTGGAGAAAGACAGAGCTTGACAGAGCAAGCTGCATAATGGGTGCTTCTCAGAGTCATGTTTAAAGTTATTGCTTGACCACTCACAATGTTATTTTATTCAGAAAAGTTACCTTAGAGAAACAACTATACGCTTCTTGGAAAATCTGAGGAGGAAAGGTTACTGGAGGAGTTTATTTATTCGTCTAACTTAGGCACTGGTATCTTATCATATATTCTGTAAGAACTGATTGAGTAACAGTAACTGTTGCAGTGTTCTGTCCAAGCTTTTAGAACAATAGTGGAAAGCCAGGAGGATATCAACTGCTTGTCCATTTACTCTGGTGTCCTTAAACTAAGGGGTTTGAAGTAAGGGACAGTAACTCATTCCATGAGCTTTAATACTGTTTATGAGATCAAACTGGTGCCCACTTCAAATGTACCAGACAGTCCTAAATTAGTGGAGAAAAAAATATATTGAATAGTCATAGACTGAGCAAGTGTATAGCCAGTGGTTGAGACTTCTATATCCAAAATGCTAAAATCTATGGGCAAACCGCCACCCCTTTCCCCAGTATCAACAGAAAAATTGCCTTTGACTTAAATGAAGCCAGGGTTATTATGCTTCCAGCAACAGATAATATATACATTCTCTAGACTAAATGTTACATTTGGGGACTACATGAAAGCAATTATAGATATGAATCACACTATATTATTTATGTGTACAAGCATTGTATGCAATAAAGTGTATTATTTTGAGGAAGCCACTGAATTTAACAGAATCATTTAATGAAACTTATGAATTGCAAAGTATTTCATATGACTGGTGTTTTAATTTTGAAAATTCCAAGTGTATTGTAATAAGCATGTGTGAGCTTACACCATATACAACCACCAAAGGACAAAAACATAGAAACCTTGTGCTTATGTGTTAAACTTATGTGTATAAGTCAGCATCTCCTGGTTGCTGACTGCACAAGGACTACAGCAGCAAGTGAAATTCCGCTTACTCTGAGAATTTGTTCTCTGTATCTTCTAGATACAAGACTGTCAGGATTTTTCTTTCTGTGAAGCTCTTCTATAGGTTGAACTGCTTATTTTGCCAAACAGAGCAACTCAATTAACCAAAGCTTCACCAAGGGCAAATCTTGCCTAGCCAACCTAGTGGCCTTCTATAATATAGTGACAGCATCAGTGAACAAGGGAAGAGCTACTGATGTCATCTATCTTGATTTCTGTGAGTCTTTGACATGGTGCCCCACAATATCCTTTTCTCTAAATTGGAGAGATATAGTAGTTAAAAATTGAATCACAGGCTGTTTCAAAAAGATGGACCCATTTGAAATGGACCTTCAATTGAAATTGGGTCCATCTTTTTGAGACACCCTGTATTTTCATAAGTGAAGTAACTACTGTGTATTTCTAAACAAGGTAAAATAGTCTTAAATTATCTAAGTTATAAAACCAACTGCTTTAACTAACTTCTAACATTCCTTTTTAGTAATCTAGTCCTGCAATCCTGTTATATCTTGAGTGGCAGGCTGTATTATAAGGTAATTTATTGATTTGAAAAAGAACCTTGTGCGTTAACAGAATTATGATCATACGACAATAGACTGTCTACTGGCTATTAATTCCTTTGGCCACCCTTACTTTAATAGACCTCCAATTAAGCGTTAATTTTTACAATATCCTTGCTGATTACTATGTTTTTCACAACTTGACCCTGTAAGTCTAAGAAAAGATAATCCTACAGTTTTCAACCATTGCAAAGTCATCTTGTATAAAATTTGCAAGAAGAGTTTCTGATCTGAAACAGGGAGTTAATTACATTTTTCCCAACTACAAGAATAGCTGCCTACACAGAAGATTTAGCTTAGACTGGAGGAGAATGAACACTGGATTTAGCAACTTATCCACTCGCCTTTCTTTGGAACTAATGAACAGTAACAGCAATTATATTCCACAGTCCCATTCACAAAGTTCATAAAATAACTCGATCCAGTGATTCTGGCTCTGCACATTGCCAGTAACAGTTACTATATAAAAAACAGTTTTCCTTGTTTTCATAGATACTTAAGGACAATACTCAATCAGTTAACTTCCGTGATCAACAGCATGAAGTTCAACTGTGAACAGTACTAAATTAGATTAGGATTGTTAACACACTCATAATTTGCTGATGGACCTAATTATTCTAATTTTTTTAATAATATTTTTAATGAAATACACTTAAAAATCCCACACACACTTCTAAAACAGAGAGTTTGCCTAATGTTCATACTTAATTCTTAAAGTACACCATGGAATAAAGAATCCAGTCACAACATATATTTCTTTCCTGTCTTCTCCTTCCTTCTGTGGCTCACAATTTACACACAGCCTTGCAAAATTGTCAGAGAATTTATGAGACTCAGCACAAAATATATTCTATCCATACCTTCCTAAGGAGATGGTGTTGGAATCAAGATAATGATGCTCTACTCGCTTATCCAAACAAAATTATTCAAGCAGAAAATTCTGGTAGGATTTTGCAGGGCTGCTTGTATGGTACCACTTAGAGAACAGCCAGCTTTCTAAAAGACAGCTTTTAAATCAGAGGTTTTGAACAAGATTTTATACGTAACCTTCTCACCATACCATTTGACTCTCTTAACATTCACAGCATTTTATGCTGGGTTTCCTTTGTGTGAGTGAGGGAAGAAACTCTGTTTTATGGATGATTAAAGCTGCTATTTTATTACACTGCATTTTCTTTGAATGGTAATTTCTTTTTGTGGCAGATCTTTGAATTCTCACAAACCGGTGTTATTGCTGCATAGCTTGATATTCAAAATAGCTCTGCTCAAGATAATCTGTTCTGTACCTTTGTTATGTGGCATTCAAAACTTTTAATTAAAAACAGGAATGGCGTCTGAATGAGTTCAACAAGGTAACATCAGGATAACATCAAATGAAACTGCAGTTCCAGCCAGCTCTGGTGATATGTCACCTGAGAAAAAGGCTCTTTGAGAAACTAAGCGAGATACTCCGATGAATGTTTTCTTTTAGACTGGGCTGCCCTGTGTTTTAATCATCTGCCCAGAAAGACTGTTCCATCTCCATCGCTTTGTTACTGCTTTGCAAGAATGATAATCATTGTGCAATTAAGGATATTTTTAGAAGTCTGAAAGTTAATTAATAAATTCAAGTTCAGAGGGAGAAGATCTGTAACCCCTTTTAGCTTAATTACATAAAAAAAAGTCTCAGCTGATTCTATTTGATGAAGACACTTGAATGTGCTTTTGCAGGGATGGGGGAGACGGGATACGCAACTTCTTCCAGCAAACCATGCACACGATTCATGAGGTCTTACAGATTTCTTCATGTGAGTCAGTTTGTTACACCGCTGGACTCTCAAGGTTTTTCTTTTTCACATTGAAAGCTGGAAATACATTTACTGGGACAGAAATCCCACAATGCTCCCTTCTCTACAGCTGCCAAAGAGCTTGTCTTTTGGAGAGCAGCTTCTAGAAGATGAAGGCACGCCAGAAATTCACTAGGGTTTGGGTACATCTAAGCTGCTGCTTCTAGGACTCTGAATTACAGCTCTGTAGGGTAGCATTATTAAAAAGAAAAATTGTATTTGATTATGAACTGAAAACGCGATTCCTCGAGTTGTTCTTTGAAGTGTTAGGTTCAGCCCTGTCACCATGGTAACGAGGGTCCATGGCTGCCCCAAGGAAAAGAGTTTAACAGGCTCTGCCAGTGAAAAGGGGGATGCCCATCACCACCAGCCTTTTCTTTGCATTGGTCCTGAAAGAGAAGGGTAGTGAGGTGATGCTTAGATAAAATCTGCTGTCTCACTTTGTGTTGCAACATACTGTGCCCATCTTTGTCGTCATGCGTGTCCCTTACTGGGGGGAAGGGGAAGACGTCACAGATGCTACCAGCTATGCCTAGCAGAGGGGGTGCCCAAGGCTCCAAAGCTTTGTGATATTTTAAGTTAAGCTCTTGTATGAAAAAAATTAGGTACCACTGTTCTTCACATGAAAGGTCATTGCTGCAGAAATGGATAGAGACACTGTTTCATGGGCCCCGATGGCTGCTTCTGTCAGAGCTTTTTTGATCCTTCTCAAAGGATGGCTTACGTGCAAAAATGAAATAAATACAGCTTCAAGCTAACCTCTAGTCAGATTTGGGATAGTATAAAATGTTGTAGAACTTAAGTACAGAAAGTCCCACAGGTAGATCTGCACACAAATATGGTACCAGCTAAACAAGTGACTCCCTGGTTACACATCCTGCTTCCAGATAATGCAGAAAAATAGCCTGAGCTTATGCCACTGGACATTTTTGTTTTGTTTTTTTTTTAAATTATGAATAAGCAGATTATAAATATTTATAGGCATTCTCAATTAATTAAGCAAAGTATCATAGCATATCTTGCCATATAATAATGAGAATGCTACCTGAAAATTCCATTATGTTTTACATATTTATATATAAAAGACTGGTTTCTGACTGGTATTGTTAAGCCCTCACAAGTGTAGATATATACTGTTTTGATAAGTGATACGTAATATAAAAAGAAAAAATAAAATCAATCCCATCTTTTCTATTCTCAGGCACTTTAAGATCAGTCCATTGACTGGTACTACTTTGGTAGGAAACTACAAGGAAAACAGAGTCAGGTGAACCAAGTGTCTTCTGCTACCAGGGACTGAAACCATAATTGATAAGGACTTACTCTTGCAATGTTGCACTGAGAAATAATTTAAATTCACAATTACTACTTTGAAAACAGTAACGTCCATGAATTTATAACCAATTATGAAAGAGTTAACCTTAAAATATCCAGAAGTATCAAGTGAAAAAAGTGCTGAATGCATTTGCCTCACTAACTGTGAAACCTTGGACGTGTGTAAATGAATAGAGCCCAAGCAGGAACAATGCTGAGGAGACAATGTTCCAGCAACACTTTGCCCTGCTGTCCACAGGTCACACTGAAAGAGCAGATCAGTGCCTTCAATGCATTTCTACTACATCTGACACTAAGACGTACTACTTTTGCATGTACTTTGTAGGCACTTTACTGTCTTTCACAATACTGCAAGGACAGGTTTCAGCTATAGGGAATGCAGATATTCAGTGAATCTTATAATCTACAGGTTGTAAGGCTTCTGATTTGCAAGTTATTATCCTAACGCAAGAGACAGTTGTTTATGGATACATAACTAGCTCTAAATGAGCCATGTCAGTGACACAACTGTGTCCCCAGGACACAAAAAGCTCTGGGTGAATGCAAATGAAAACTGCGACAAGGTATCTTACACAGGGGTGTAAGCTGAAGTTACATTGTCAGCTTCTAGTTCAGTTGTTTTAACTGGGACGGACATAAGATAAAAAATGTGAGCTAAGACTTCTGAAATGGCACCTCTCAAAGCAAAGAGCAAACTCCAAGGGTGGAGGAACACAGCCTTCGCTGGTGTTGCAGCAGCATTGCCCAAGAGAGAGCAGACTCCTCCTGGCTGCAGCACATCCTTCAGTCCAGGCAGAGCTGTGCTTGCCTTTGGAACCATCAACTCCAAAGTGTACAGAACAAATGATATTGCTGGGTTTACACACTGGAAATATATTCCATGGATAAATTAAAGTCTATTCATTAGTCTATTTGACACCTGAAAATTCATGAGACAACCTTTTTTCTCTCCTCCCCTTCTGTTCTGCCATACCTTCAAAACATATGAGGACAAATCTTTAAAAGGAATCTTAGGGGATTTCATACAGTGTTTTTTCCATTTTTGAACTTTCCTCTCAGGTCATCATTTCAAAATTGTCACCAACAGTGCAAAGGCTAGAGCTTTACCCTGAAAAAATCCTGTTCTGTGTCAGAACTCAGGTTTTGGAAAGCTATAGGATCTTCTACAATATAAATTGTGGACAATACTAAGTTCTTGTTTCAAAATATCCTATCTCATCCTGTAACACCTGCTTGTTTTAAATGTTGGAGAAATTAAGAGAAATACCTAATGCAATGTTCTTTCATTTTGAAATCTGGTTAATATTCTGTGTTTTGGAAAAAAATCAGTTTTTTAGAATGAGACCTTCTTGAACCACTTGATGCAATTCTTTCAATAGCCTACATGGAAGTAGAGGTCTAAAGACTCAAACCAAATTTTTTATTGTGTGAGTACCGACAGACCTTGAAAAGGACACGTAAAAAACCAGTTGTATAAATACATAACATGAATGCTGTAAAGTAGCAGACTGACACAATGGAGTCTAAAACACTATTTCTCCCTGATTGTCTGGAAAAGGGTATTGGTCAAGAATGGTCCCTTAACACTCTGATTGACCTGATCATTTTATGACTACTTACTGGATGGACTGTTACCATATCTGAAAGTCACTGTGATTACTTCTGAAGTACAAGGGGTCTGTTGTTAGACCTGTTGTAGCATTTTTTCCTGAGAATATACAAAGGCAGCCAGCCTTTTGGTAATGATAACATTTATTAAGGGTTTTTTTGGGGGTAAGGGGAGCGGGCAGGGGGAATGTTAGTGTTTGGCCACATTATAAATTTATCAACTTTCAAGTTTTAGTCTGAACAAACAGCTTGCCTTCAAAAACACATGTTTTTAAAAATATATTCTCACTTGCTGTTAGCTATAAAATTTCAACAACACAAAACACTGCATTAAGAAATTATCTGTTTTTGACAATGATTCCTATAAGGCTTGTTAACTCAGAATTAAACCTGAAAATAAAATTACTATAAAAGCAATGTTTGGTAACAAATACACACAATACCTCATCTTTATGTGCCTTCCACCAGGTAGCATTTAAGAAGTTTAGCAAAGAAAGTACGTTGTAATGCTCATTATCATTTATATATGCACACAACATGGTTTATGGGAAAAAATATTACCCTCAAATGTCTGAAGTTCCATTTTTCCATATTTATTGAAAATAGCAATCTGTGAATAACTTCTGCTAATTTAAGTGACTATAAAATTTTAAGTGAGAATTTACTGATAGTGTAGGAGTTGCAGTTATTGCAGACCTGTGCGATTACTCTGAAGAAAGCAAGGACAGCTTAACTCTCCTCCACCACAAAACTGCAAACTTTCACCCCAAACTATACTCACACTAGCTCAAAATACAGAAATTCCTAAGGCAAAAAATTATCTTAGATCAAATGCAGCCCTCATAACACTGAGGATGGAATCAAGACAAAGGCAATGAAGAGAACCAGAAACAGTGTTTCCTTCATCCTTTCAAAAAACCCAAACCCTTACAGATCAAAGTTTAGACAGCGCTAAAACTAGTCTTTAATAGCACCCATCAGTTGTTATTTGCCATTCAGAATGGCAAGAGGTAAGAAAAAACACAAAACCCTCCAAAAAAACAAACGGCTAATTCTTCCTTTGAAGTTAGGTCCCAGTTTTTTCAAACCCACATAGATTAAAGTTTACGCAGTACAAAAATTAGTCTTTAATAGCACCTGTCAGTTATTAGTATCCCAGATTCTTACTGTCATGACTGGCAGCCTTCAGTGTTTTATTTCCTGTAAGATCTGGTACTTTTTCAAACAAAGTGAAAGAGTAACTATAAGTACCCTGAAAGAATCAAAGATGCTTTCTTCCACATGAATTCTATTATTCCATCTAGAGAAATTTTTTGCAACTTCCTCAGCTGCCCAAAACTTTCCTGACCTAGTTCAGTGTCTATTGGCGTCCACTGGGATAGCTGGGAAACAATACAGGATGCTCTGGTGTGCAACACCCATGGCAGAGAACTTTCCTTCTCTTTAAAATCTTCTCATCTGAAGAACATACACACTCAGAAAGTTACAGGGGTCAAAACACCTGAGCTTCTCCTGAACTCCTAAGCACTAGTAGGTATCCAAACAGCTGGAGGTCTGGGAGCATGAGGGAAAGGCAAACACCCTCTTCCAAACCTGCTGGTATCACCCAGCTGCACACTGCAGTGAGCTGCAAGTACTGTGTCAGCCATTACCCTAATTATGCAGTTGCTCCCAAATCTGCTTATCCAAATACATCTGAAAGGCCTTATGTCAGCATTGTAAGCTAGGCCACCTGATTTTGCACTGAAACATCAAAGCAGTGGTGCTTATCCACGCTAGTCTACCAGCTGTGATGTGAGGGCAGCAGCCTTTAGCTGACTGAAAGATTTGACATCATCTGCTACACCAACCATTTGCAAAACAAATGTGTTACCTAAGCCTTAAACCTTGTGTAAGAAGTCACAAGCCTGTTTATAGGCTTGTTTACCACATCTGACATCTAGAAACGCAGCTGTTATGCCATCACAACAACATGCAGCTAATGTAATGACAATTGTATCAAAAAAACACATTGATGTTTGCAGCAGGTTGATTGCCATTGACTAGCGAGTTCCCATCAGGACCTGTAACGACATTAAAAGTCTTTCTTACCGTGTCATTGCCTCTCTTTCCATAGTGGCATCTCTCTGTATTACTAAAGTTTCAAAGAAATTTTCAAGCAGGAGGAAGGGGTGGCAGTCCTGCAGACTACAGGACAAGGGATTCTCGCGAAAAAGGAGACTTCTAATGTGTATTGCCACTTTCTGAATATTTGGCTTTACTTTTATGGATTTTTTTCTTTTCATACAGAAGTTTTGTTGCCTTCAAAACTAAAATTCTAATCAATTTCTCTCTTCTGAAAGAAATATGAGACTTTATGTTATTTTCATTATTCAAGTAAATACTCACACAAAACTGCAATGGGAGAACCAAATACAATAAAGAGCTTCCATGATTAAAGTTAGATGAACTTTTCACACCTGGTATTACACTGGTTCACAAAAAGTAAAGATGAATCAGTTTTTAATTGCACAGAGCGTCCTCTGACAGAAGCCAGCCAGGCTGTAGGAAAGTAGTACTGGATTGTGCAGTAGGCAGAACTAAAAGGTATCAGTTTGAAAGTGGATTTGTGGGCCCCCCGGCTGCATGTATTGTGGGTAGTGGAGCATTTAGTTGTTTTTATCCAGAGGATGAAATTAGCTGCTCTGTATTGGATATGCCTTGGGCTGTTGCTTTCCCAGCTAGATTCTCCAGGAAAATACAACAGTATCAAAGGAAGAAAGAATATATCTAACAAAAGCTTCAAATC
Organism: Aegotheles bennettii; assembly: GCA_013398125.1. Classification (NCBI taxonomy): domain Eukaryota; kingdom Metazoa; phylum Chordata; class Aves; order Caprimulgiformes; family Aegothelidae; genus Aegotheles; species Aegotheles bennettii. The sequence continues at coordinate 18,142 of VZRW01013129.1, forward strand.
CACACGGAAGTCAAAATAAATGAAGCCAACTACAACATGCAAATATTGTATTATGATTTATGCAATGGGTTGCTGGCAAAGAAGATTACAGTACTGGTATTTATGTTTTAAATCTGGTTTTAGATTTTCGAGACAGTTGTGATCTGATTAAAATGTGACTGATTTGGAGGAGAAAATCACCTTAAACTGAAAGACTGCCAAGAACTCTCGCAGATGAGGTTGCAAAAGTATCTATACTGAGGCACCGAGCTTTGCCTAACAATGAGCAAAAAGAAATTTGCATTTTAAAATAGGAGCCAAATATGAAACTAAACAAGGATTGACATGAAAGCAATGTGTTGTAGTGTTTAGAGAGACAGGCTAAGAAAAACCTCTATGTACCTCATTTAAAATGTCTCTTTAGCAAAATGTGACTTCTGATTCGAAACACACAGGCCACTCCACAGTGTGAGCTCCCATTTACAAGTGGGTATTCCTGACCATTGACAGCTTTCTTAGAGACAGTTAGCCAAAGTTTTCAAACTTGGGTAGAGGAAGTGATCCTGATATATTCAGACAGTGCCAACACAGGAGATGATTTTCAGATGGCTTGAGCACCTCTCACAAATTAGATGTACTGTCATATTTTAAATAATGTTTGAAAAGAAGTGTACACCTGGGAAAACACAGTAGCAAATTAATGTAATGACAGTATCTTCAAATAAGACCTCCTCTTCCCTGACTGTGATGTAACAACAAGACTAGCAAGTATTCAATGACAACACAGTGCAATCCTGTACGATCATGTCTGCTACTTATAGAATATCCCAAAAGTAAAAAGTAAAATTAAATACAAAGCTGTTGTATACCTCAACCATTCAAGAAATGGAAAGTGGAGAATAACGATGTATTTCTGAACCAAATTAAGCAACTTTGTACTACATTAAACTTGATAAAACACTATAAAAACACTTCTGATCACTAGAACACTTTAGAAGGAAAATGTTTATCTAACAGTTCCTTCAGCAGGACAAAATGACAAAAAGGAAAAGCAAGAAATAAAAACGTAGTTTTGATCTCAAAAACACATATAAGAGTAACTTGTTTTCACCATAAAATAAATACAAGTCGTAGAAAATCTATAGTATTAAAGGTCAACCATCTTTGTTATCTCTCACCTCCATGGCCAGCAAGATCATGGAGCAGATCCTCCTGAAGGCTCTGCTAAGGTACCTGGAAAATGTGGAGGTGGTTGGTGGCAATCAACATGGCTTCGCCAAGGGCAAATTATGTCTGACAAATCTGGTAGCCTTTATAACGGGGTTACTGCATCGGTGGATAAGGGAAGAGCAACTGATGTCATTGACCTGGACTTGTGCAAAACATTCGATACTGTCCTGCATGACATCCTGGCCTCTAAATTGGAAAGACATGGATTCAACAGATAGGCCACTTGGTGAATAAGGAATTGGCTGAATAGTCACACTCAAAGAGTTGTGGTCAACAGCTTGATGTCCAAATGGAGACCAGTGAGGAGTGGTGTTTCTCAGAAGTCAGTACCAGGACTGGTGCTCTTTAACATCTTTGTCGGCGACACAGATGGTGGGATCGAGTGCACCCTCAGTAGGTTTGCTGACAACACCAAGCTGCGTGGTGTGGTCGACATGCTGAAGGGAAGGGACCTTGACAGGCTTGAGAGGTGGGCCCGTGCAAACTGCATGAAGTTCAACAAGGCCAAGTGCAAGGTCCTGTACCTGGGTCAGGGCAATCCCATGCACAAATACAGGGTGGGTGAAGAATGTATTGAGAACAGTCCTGAGGAGAAGGACCTGGGGGTGTTGGGTGATGAGAAGCTCAATGTGAGCCAGCAGCGTGCACTTGCAGCCAGAAAGCCAGCAGTATCCTGGGCTGCATCAAAAGAAGTATAACCAGCAGGTCAAGGGAGGGGATTCTCTGCTCTCATGAGACCCCACCTGGAGTACCATGTCCAGTTCTGGAGCCTAAACATAAGAAGGATGTGGAGCTGTTGTATCAAGTGCAGAGGAGGGCCACAAAGGCCCTCCCGAGGGCTGGAGCACCTCTCCTATGAAGACAGGCTGAGAGAGTTGAGGTTGTTCAGTCTGGACAAGAGAAGGCTCTAGGGAGACTTTACAGTAGCCTTCCAGTACCTGAAGGGGCCTATAAGAAAGCTGAAGAGGGACTTTTTACAAGGGCATGGAGTGACAGGACACAGGGGAACAGTTTCAAACTGAAAGAGAGTAGATTTAGATTGGGTATTAGGAAGAAATTCTTTACTGGGGGGGTGGTGAGACACTGGCATGGGTAGCCCAGAGGAGTTGTGGCTGTCCCCTCCCTGGCAGTGTTCAAGGCCAGGTTGGATGGGGCTTGGAGCAACCTGGTCTAGTGGGAGGTGCCCCTGCCCATGGCAGGGGGGTTAGAACTAGATAATCTTTGAAGTGCCTTCCAACCCAAACCATTCTATGATTCAGGGATAAATAGAACTACTTAGAAAGGAGAGAGAACCTAGCAAACTTTCAATTTTGTAGACCCAGGTAGAAGTTTTACTTAGCGCGAGTGGTAAGAATGAAAATTCAATCCTGCGCTCCCAAACTTGCACCAAAACTGATACATTTCCACTCAGTGACACGTGACCATCTCCAGGGAACATAATTCCACCTTCTTCCACCTACAAAGGCAAGAGCAAAGCCCTGCACCTGGGATGGTAACAGCATGCCATATTACAGCCTGGTGTTAGAAAGCAGCTTTGCAGAAAAAGGCAGAGGAGTCCCAGTGGACAAGCAGAACAGGAGTCAACAGTGCACCATGGTGGGGGTGAAGGCTAACCAAATATTGGGTTGTTGTAGTAGGACTGAAGTCAGTAGGTTGAGGGCTGTAGTCATACTTGTCTATACTGCATGCATGCTTGCTACTATCCAGCACACGGTATCCAGCCCGGGCTCCTCACTACAAGAACCAATACAGGATGAAGCCCAGCAGAGAGCCAGTAGGACAATGGAGGCACAAGATGTATGTGGATGTACAGAATACTGAGAGAGCTGGGCTTTGCTCAGCGTGGAGCAAAGACAGTTTTGGGATGGCTAGAAGGAGGAGGTAATTGATCTTGGTGTCATCCTGAGCTGTCTCACAGGTGGATGAATGTAGAGAAGACACAGCCAGACTCTACTCCGATAGATGCAGAGCAAAAGGATTAGGGGGCAACAGATGTGACTTGCAACAAGGGAAATCTCAAACAGAGAGCATGAAAAAAATAATAAAAATATCACAGTGAGGGTGGTCAAACACTAGGACAGGTGCCCAGAGAGGAATCTCCATCCTTGGAGACATTCATAACTTGGCTTGAAAAGTCCCTGAGAAACCTGATTTAACTTCCAAATTAGATCCAATTAAGCTGAATCTGCTCTGAGCTAGGGTTGGACCAGACAATCTCTAGAGGTCTCTTCCAACTGGAATTGTTCCATGGTTCCTACTTTATACATGAAAACAACAACTGAGACTCTCCATCTCATTGCTCTAAGTAGTCACTATTGCCTTGTTTTCATAAATAAGTAAATATGTGAAGCAGTATTTTCTGAAATATAGGGAATGCAGTTTTAACTTTGTATTTCTTCTAGTTTCAGTATTTTCTTTAGATTCGTGTTTGAGGGCTTTTTCTAAGGCTGTTGCAATTTCAAAACCAATCCTCCAAGTTTCAATCAGTGCTGACTCCTGGGGACTTTTTAAAGTTGACTGTAGCTTTAAGCATCTGGTCCTGAGTATTTAAGGAAAAACCCTCATGCTCTGGTTTGCTAAAAGATTCTCAGTGGCCACTGATTGCCTATACAGATGAAGACTACTCTTCACATCTTGCCTTTCAATGCAAAGAAGTGCAGATAGCCAGCAGAAAAGAGACACCAGCTGAGTTAGTCCTTGTTTACCAGAAAGCATCTTGATCAGCTGAAGTTTCATTAACTGGGAAAGGGGATAGAAAGTATCCTTTCAAGATACTATTAATATGACTATATACTGGGTAAAAGAACTTACTGCCTATAGCATGTGATTGCTTTCCTCCCTGAAATGCTCTCCTCACTTGCTCGTGGACCTCTCCACAGGGGCTCCTCAGGGTTGGAGAAACCCTGCTGTAAGAAAGAGTGCAGAGATAAAAGAGGGATGATTCAGGGTTTAGCAGCAGAAAGACAACTTGTGGTTAAAGGAGCTGCCCTCAGTCTGACAGGAGAATGAAAATACAGAGAAATGGCAAGGAAAATGAGAAATGAAAAGGAGTATGGAAAACAGATGCCGAACAAGTAAAACGTGATGAAAAAAGAACTGGACTATTAAGAAAACAGCAAAAGAAAAAATACAGCAAAAAGGAAAATGGCAAGAGAAAAAAACCATTATATAGAAAGCATTTCAAATTCTTTAGTGATGAAAATAAATGATTTTTGGTTGTAAACGTCAATTTAAATTGGACTTGAATTGTATTCCATTGCTACATGAATCTGAGTGATTCATGCCAATAAGAAGAGAAGTAAACCCAAACGTGGATGTCTGTGAGCAAAAAGAAGTGGCTCCTTTCTTCCCTTCTTTCAGGAGGCACAATCCCAGACCTGTCAGAAACATTACTTCGCATGCTCTAGAAAGGCCATCCCCTGCTGGTTAGCAATGGGAACTACAGGTGCTACTACTCGTACTGCCACAAAACAAAACTACCATGTAACTCTGTAAATTGTGTGCCTTTTTGTGAGGTGGGCAGAACAAGAACGCAAATAACATTACAAATCATGACTCAAGTGCACTGTCAGATCTGGGAAATCAAACATATGCATTTGAGAGTGGACTGTCAGTGGAAATCTGAGGCTATGCCAGGATGGACCAATGGAGGAGTGGTCCTACCAGTCAATACAAACTACGAAAAGAAAAGACTTATTTCAAAGTCTCTTCATATTTTGCTTCATTACATGCAGTGAATAAAGATGACATTTTAAGGACTTTCATTTTACATAAAAGTAATACTTACTGCAATTTTTTTCAACAATTTGTTACATGTATTTGCTCTAAACTCCCAGCAGAATTGTACACAAAAAATCTTATTTTCAATCATTTACAGCAAAATGTATTTATACCCACTAACCAAAAAATACTTTATTAAAGATTCATAGATCTTGCAGGTATTTATTAAATCAAGTTTCATCACCAGAAGATATTTTTTACATAATATCAATTTTGTATCTGTTCATTGGGAGCTTGTAAAGCATTTTTCAAGGAACAGTAAAACACATGAAATGTTTTACTGCATAGCAATACACTATCTAAATTTCATTCTCACTCAGCTATTGACTTCACAATGTTTACTCAGTGAACCTGAATTGAAAAGAAGTTTCATTGCATTGAATCATCTTACACTGACCTTGACTTTTGGCAAGGATAAAAAGTACCATTTATATTTAAGAAAATTTAATTACAATTGCTGATTGAAAACTCAGTGACAGCAACAGTCAAATTTAAACTCTGTATTTTTGAAGAAACCAAATTTTCCTCATCCTGTAACCCTAGAATAACTAACTAGAGCTTCTTATACTGACAGGTACTCCCTCATTAAAAACAAATACTCTCCCGTAATATTGTTACCATGCCAGCGCTACGGCAGGTGGGTAAGTATAAGAAATTCCTACTCGGTGTTTTGCAAAGCCCTTTCTCAGGTGTTTGGCCCACCAAATACTCTAGTATCAAAAGATTTCAGCTTGGATTTCATTCCTGTCTTTAACGTTGGATGAGGGAAGATTACAGCTGAGATTAGGGCGAGTTAGGTTCAGAGCTGGGTTATCCCTTCCTCTTAAAACAGAACTCCTTGTCTTTTCCAGGGTCTTTTCCAGCCATGATGAAATGAACAGGAATGGTTTGAAGACCACTTCTAAGGTTAAAACAAGTCTTTTCATCTTGGCTAATGTCTTAAAAATTTCAAGAGGGATGTGGGCAAAACAGTAAGCGAGTAGTAAACAGAGACTTTCAAGGGAGGTTGAACTCAAGGAATTTGGGGAAAATGCGAGTGTAATGTAGTAGCTCTGGAAATTATTTTTTTCTCCTTTTCCTTCAAAGGCTCTGTTCTTCAGCTCCAGTTAGTTTCAGATACCTGACAGGCAAAAAATAATAGCTCATCCTCTTGTGCCCATGGTATTTTTTTTCAAATCTAGAGCTGACAAAAGATTTCATTAATATGAAACTTTCAGAACACTAAATTTGAAACATCCCTGTAGACAGATATAGTGAAAGAAATTTTGCCCAAACTTTCCCCAGTCTTCTCCTTGGAAAGAGTATGCTGAAAAACATGACTATAAAACGTAAGCATCCTCAGAGAATGTACTGGGTCTGGCTGAGGAAGAGTTAACTTATTTCATCACACTCAGTATGGTGCTGTGCTTTGCAACCAAAATAGTATTGATAACTGAGGGATGCTTTAGCTATTGCTGAGCAGTGCCTGCACAGCATAAAGGGTGTCTCTGTATCTCACACTGCCTCCAAGTGAGTAGGCTGGAAATGGGCAAGAGGTTGGGAGGGGGCACAACCAAGACAGCTGACCCTAACTTACCAAAGGGTACCATGTCATACGAGACCATATTCAGCAATAAATGCTGGGAGTTTTTAATTTCCAAAGTAACCATAGCTCAAAGACTATCTGGGCACTGGACTGGCTGTGGGACATGGTGAGTGACCACTTTGCATCACTTTAGAAGAAAAAAAAAGTATTTCCTTCACTTATTAAAACACCTTTATTTCAGCCCACAAGATTTCTTACTTTTGCTCTTCTGCTTCTTTTCCCCATTCTGCTGGTAGGCAGAGGGATCAGCAGCTGGGTGGGTGCTTAGTTGCTGGCTGAGGTCAACCACCCCACCCCTCTCCCTCTGAAAACTATACAGAGAGGGGAAAAAGGACAAGAATGAAAATTGTTTGAAATCTTAGAGAACAAAACAAAAAAGAACATAAAAAACAACTGCTACCATTGGCCATTTTTATTCAGGTTGGTTGTCTATAAACTACAAGTCATTTCTTCCTCTCCAATTAACAAAACCTATTTATGCTGCTCTAAGTCAGTTAATTACTACATTGTAATTCACAAGCCACCTCTCCTTCTAGCTGAATCTTTAGAAGTCTTTTCAGGTATTAACTTGAGACAGATCACTCCTATTTAACAGCTGAAAAATCTGAAACAGAAAATAAGCAAGCCTGGTGGTAACAATGATATCACACTCGGGCTGTAAACATGTACAGATGAAGGTAATATTTGACATAACTCATACTTTCTTCAGTGGTCCCCCACCCCTACCCCCCACTGTTTTTACATCAAGGTAAGATAAGGTCACACCAGGTTTAGTAACCTAAAAAAAGCAACCTACACTTACTGACACTTCTTCACACATTTCTTTTTGCTATACCTATCCTTTCTTTTTTTTTTTTTCCCCTCCTCGATTTTTTACACAGTATTTCAGGCAGCCTAAGATTAAATTATTTGAATGACAGACTTGAAAGGTAAAGCACTTCAGTTTACCACTGCCTTTTCTTTTTCTCTATAGCAACAGAGGATGAATGAAAAGGGAATAAATGACACACTAGTCCTTTCAAACCCCCTTCTTTTTCCAAGAGCATTCTTTTTTATTCCCCTTGCTTTCAATTCAACCCATTCACAAAGGATTAGCATAACACATCTTTTTATGCTTGTAAGGGTTACAGCTGTAATCGCTTCACCTCATCACTTTACTTAGAAATCCTGTCTCCAGAGGAGTAATTCGATTACTCATGACAATCCAACTTTTGCCTAACGAAATAGAAATTCATTATAATGCTGTGCTGGTGCATCAGTTTACTATGAGTGGATGGGAAAATAAAACCCAGCAACGTGAATAGTTGGTGTGAAAGGAGGGAAGCAATTGTTACCTAACAAAAGGCTACCGACAAAAGATAGGACAACTAACTGAAATTCTTAGTCCCATGGGCAGGGTAGCCTCCAAACTAGTAATGATCCGTAGCTTTCAAAAGTGTTGGGTTTCAAATGTGCATGGAAAGTCTAAATTGATGAAAGCATATGATTGCTTCCACCTCACTATTCTATAGCAGGTACTGGGCAAGCGTATGTAAAAACCTGAGACAGAGCTTTTACACAGGCTGAGTACCTGTATATGTACAAATGCTAGTCCTTATAATGGCTTGTCTTGCTCCCTGCTTCTGAAATTCTAAAATTTACACGAAGCTATCTTATTGCATACTGCTTCAGACTAAAACTAGCATCATCCTTAGCAACTGACAGTGGATAAGGCTAAAAGGAAAAAAACTGAGGACAACTGGCACCTCCAAATGACTTCCAGTTGTCCATATGCCCACAAGTGTAAATCTAAGAAAAGCTCATGCTGATTGTGGCACAGAAGGACAGTGCTTGGGGCAGAAGCACAGATGCCAGGATCATGCCTTCTATTTAGAAGTAGAACATTTTATTTTACATTATATTATTTCTGTAGAGTGATTTAAGATGCCCAAATATAATGGGATACGTTCACAAAGGCAACATTTGTTCTGCCAAAGGTTTAGGAGCACCCAGATGACAAATCTTTAGCTTTTAGACTAGCTTAAGTCGGTTTTCAGCTTTCAGAGGCCATAGCTATCTTCTTGATTTTAATTTTTACAGATTTCAGCGCAACATATGGGAGGCATTAAGGGTATTAAGGATTTATAAATTCATATCATCATTATACAAACATATGAAGACAAATATATTTGGGGTTAAATGCAGTACATATACTACTCATGGTCACATTAAATATTGATGTGTTCATGTCTGCATTACGAAGAAAAAGAGAAAACATCCTGATTACAGTAGCTGTATGAAGGAAACATTCCAGAGTTACTCATAAAGAAAGTAGTTCATGGCACTCACTTTAGTCTGATTTCTTTTTAATCTGAAATTTCTCTTTACTTTAAGTCGGTGCTCTTTTAAATTCTTCTAGGCACTTAACCTTTACTGTGATGTGTGTGTACTTTACAGTGACTGGAAATCAATAATAATTCTGATACCAAATCCTTTTTGTCTTGAAAAACTTAAAATATCCTTAAGACAGCATCTTTCTTCAATACTACTCATGGGAATTTACTAATAATCACATTGTTAGATGTGAGTGGAGAAACTGAGTATGTGGAATAAAAGCCAGACTTCAAAATGAAAGGAAGTCCTCAGAGCTTATAAAAAAAACAGTTGGTTATTGTTATTTTGCAAGTTACTGTTCAACATAGACGCAGCTGCAATAACTATGCTCACTCCATACAGGTGAAGTATCTGTATGTTTTCCCTTTACTCCATAGTTAAAACCAGAGGAGAGCAACCCTCCAACCAAAATCTCACACTCTGATCCTAATGAGAATGCCCAGTTCCAAGAGAGAAATGCGGCAAGATCCAGCCTTGGATCCATAACATATCTCAAGAAATGCAGCAAATCATTCAGGTACAAGAATATACATTCTTTTTTGCCTCTAAAACTTGTTGATTTGCCATTGCTTGTTTGCTGAAAATGAAGCTGCAATATTAATTTTTATATCTGTGTGCTGTTAAACAAATGAACTATTCTGCTTGCAGAAAAGCAGCTCTGATACACTGTGCAGGGAGTACAGGCATGGCTAGGAAAGGCAGCACTGTGTATCACAATGGAAACAAGACCTTTCTCTTCAATAAAAAATTTCTACCAGAAAAGTTGAACTACCTCATATTAAACTGGACAGAAGTAATAATAAAATGGAAGACAGTGATAAGGCCTCAGCACAAACATGAAAGCATGCATTCATATCTCATATGTCCTTCCCCAAATCAGAAGTAAGTCCTCGAAGTTGTTTAACCAAGTAAAAATGCATTGTGGGACTGTAAATATCCCAAACTAGCCATCACGCTTACAGATCAAGTAAGTATTTTTTAGTGTTCATTATGACAGTCTCTTTTCTCATTTTGCTGTAAAGCATCTAGTTAGACATTCTATCAGGAGATAAAGACCACATGGTTCTCAAAATTAATGTTACACAAACAGCAGGATAGGAAAATGGCTGAGAGTATCTGTTCTCAATAAAAATGATTTCAAAACACAGTAGCCAGTTTCAAAGCTGGCAAAAGAAATGTATCTGAAATCTGCACTGAGTTTTGGGTTTAGGGAAGTTTCATTTATGTTTCTGTCTCAAACACCCATACCACGGTATAAATTGGTTCTAACTACCTTAACCATGTTCAAACAGGGAATAGCAACATCTTGAGAAGGGAAAGAAAAAGAGAAAGACACTTACAGTCAGCTTATCCTGCATGGTCTTATTTCCCCTTAAGCTTAACAAATGTTAAAACAACTTGTTGCAAGTCTTGCATTTCTTCTTATGTCATGGCCAGCGACGGCAATGACAAAATGTAGCTTGAGGAAATACTTCTGTAGTGGGTAGGAGCCTCTACACACAGCTAAACGGAGTATTCCATACAGCTGATGTGTTTTGCTTTCAAGAGTGGTGGAGCAAGCAACTCAAATGTGGAAGGAGTCATATTTTAAAATACTTTATCACAATAAAAGGAAGTTGTTACTTGGTTTAATGGTTTTAAAAAACTGGTCAAGTGTCTTGTTCAGCATATGGACACATCTTAATTTTCCCAAATCTTAGAATGAGTAATTATAGCAATCAGAGCTCTGTTGTTCTGGCAGTATGATCCTGCCACAGCAGTGACAGAGGCTACCTCCTGTGGCTGCATCTCTGAGAGGTTTATTGTGTGGGCCCAGCTATGCACAATGTGCTACAGATCTGCCCAAAGAGCATATCACCTCTACGGGCTGGCTGGTAGCAGGCAAGGCAGTACACACTTACTGCAGGCTCAGGCAGCAACTGTACCCAGGTGGCTGTTCCTCTTCTCCTCCAAGCTATAGGCATTAGTTCATACAAAAGTCTACCAGGTTCAGGTCCAACAGCTGGGTCAGCAGTCAACCATTAAATCTAGAAGTCCAGCATCCTCAGACTATATTTCTCAACAGAGTTATCCAAAAAATCAACCTTCCTATCTGAAATCTATAGCATAACTTTCTGTAAAGATGTAAGTAGAAGATGAAATGTATTACGCACAGCAATTGTCATCTTCTATCACATTTGAGGGAGACAGGACAGAGGCTCCTTCTAGATGTTTCACTGAGCAGATGAAGCATCCACTGCTCAGGTTTAACAGTTCAGTATCTCAAAAAACTTTACACCAGGGCAAGGAATGGTAACCCTTTACATTGAGTGTACAAAAGGAAGTGCTATGAAAGATGAACACACGGATGTAAATCTCTGTATAAACATTATGGTTCAGTGTAGAATGGGAACTAGATGACAACCTTTCCAAATTTTAGAATAGTAACAGATACTAAGCCATTCAGGATTAAATCTTAATGAATTGCCAGAAGTGAGAAACATTAAAAAAACATGAAAAATGCAGCAGGGTCATTTCAAAACAGGAATGAACATCTCAATTTAGCACAATCTGAGAAATTAGGAACAGTTTAGGGATTAATTTGAGATTTGCTCTACTAACTATTTTCTAAAATAATGGGTCAATGAAACAAGCAGACAATTCAGATACCCTGGATGACGCTAGTGTACATAAACATTAAGGTTCACACTAAAAAATGCCTGTACTTCTGCAAATCAACTGCCTTCCATATATTGGCCATTTTAATGTCAATTACAGTAATTGTAGAATTCCACCCTCTCCCTCTCATGGAAAACAAGTTGTCCTTTCATTATTGCTAACAATGTGGATGTAATACCAAAAACTCCTTCAACAGTTCTTGCAAATGGTCAACAGTCTAGTTTTCCTGTCATTATCTAGCAGTCTCAACAATAAGATGTAGAGTCAGAAAATGTTTTAAAAATGTATCTTCATATGATACTATTTACAAAAAATATAATTTACATCTTCCACACGTAGTCCTTTGCAATGGCAGCCAGAAATTACAGTAGTACCACGGATGGAGAGAAGGATTATGGTGACTGTTTTCCATCAGTACATAAGGATGTGGTTTCACGATACTGTGAAGTGTACAGATGTAATCTGTTTCACTACCATATTCACTTATACTGTATAGCACCATTCTGATTTTATTTGCATGTTATGATTGGCGTAAGTACCTCTTCTTTGCCAGAGCAGAAAATCTTCAGATGTAATTTCCCACACTGAACTTGATGGCACATAACTGAGGATCTGCCTTTAACTTCCCATTAATCACCTCATTATGCTACCTCTGAGCTTTTCTCTGCATTTCAACTGCCCATAGAAATCAGCTTTGGGCAACCTGTTGTCCAACATGAGAACTAGGTCTGGCATAACTGGATGTCCTGTAATCTGACTGCAGTGCTGACAATGTGACAGCAATTTAGGAGCACAGCATTCAAGGTAATTTCCTGCAGCTTTGTGGCAGCAAGGACATGAAATCAGTACATTGGAAGTGGTTTGGATGCTCGATGTGGAGACCACAAATGGTCTAAGTTTTGTAGCCATACAGAGTGGCAACAACTAATGCAAAACAGATGTTTCCTTCTGTGGGAAGCCAGATGTCTTTTATTTCAGACATACTGTTTTAACATCCTAAATACTACACTGGCTTTTGCTATTGCCTGCATGACTTTGCTACTAACTATGGTGTTTTGAAAGAAGTTTGCTGCTGAAGTAGCATTGCTGTTCTCACCAATGTCACTAGTGCATTGTCAGTGCAGACTACTGCCTCAGGGTTAAAGCAGGACCTGGTTTTCCTCTATGCTAATGGCCTGGCCAAACCACTTGGCAAAAGAGCTGAAACAGTCAATACTACGTAGTCTGCTTACATATGTGCGAATAACCAATACTCAGTCATCAGCAAAGAGCAAGCAACACAAGTCAGCAGATATGGGACCTCTGATTTAATGTTCCGGTTAAATATTCTGGCATCTATATGGTATTGAATGTGGTTGCCTTTCCTGTCAACTCAACAAAGCAAATGTTAAACAGAAGCAGCAAAGGATGCAATCTGCTTCGTGACCTCTTTGGCAGTAAAGGGTTCTGAAAGTCCATCCTGATCAAGAACCTTTATCACCACGTGACTAGAGCTGGGAGAATATTCACAGTCCTTTCCAGGCTACTGAATTAGCACAAAAGCAACAACACACTTCCAAAGTCGACAGCACTGAACACCATACACAGGGTCATAATTCTGTTTCTTACACTTTGAATCTACCTGGCTATAAAAATCGCTTTAACGGTGCCTGTAACTGCCTCCTGCTCTGACAGACAGGATTTCCAGACCACACGATTTCCAGAAAGATTGTCACTGCTGCAAGGTCCATCTGCATAACCTTCTGGTCAGGATCTTTCTGGAAATAGTGAGGTTAGCACACGATGTCCCATCAGAGCAGAAAGTAGTTTGTACTCCTGAACTTCAGAGCCATTGTCTCCTTACACAGCTGACAAAGTGTCAGTCTCTGTATTTGAGTAATTTGGCAGCAGTGCCAATCAACCATACTGGCTTGCTCTGCAACACATTTGACAGTGTTTAGGAAGTGCTATTATGCTTGGCAATGCTGCTCCTTGTTTCTAGATGATTAGCTGTAGAACTTCACTTAGCACCCTGTCAAAGGCAACGAGCAAATAGTGTAATAAATCCTTGTTATGTTCATGACAATGAGGTGGAACTTCTTTTCATTTACTTAGAAGTGTTTGATTAGATACAGAGAAACACAGTGATGCTGATTCTAGGGCCATAAACGGTTTTCATTAAAACTCATAAGCACATTTCTGATTTAGATGTTGCTGAAGTTTTTCTGCACTCTTTGGGTATCATTCTTTCCTCAGATAAAGTCCTGCTTTCCTTTCTGTCCAGATGCACAGAGAGCAGCTTTATTGTTCAAAAATATTTTGTCTTCTATTCAAAATATATCTCTGTTAGGTAGCTGTTAATACAAGGATGGATAATTGCAAAGATTATGATTATGCTAAGGTGTCACATATTGATATAACATTCTATATTTGTTTTTTGTAGTTGGACTGAAGCAGCTTTCACCTTGAGGTTCAATTTCTTCTAGAAGTTTTAAACATGACCTCAAGACCTTTTGGCTGCACCTGAAGATGCTGAAGACTACCTTATACTTGACCTTCACCACTACCCCAGCACGTACTGTCATTTCCACCCTGCTTTCAGAACTGCTTGCACAATTGTTCTAACCTAGAAAACATCTAAAATTATTAAGTAATGTATCAACATTCACTCTCTAATATTTAAACATAAAATAGAATCCTCTATCTGAATTCTTACTTTTAAAATTCTTATTCCTTAGGAAACCTTTAAGGTTCCTAAGAATTCAAGTCAAATATCAAAACATTTCAAAATCAAGGAAAGCTATTATTTATTATATAGTTGGGCTCAAATGTTTCTTCATTCTAATGGCTGATTTTTGAAAAACACTGAAATGTATCACTAGTGTTTCCTCTTACAAATTTACCAATTTAAAAAAAGCTAACTTTCAAAACCAAATTAAATTTAATAAAAGAATGCTTGCATGTAATACACTTATTCACTAAGCAGTGTATTCAGAAATAAAGTTCCCTAGTATAGCAGTTGATATTTATTAATTGTATTTTCTAGATTTACTCATCCATGAAACTTTTCTGACCAAAACCAGTTGTCTACTCTTTCCAAACATAGTTATAAACCCATATTCCTGAAGACTTGGGAAAGGGGCCAGAAACTAGAAAATACTTCTGATCATAATTATTCTCAAATACAGTTAAAATAAATTGTTCAGCTCGGGCAATGTCATAAACATAAAAAACCATCAGGTTATTTAGAGTTTTTTGCTGTTACCCTCAGAAGGAATCCTTATTTCTTAGAGATGTTAAGCAACAAGCAGAAGAGAGTGATTCTTTTCGGTGCCTTATAATGAAGAATGGGAAACACATTCTCTGAAAATTGTTGTCTCATGCATATCAATCAGGTAGCTTCACCTAATAAATGCCATTGTTACATTAAATTCCTTTTTACTCAAATCAAGTTTCTGGTAATTCAATTCCATGATTTTATTACTCTCCACACATGTATGAAAATACCCACATTATAGGTTTTGTGCCTGGAATTCTGGAGGTGTCCCTCAGTTAACTGCTTTTTTTATAACCATCATCAAGTATTCCATCAAAGGATCATACAATTTTTTATTTACAACCAAAGGTATCACTTATCAGAACTGGCAGATGTGGTTGCTCAGTGAGCCACTGCAATTTCACATACAAAAGAGGAATATATGCCATGTAAATATTCGTTTCCATCTTTGGAAATCTCAGCAAGTCAGATAAAATCTCCTCTTTGTGAGATAAAAGACTTTATGCAAAAGACCACTGAAGTTTAAACATATTAATAGCCTTTTCCTATGAATGAGTGAAAAGCAAGATATGACTTAGGCAACATCTGCATTCTTCTCTAAATTTATATTGCCATGTAGGTCTCCAGTGCCTATTATGATGGTACAGCTAAAAGTCACTGTAGGAGCATTGATCTAAACATAAAAACAACAGCGAGAGAAGCTTCATTTCGTATACATTTAGCATCTGACATCTTCCCTCATTTGTGCATTAATCAGTAACAGACATATTTGAACATCCTGCTACAGGAGGTGATTTGACTTTCACAAATTTCCCTAAGAGCAGAAGCTTCATCAGGAACAATTTCAAGGAAATAATTATGGTCTAGACAGATTTATGACTTCTAAAGACCTAATCCAAAGCACATTAATGTCAGTGGAAGGACTCCCATTGACATCAAAGGCCTTTGGATCAATCCCCAACTGCTGTGGGAATGAATTCAGAGCAATAATGATGGTGGACTAAGTGCACACTTGCAATTGAAATGTTACCACCCAGACCTTTTTATTCCTCAAATCAGATTAAAAAGTCATTTTCTGCTATTTCACAATTACTTCCAGATGCGCATCATCTCAAATGGCATTTTCATCCATCTGTATGAACCAAACATGCACAGACATAGAAGTTCTACACTGCCTGAACTAATAATAAAATGAAAACCACAAGGCAAAATAATTTTGGAGGTGATGAAGTTCATTTTTTTTTAAATGCAGAGTGGGAAACCTTGGACTTCATTTATTCTTTCTAACTATTTTGGGATAGAGCTG
Organism: Aegotheles bennettii; assembly: GCA_013398125.1. Lineage (NCBI taxonomy): Eukaryota > Metazoa > Chordata > Aves > Caprimulgiformes > Aegothelidae > Aegotheles > Aegotheles bennettii. The sequence goes on from VZRW01013129.1 coordinate 34,309, forward strand.
CCAGGCCCACCACTTCTTTATTTGCTGCCACAGTAGATTTCTTCTAATTAAATTTTTAATTTTTTCCTCTAGTTCCCTAAACAAAACAAGAAAATACATGTAAATCAGCGTTAGCCTCAAACTTGGCAGCGTAAAAACTGTCAGAAGTGTCAACTTCATATACTCTCTGCTTAATAACAACTCTGCTGTCCCTTCTGTCCTCTTAAATGTCTATTTACTTGCTAAATAACTTGAAGCATCACTCTTCTCTGACCACGTTAATCTGGTTTTATTCCCTTAGCAGTCAATAACATTTTAGACTGTAAAATGAAATGCCAACGTTGTGTGTGAGTGGCAACCTATTGAAAGTTTTACACAGTCAAACTCAACTCCAAGCTGTGACACATCTTCTATTCACTCTTCCAGCAATACTTTGGTTAGACAGGTTCAGTTATCACGTATTCATTGTGATATGAGCATGTTATGGACTGGTTAAACTCTGCCTTACCAAACTAGTTTTATGAAGTCTGAGAACTTTAGGAAATTATATGTAACACTTTTTTGTCAAATAACACACATTTCCTAGCATAACTTCATCTTTCTGTTCCTAATGAATATCTGACCTATCACCTCAGTCTCTGTACCCTGCTCAACACTTCAGAAAACAAGAGATTTTTCTTCTTCTTCATTTACTATGTGTGGGAAACCAGATCATTTGTGACTGGGTAATGCTACTACCTAGATTCTGAAAATAACAAGATAGAGAACAATTAACGGTTGGTTTTTGTTTTTGTTTGCTTTGTTGTTTGTTTGTTTTAAAAGAGATGCTGATCTTAAGAGGATCTGAATGGGAAGGGAATTCAGATTGATGGAGGAAGGTAATATAGGCTAAGAGTATCCAAGGAATTAAAATGGTTCACAGTTCATACATTTTCTCAGCTATACTTGTATTGGAAATGGTGCTTGAGGTATGTCCTACCCACCACCTGTGTCACAAGGGTTATTTTTAACCCCTTAAGAATCAAAGCGTATGTGAACAAACTGTGTACACCTTTCATATCCCCTCGCCACATGTAATAACTTGGAACTCTCTTGGCCAGTTCAGCCCAACCTACAGAAAGGCAAAAGTCACCAAGTCATTAAATTCTTACAAGCTTTGTGGAAAGAGGTGTCCAGATAAAGGGGGAATCCTATTATTACCTAAATCAAGGCAATCAAAGAATCGCTCTGGCATTCATCCTTCAGCTGCAAGTACACAGGAACTGCTCAGGAGACTATTTTTTAATCTGGTGCTATTCCAATATTTTCTTCCATGAAAAATTAACTCAGTGTATTTTAATATACCAGACACTAGTTAGCCTCTCAGCTTACTCAAAAACCATTTTTTCAAGACACAGCAAAAGAAGCAACGTACTTTAGTCATGATTTGGCATCATCTTTTAGAAGAGTTCATGCTTCAGTGCATGTTGTTACCAGAAGCACAGAAGAACATTGCATCTGGAATATATGAACTTAAAAGGTATGAGTGCTTCAATTTAAATTTGCTGACTTTCATTAGTTTGACACCAATAAAGAGAGTATTCCACCAGTTCTCAAAGGTAAAAGGCAACCCATGGGAATGATACATGCAAAACTTCTTCTGCATTAAAATACACGTACATTATGTTAATAAGGAAAAAAAAATTAGTCAGGGAAAGAACACATTTAAGAAAGTAAGAAAGTTAAATTATCAAGATTGCAATTTCATGGATATGAACTTCTTCAGCACCAAGCCATGATACTGCTACCATATTTTTTTCCATCTTTACATCTTACTGTTGTGAATATACACAGCAGTTGACACCAGATCCTTGAATGAGGTAAAAATGAGAAAGTATCTTTGATGGTAACACTGACCTTCATTACCAGGGAAATTTTGTCTTGCCCTTACACTCATCTTTAATGTCATTTCTCTCTTCCCTCTTCCACCCCATCTCTTTATGATTTTTTTAATGCCTTTTCAACATCTTCAAGGAAATATTCAGTTTGGCCAGCTGCAGGCAGCTTCAGGTCACAGGGGATGACACAGAACTACACACCAGTTTTATTACTGAATACATAGATTAGACAATTTACTGGATTTTAAAAGGGTACATTAGCTTCACTGGGGTGTGTTAGTTAAGGTGAGCCAGTCCCCTTTTCCCTGTGAATACATTACAAATGTAACCAGACATGTCCTAGGTCAATGATTTAAAGCAAACTTACACACTATGAAAAAATCAGCATGACCAGATGAACATATCCACAGTATTCATAACTTCCAATATATTAAGTATACTTTTATTCAAGTACAACAAATATAGTATTATTTTTATAATGAAAACATGAGAAAAAAATCTCAGTCCCAGCTTTTTAAAAACAATGAGTATAACTCATTTGAAAGATATGAATGTACATGACTTTAAAGTGATGATTCCCTATTAAATGCACTCCCTTCAGAGCAAGACAAAGCATTTGTTTCTAATGTTACCTCCCCCACATTTCACATCTATTAATTAAAATAAAGCTTTCAGTTCCACAGCTAAGGTGTATAGTACCAACACATCAGGCAAGAGAGTTACTTCATGAAAACATATCTTTAGCCAGAGCAGCAAAGGCAAGATTTACAGCACAATGGCAAGAAATGTGCTACTCATTTCCCCTTCCCTTCAGACTACAGCCATTGGGGTGCAGATGACTGTTATGGCAGAGGAAGGCACATGAGCAACCACCAGGACTTCTGCTCCTGTGAACATTGATTTGACACTGGTGGACTGAATACAGCTAAGTAAAAAATAATTTCCTCATAAGCCAGGTGAACTACTTCCCATTTTGTTATTATTATCCTGAAAAATTATGATGAGAGACACCACTGCTTTCCTCTTCCTCATTCTGTATTTTTGCAGAAATGTTTAGGATATTTCTGAGCCTTTCACAACTCTCCCTTGACTCAGATCCTAGCAATACATGGTTGGGGTATACAAATATTTGTTTATGTAAATATATTTTAATTCAAACATTTAATCTTGCCAGGTAAACATAAGAAAGATAGTGCTGATGTACTTTTCACAGAAGACTTAGCTCACGGTTTAATTTCTTGTTTTTATTAACTTACTTCAGTTGATGAAAATATTAACACACCTTGAAAAGTACACTTTATTTTCTGGTTTCTCAAGAAAATGCTTTGTTGCTACCACCTCATTAGAAGCATCAGCTTTTAATTGGAATAAGTTTTAAATTGAAAGAAGCGATTGAAAAAATGGTGCTGATGTGCCACCACTGTACTTTAAATGTCCACTTGCTCATATCTAAAGTTGGTTTTATGCTGAATATCAACATGCAATTAGAAAGAGACAATGTAAGTAATGCTGGGCCTCTGCAGAATTTGTAAGCTCCTTACTTGTTTATGCTGCTGTGGTCTACCAAACAATTCTCATGTTGACACAATCAAGCAACCAAAATGAATGGCTATAAATACAGTCAAAGCAAGAGATAACAGTAAGCACAACAACCAAGTCCTCATTTGAAGACGAGACAGTATGTTTGAGTGAGCAGTATGTGATTAACCCGCTGTATGTGGGGTCAATATGATTTATTCTCATAGCTATGCAGACAGCTTTAGCCCTGAGCCTCACTTGCTATCAAAGACATGAGATATCCTCAAATCAACCCTCCCCAATGCCTAGCTAACACACTGAACTCTTACTTAGGAAAATTAACTATCACGTCCTTCATTTAAATTATTTCCACCCCTGCTTGGAAAAAAATGTTAGCGTAACAAACAGTTTACCAAGTGTGCTTCCTAGTCTGCAGACCATCTACCTGCTAGCTGCACTGCTCCAGCAGCCTAAGAGCAGATCCTGAAAACCACAGACAAGAAAAACAAAGGCGTACTAACTTTGTTGCAACAGTACTCACTTGGCCCAATACCAAAGAATAAAAAGCAGTAGACCATTATATTTTAAGACAATCAAGTGGTTTAAAATAGAGGGACAGTACTAGCTTTTGTTCAAATATTTAACAGAAACTCCACATTTCATTAAAAAAAGCTACTTTGTTTGGAGGGACAAACCTCTTACCTTTTGTAGCTATCCGAACACACTGAGTTTTGGTTTCCTGTTGAGGAGGGAAAAGCAAAGGAAACAGTCAGATCAGGTTGCTTTTTCTTGACCTCTCCATTCCATAAATTCATCGTAGATCTGCTGATCAGCTGGGGCAACACAACAGGGTGGCTCAGGGCTCTGGGCTTAGCAGGGGAGAAGAGGCTGGGTGATTTTGCCTTTACAAAACCTAGATGAATTCTAGACATTGATCTGTACTATCCAGGATAACAATGGGGAGAAAAGGTGCAGGACAGCCCAGGTGTAGCCACCTTTCAGATTATTCAAATCAAATGGAAATCATGCCATAAGAATACAGAGAGATGGTGCAGCAGAAGAAAAGGGGAGGACTGGTGCTCATGTTTATTTCATAACACAGAAATCCTAAGCCAGTTTTGGCCTCCAACAGCACCATGCAGCAAAGAAGGAACATTTGTCCAACACTGTGTCCAAGCTAACTCGTCTCACTGCATCCTGATGGTATTGAACAGAGTCACTTGAAGCATGCCAGCAATGTGCTCCCTTGTGCTTCCGAGTGTGGAATTAGCATAGAAGCAGCCCAGGTATCCCTTCACATATGATATAGTTAATCTATAAACTATATAATCTGCCCAGGAAAGACAGTGATTTGATAATGATGTGCTTCAGAAGAAGCTGCGCATGCAAAGACAATTTTTATGTTGTTTTTTTTGGTAGTTTTGTTTTGTTTTTGTTGTGGGGTTTTTTTGTTTGTTTTTTTTGTTCGGTTGTTTTTTTTTATTTGTTTGGGGTTTTTTGGTTTTTTTTTTCCTCTTTTTCCCCCCTCCCTCTCAGAAGCTTGGTCAGCAATTGAGACAGATGAACAGATTAACTGACTTAGTTATGCGCAGTTTGGACAACTTCAACAGACGAGAGTCAGTCATAAATGGGTTTTCTGACCTTTCTGTACCATGTGCAGTCATTTTAAAGGCAAACATACTGAAATAGCATAAGACTGCATGAGAGGACGCAGCTGCTGCTGTATTAGATCACTCTAAACAGTATTAGCATGTAATTAGAAAATATAATAATGACAGTTTCATTCTATAAAATATGGTGCCTCTAGTCCTGCACCCCCAGCACCCCATTCCTGAATACATCCCTAGGGATCTCTCTCCTCTTGAAGATTCCAGAGCACAGGTAAAATATGTTGATGCTGTTTTGTAAACACAGCTTGTAAAGAATGAGCAAAGCTGTGAGTTGAGGCTTCCCATAAATATTCCATGAAGACAATTTTTCAATCTAAATTAAAGCCCTGCAAAGTTTATTGATATAATCTTACCTAATTAGCATTCTCCCCAGTTACTGGATTTACTTGTCCATTTTTGTTCAAAATCCTCATCACAACCCTACAGTGTATTTCAGAGCACAGTTTACTTCCCTTTGACTATTTTGGTTAGTGTACTGGTTTATAGCAAAGCACCTGTTTAAATATTCTGCAGCTCAGAGGTTATCTTATAACCACTAGATCTCTGTCCTGGCAGAATGCAGTGCAGTCCACCCAAAACCTCCTCCCATATCCTTCTAGGAACAGAAATCTGATCCAAAGTTTTAAATCATACCAGAGAAAACCATTTTAGGATTAAACTATCTCACAAACTGAATTAAAACTAAAGAAAAAAATAATTTGTTCTTCCCTCAACTTCTACTTATCTGCCAAAAGGTAGAAGCCAAAATAAAGATCTATTTTGGTATTTAATATTTTTGTTTTACTTTTCTCTCCCATTTATTTCTTGGGGAATGAAACAAATTTCCTTCAATTTAGTCAGCTGGAAGCCAACAAAAGCAAAGCAACATATGTAGCAAGTGAGGGAAGTATGACTGACTAGCAGTTACCTTTTATTTTGCTTTGTTTGCTTCATACAGGTTTATAGATAAGAATTCAAAGGAGGGAATGGTCTCTTCCATCAGAAAAGGCCTCCAGTTCGCAAGAAGCTCCAGCACAGTTTTGTTAGTTCCTGCTTTGTCCCCATTCTGACTTGATGCACATGCAATTTTCATAACCATAGACAGAAGCTGAGATTTTGCTCAAAAGGCTCCAAGGCAAGGCTGCCTGTTAGCTAGGATCTGTTTAGTGACCGCAGAGATCCAAATGTGCAGGAAAACATGGCCTCTGCTCCTTTCTGATGGCTCTGATTTCTTTCTGACCTGCCTGGACACTTCCTATGGAGACACAACATAGTACCTTCCATTTTTTAAACTCTAAATAAAAAAATCTGAATTTTTAAATATCTGAAGCTTCTGTGTCTACCACGTTTTCCATCCTCACCAATCACTTCCCTTTCCTCATTTTTCATTTATGAGAGGAAAAACCATTCAAGAGTAACAGCGTGGGGCTTGCAAAGTCACCATTGTTCTTCCCACCTGGAACCTCCCTCCCTCACAGCTTTCCTCCTTCTATATGCATGGACAGCCAGCAGCAGTGCTCAGTGACAGAGTTGAAAATGAAACACCAAGGAGGTACTGCAGGTGAGTGACAGCCATGCTCTCACTGCTGCACAGCAGTGGAGCAAGCCTCAAGTACACCTTTTCAGAAAGGCTCTTGAAAACACACCGTGGGCCTGGGGTTAACTTTTGCTCAAGTAAATTTTAGTTTTTATTTGATATTCAGTATAAGAATATCAAAAAGTTCGTAATGTTTTATTAGTCTGCTGAGCTGCCCACATTCTGTTTATCCTGCGGGAATTTAATCTTCTGCAGTGCGCAAGTACTGAGAATTGGGGAAAGGGCTGCAGATGTTATTTAGTGAGGAGGTGGAGTCACAGCACTGAAATTACTTTGCTGAGATGATTACTACAACATGTATTAAACTCTCGTCTAGTAGCAGTTACTATGATACAAGGGCAGTGTGAAATGTGAATGGCATGCTGCCACGCTGTCACAGCACAGAAGGGATTACAGCCCTGCCACTGCCAACGACTGCTACATCCAACTTCGACAGTCCTAATTGTCACCACGGGCATGTCTTTGACTCCTTCCAGGAGAAAGGTGTGGTTGGCACTTACCTTCTCAACACTGCTCATGGCCTGGAAATAGATGTTGTAGCCTTTCCGAGGAGCCAGCGGTGGGTTCCAGAAACCCTGGTAAGTCCTGTTGTCACCTACAGTAAAGGGGGCTGGCTCCGGCAAGTTTCCCGGGGGCAGCTCAGCAGCAAAGTAATATGGTGACCCTCCACTAAGAGCAGTCTGATAGGTGACGGGGATTTGGTAGCACTCCATGGCACCAGTTTCTCGCTTTGTTCGGTGTGGATGCAGCTCCTCAACAACAATCTGGTAGGCACTAGTGAAACAGAGGATTATCAGCATATCTTTAAGGTCAATGCTAGGGTCAAATCTCTAGTCTCATAAAAATATTCACCCAATTGCTTTGTGTAAACTTGAAAAGAAAAGAAAAAAGGAAAAGACAACAGAGGCATGGATGCAGAAAAGATACAAAGGCTTGGAATGTAGCAAAGCTATCTAATTCAGCCACTGGAAAGAAGCAACATCCATTTTTTTCAAGAAAAACAATGATACAAATCTATATACAACCTCCTATTTTTTATTTAGGCTTTTTTATTTTAAAGAAACACAAGAATGAATCTGAGTTTAAACTACAATAGATTAAACTCTTGGTTAATTGGAAGCATCTGAAGTTAGCATTTTCCTTGGAAACAATATTATAAGCTGAGCTTCAAGGCCCAACATAATGACTGCCTCCAGGCTGTGCCTGAAGCACCAATTTGCAGTTGTCATATCATTAGAGACAGAATGTGCTGACAGGCTTCTCCACCTCTTGACCTTGTAGTGGCTTCTATCTTGGATCAGAGCTATGCAGATCTAAAATACAAGTGACATACTGTAATACAAGCACAGATGGACAGAAATCTGTCCATTTCACCAGAATAGATTGCCTCATTCCTCTATAGTTGTGAATGATAAAATTTTAAGAATTGCTGGTAGCAGATGGCATTTGGCCTATTAAAACTCCATCTCAACCTCCCAATACCTCTCTTGAAATGGTCCATGACTTGGTCACTTTTCAAAATCACCTGCTCAAAATAGAACAGGTAATTATAATTCTTCTTTCTCCTGAAGGGGAACTACCAAATTGCAGGATATTGCCATCTCATTATCAGCTTCCTCTGCATTGCACAAGTACAGAACTTACATACCAAGAGCAGGAGGCAAGTCTTCAGTTTATAAGAAGTAAAAAAAAGAAAAAGAGTTTTTTGGATTTTAAGAACTTTATGTAGGCATACGCACATGTATACACACATGTATATGTGTACACAATTTCTCATTTATATGCAGATACATTTGAGGACCTTATGAAAGATTAGTAAGAAAATATGCCTAAACACATAGATAAGACCTGAAGCTGTGCAATTAAACTGGCAGAACTGGTCTTGGCTTTGTTTTAAAGTTTTCTATACAGAAAAAGTAAAATCAAACAGAGTTCTGGAAGCATCATTGAATTGCTACAGGGACTCCAAAAGGCAAAGGCAAAGACAATACTCCTCATTTCAGAACTTATGGAACAGCATTAAATAATTCTGTCAATTTTTTCAGCTACTACTGTCCAGAAAACCGAGTAACTGTAGTGGCAGAAATGAAGTATGAAACTGGGGAATGGAAGAAAGGAGAGAAGAAAAAATAAAAAATTGGTTTCACATCTTTCTTGAGCTGAAAGAAGCTAGCATTTCCTTTTCCTGGCACCCAAATATCAAGGAGGAAAGCCTCTTCTCTTTCAAAGTGACTAAGAGGAATATAAAAAATCACCTCCTTTTTGAAACTCTAGGTAAAAGAAGAATGTAAACAAAAAAAATACTGAGCTAGTTCCAGGGATCTGTTTCTCATAAACTCACTGTGAACTGAACCTGTTCATAAATCACCTTCTGTGGGAATCTCTATGCATTAACCAAGTCCAGTTAATGCAGCCTGCACCAACAAATCACTCCCACAAGACTCCTGTACACCCAGAATATTTCTTTATGCTTCAAAATTAATACACTAGCAAAAAATCCTGAAATAATATTCTATAAACCCCAGAGGGTGTAAAATATTAAAAATTATTTTTATGTATAATATCCTAAAGGAAGAAATTACTACAGGCATTCATTCCCTTCCTGGCCTGGGTCTAGGTCCAGGCAGGGTTACTACCACCGCTCCTGAACTGGGCAACCAACCAACTGGAGCATACTGGGAACAGAGACACCATGTTTCTGTGTCTCTGCTCCCTCCATTCTGCAGTCTTCTCTCATGAGCTGCCAAAGGACTGGGACCGACACAAATTCTGCTCTCTGAAGTGCCAGGAGAGCAGGAAACTTGTCATCTGCAGCACCCTGCCAACTTAGGAGGAGAAAGCCAGCAGGCAGAGCGGAAGGACAGTGCAATGCCTGCACGTGAAGGAAGCAACCATCCCTTGGAACAGTTTGTCATGCAGCTCAAAAGCTGAGATCCATCACAGTTACCAAATGAACTCACTTTCCCCCTTCCACTTTATAGAATAAGGGGCAAATAAGGTATCTCTTTTTTTTAAGGCACATGTCCTTTTTAAAGGGTCAAGTCTCCTCGGAGACCAAAACAAACCAAAAAACAAGGATGAAGGGGATGAGAGTTAAATATTAGGAAAGGCTCTTTTAATAGCATACTTTAAAAACATGCAGTTTTTGAACGTCATATAAAAGGTATGGCAAAATTTTAAGCATGAGATCACCATAAAATATGAAGGCTCTGAAAAATTTTCAAATAAAGTAATTTGCACAAATTATGCTTCTAAAAATAATGCTTTTGGGGATCCTACCTCTGAAAAACTACAAAATGTGAAAAATAAGAAATAAATATACACATTGTAACCATCTGCACCTATACAGTTGCTTTTAGTTAAAGAAAGAATATCCAATGACAGAAAGCCTCTAAAGTCTCCAATAAGGTTTGTTTTGGGTTTTTTTTGTTTAAATTTTCACAAAGTATTTTTTAAATAAAAGATGTGCTTATCCTATTCGGAAAGGGGATCTGGCAGTATTTTTCATGCAACATAATAGGCTAACAAGACACGCAGGAATACAATTATTTACCTCTGGGCCCTTTGTGATACCATCTGTTTAAGCCCATTTACCACCCACTCTAGTGGCTGCAAAGCAGCACTGTCACTTGACATACAGAACTGTTTGGAAAGGACACTCTGCTGCAAGATGTGAAGGCAGAAGCCAAAGTTAAATTTAACTTGAAAAGTGGGGTGTTCAATGGCTGCAAAGGTGATCTGATATCAGGCTCTAAGTGAAAGTTTAAGTAAAAGAAGTACTCTGCTTATCATCGGATTTTAAAATACTACTAATCCTAGCTCAATTATCTTAAGTTTCCTACACATTTTTTGTTTAATGGTGGGAATTTAATTATTGAGAGAGCTTTCTTGTGACTTGAGATGAGGGAATTCCTACAATAGCTATTTTTTCCAGCCTTCCCATACAGCAAAGAAAGAAAGGAAGAAAGAAAGAAAGGAGAAAAAGAAAGAAAGAAGGAGGAAAGGAGGAAGGGGTGAAAAACCTTGAGATTTCCTTCTATGCCTCTAGTGGAGACACAGTGTCCTCTCCTTTGACAGGTGCCAGACTGACCAACAGCCCAAGTTACAACCTGAGCTCTTGGAAGTCTGACTGACAACTAAGTTCTAGCTGTTCCCTGCCACGGTCCACTTAATTAGTCTTGTTGCAAAATGAAAACAACCTGATTTTGCATATGGAGGCATAAGAAAAACAGTCAGTTTACCAATCAAATAAAATAAATTTAATCAATAAAAAGTTATCTATGCTGATTGTGATATATGAGCTTTGTAATCCTCAGCTGCAATAGGATTTGAAAACAGAAGACAGTTTCGCTGGCGCTCAGTTAGGATTCTTCAGAAAAACTACAGTGACAAATCACATCTTCAAATGAATCAGTAAAGCATCCCTGATGCTGTTGACTGGGATCTCAGCCACAAGATTGATGGTGAAACAGCACGTGCTTCACAGCAAGCCTGAGCCATCCAGCACTGTCTTCCTTTGCATTTCTAGTTTGTAATTTGGTTTAAAACTTCAGGAGGCCATAAAGAATGCTAGGGATTACATGATAACACTTGACAGGGAAGATATGATTAAAGTCATGTTTAAGCTGTGATGACTATGCCATGCAGTGTCTTAAAGAAATGACTGGCAGTCATACATAGATTTCACTTGAGTTAAGGAACATCTGTTTCCTGGGGGGCTGTGTTGATGGAGAGGCTGAGGTACAGCAAAATCTGATCATAGTAGAATTCTGTTTGCAAAAGCAAAAGCGTATCAGACTAAGCTTTTTTTTTCTTTTCTATTTTTTTTAAAAAACATGGATGTACTGCTATTACATAAAATGATATTTTGACCATCCACAGATCCAGGGATTAGAGGACTGGGTGCAAACAAACCTTTTCAAAAAGTCAACTGTATTCTTCAGTTTCATCCTAAAAAATAGCATTTGAGTCTCTTCTACTCAATCAGCTGCAGGCACAGGGATGCATTTTTTCCCACCTACCTAGTAATGCTCATTATGGCAGCAAGCCAGCTTGTGGTGAAAACACAATTACAGCGTGGATGAAGTGAAGCTTCACTAAAACACATCATTTAGTGAAATGCACTGAATCAATCCCGAATTTCAGTGTGCTACATTTATCTCCCCTATTATGAAGCTGCTGAAAAATACCTCAGGAATACATCAGGAATTACATGATGCTCCTCATTCCAAGTAAGGAACAAAACACCTGTTTTGTTTTAAGAATAAAGCCCAGGTCTCAGGTTATAGTAAAGTACCTATTTCCTTGGTCTCTTGATGTTAGAAATTTAATGTAATCTCTTAGGTTTTAGAAATTAATTAAAGTGGAGAGGGAAGATGGGAGACAGGAAGACATACGCTGCTTTGAGAACATACTCAAACAACAGTTATTAATACTATTAAACCATCTATTAACATTTAGTACATAGATCCTTTTTGCCACCTTCACAGGCCACAGCAACAAGTTCATGCCATAGAACTGAGGATGCTGTAAGTAAAAAATGGAGAGAATAAATGTGAGGTGGTGTGCTGCAGGTTTACTCTACAGTGAGTTACTTACCTGCCAGTACAGTGCAGAGAAATCAGAGCTCCCTGAACTAGGTATAAGTAATCCTCTAGCTACATCCCATCATGCTACCAGTTCATGAGACAAAATCCCCAGGAAAGAAACCCGGGATGTGAGACCGGTCACCCTCAAGGTGAGTGGTGGGACCAAAAGTGGGAGCCAGCTGCCGTCTGCACAAACGTGCCACAGTCCAGTTGCTGAAGAGAAGATGTGCATCACCGTCATCAGATCCCAGTGGTGTCTGGCAGGCACGCTCTGGGCAAGCCTACGTACCAGCCCCCTCGGGGGAACTAGGCACAAGAGTGAAAGGATTTGGCATGGATTAGATGAGAGATAGATACCATATTTCTCAAACTGTGACAGCTTTGGATATGGCAGGACACCTGGAAGGCTTTAAAAGCACCTACAAAGGTGTACAGTGAGTTTAAGCACCTGCATAACTTGGGAGCATTTCTCAGAAACCACAGGTGTGGTTTCTATTGTAGCAATTCAACAAAATCTGTATTTTAAGAATCCAAGTCCTGTACTGAATGTAGTTCTGTACATTTTATCATTCTTCACACCCAAAAAAATCCTAGGTTTGCTCCAGGGCAATCTTTCAGAAACTATTGATGTATGGGGTTGCAATTTTACTTATGAACACATAAATATCTCCTATTAGGGGGATGAATCTGGATTATCTTCTATGACAGAATATAAATAAATAACTTGATCATATCAACCATGAGTGACTATACGATAAGCATATAAAAATGCTTACTGATACGTGACTCATCCCCACAACATCCATATAAAACATACATTCGTCTTCAGGAAAGTAGACTTAAGAAACAGCTAATTTTCCTCTACGTTTAGGATTCAGGCACATTACTTGACATCAGCTGAGCCACGGTAACTGACTTAATGTAACACAGAATGAAATGCATTAGCCCATATTTCTCTAAAACATCACAAGGGTAAGAGCATGAAAAGGTTCTGATGTTCAGTAGCTAATTAATCCCCAATTAGTCAACCCTGTCCCTGAATACTGCTGATGCAGCCAGATCAATAAAACACAAATGGAATCAAATAACATCACAGAATTTTTGAACTAACAAGTAGAAGTAAAGAGCAGGATGTGAACTAATCTTTGCAAACAGAATTAAATTATTTCTCAATAGAGAGCAGAAAGGGAAAGACTCCTCAAAGTTAACATAAATGAAACATTTTAATACGATTATAGGACACGCCAAATAAAATTTAATAGCTTGCTACATGATTTCTAGTAAGAAGCACTCTGAGAAGAAAAAGGTCAAATAGTTTGTATTCATCACTATTATTCTCCCATTTCCTCTGAGCTTCCAATTTTCCAATCATACATATATGCTATAGAATAGCTGATTTGAAGCACTGGAGAGGAAGTGTTATTTTCAAATCCACTTTCTGACAAACACCTCTCAACCTCATATTTCAGAGACACTGTGGGAAAGTAAAATGAAATGATAATTCATAGGAGGTGGTCCTGGAGGCCCTAAATCAAACAAGACAGACAGCTGGATGATTCAGGTTATGACTATTTTTTTTAAAAACAAAACAAAACCACACACAATATTTATTCTTTTTTAATTACAGATCTATTGGCAAGCTCAGTCTAGCTAAGAAAAATAATGCCTAACAACAAGTAACGTCAAATGAATATTACTTGGAAACACACAGCTCCATGAGCTGTGAGACAGCATATAATCAAATGAAAAAGGGGGTTTTGTTTGTTTTTTTACCTGATAGGTGCACCTTTGGCCTGTGCTGGTCTCAAGAGTACAGTTATTGTAGTAGCAGTTTCATTGAGAGACGCATCGACTCCTTCATAGTCCGGTAAAGTGGGAGCTGATTAATGTTGAGCAGGAAGAAAAAGAATGAGAAACAAATCAGTGAAAACATTTTGGATTTTCAGATTGTGGCTGTTCACAATAGAGTACAAAGCCACAATCTTCATCACCTATGTGATTCTTTTTAAATGATTTTCCAGTAAGGCACAATTTTTCACTTGAGCATGAATGGAACTTAACCAACAATTGATAACCTCATCCCTAAGTGCTCCCCCTCAAATTATGATACCTACTATTCCAGAAGGACAGAAATAGAAGGAGAATGTAACTGCCAAAAACCCCTAAGACCATATAATTCCATTTTGGCCTCTCTCTTTCTACCCTACAAATGACTATATGCACCATCTTGAAGACTCAACCTCTACCACCTCTCTACTTCCTCCTCCAATAATTTAAGAACCTTTCCATTTCCTCCTAAACATCATGGGAGACTATGCCAATACCAACCAGAATGCAGGCAAATTGGGCTTGGATAGACATGCATCTGTGGACTAGAACTGCATGGGGTAGTCTTATTCCCATGCCCATATCTTGCAACAGATGGCCAAGAGGCTCATTAATCAGTTTCTGAACCACTGCAGTTTTAAGTCCAGGGTATTAAGAAAATACAAAATCAAAGTCAAAACCAGAGGCAGTTCAGGAACTGATTCACTAATGGACTGGCTGCCAGGCCTCAGTGGTAGTAATATTAGTTGTGGGTTGGATGGCTGGTATTGGTAATTACTTCAACCATCCAACTTCAATCTGCTGTCACAAACCTGTTACAGTCCCCACTGGTAATACTGTTGCTGACTTCAGCTATAGTGTAAGGAACGAAACAGGAATTTCTGCAATTCAGAAAATAATAGATTTCTATTCATTACTAATCTTTCAAAATCTTGAAAACTATCTGCATGATAGTTGTTTTTTTAATACATGGTTGTATCTTTATAAAATTGTTAATGATGCCTGTATATTTCCAGATGGATTTTCACACAAAGATGTTTCCTAGCAGCATGTCAATCATTTAAGTCATAATAATTTTACAATAATATAGCAATAGAAAAGTTCCAGATCCTAGACGAACAGAAACGTTTCTCTTATTTCAGAAAATATTATTTTATAGAAATGAAGTTACTTTAATTTCATTTATAAATTACTGTTTACACCATGTTCACTAGGATCATGGCACTGACTTGTAAGCTTGGTTAAAAGCAGTAATTTCACTCTTCATTAAAATAAAGCTATCATTTCCTGAAACATGCATTGCTTTGCAAAAAGTATCAGTTATGCAGAGTGAAACTAGACAAAAGTTTGGCATAAAGGAAGATAAAAAAAACAGGTTGAAATTCAGGTAGAAATGGTGTCATAGTCTGCCTTTAAGATTTCCTAGTATTAACCATGTTTTGACAACTAACAGACCCATAGTGTGTCTAGAAAGTGTGGTAGACTGGATTCTGGAGAAAATTCCCAAAATATCTGGGTGGAAAAAGAGGGCATATGTAAAGAAGCCTGAACACACTGTAGTCCTAAACATGTTGAGGTGCTTATTACTCAAAACATTGAAATGTCTGGGGGACAGGCATGCTAGCAAGATACTACAGTTACACATTTCCACTCCCCCCCCCCAAGAGGTTAAAAGACCAGAGTGCAAGTACTACAACATCATTATCCCTGAAAATTTATTAACTTGAATTTGTTGTGAAGAAACACAAGGATTTTAAAACAACCTGAGTAAAATATTACACTTCAAACCAACCTAATAGCTAGACAAACAGAACAGAACACGTAGTTTGTGGTTTTTCTGGTGGTTTGGTTGGGTTTTTTTGAAGGGGCTGGCTTATCACAGAATCACAGAATTCTAGGGTTAGAAGGGACCTCGAAGGATCATCTAGTCCAACCCCCCTGCCAGAGCAGGGTCA
>VZRW01013129.1:51303-130453 GCA_013398125.1 Aegotheles bennettii
TCTACCGCTCTACCATCATCCATCCACCTAGTTATTTCCTCATAGAAGGCTATAAGGTTGGTCAAACATGACTTACCCTTGGTAAAGCCATGTTGACTACTCTTAATGACCCCCTCATCCTTGATGTGCCTAGAGATAGTGCCAAGAACAAGTTGTTCCTTCACCTTTCCAGGGATGGAGGTGAGGCTGACCGGTCTATAGTTACCCGGGTCCTCCTTCTTGCCCTTCTTGTAGACTGGAGTGACATTTGCTATCCTCCAGTCCTCAGGCACCTCTCCTGTTGCCCATGACTTACCAAAGATGATGGAGAGTGGCTTAGCAATGACCTCTGCCAGCTCCCTCAGCACCCTTGGGTGCATTCCATCCGGACCCATCGATTTATGGATGTCCAGATTGCTCAACTGATCCCTAACACAATCCTCATCTACCAAGGCAAGATGAGGAGTGCTAGTGCTTATGTGCTGGGATGAAATTCAACAAATTGTTCCAGTTAACTACAACTACAGCATTTCACTTGCTACATAATTCAAGGAGCTCTGCCTTGAATTTTCTCACATTTTGGTTTGTGTGCATGCTTTTGGGAACAGGGTGAGGAGACTATGTAAGTAGTTTCCCATAAAAAAGATAGATGCATTCCAATAAATTATTAACTTCCCTTTACAGGACAATGCAGGTTTCATTATGGAAGATAATAAGGAAAATATCCTGCTTTGTGCTGCTTACGTTTCTAAATGACTGACTTCTTTGATCTCTGCCAAGCTCTGAAGTTGCCATGTCATAAAATCAGCAGTGTCTCTAGATATAGCATTGACTTATCTTCTGCTATCAACTGCATAAGCTACTATGTTATTTTTTGAGCATACTGAAATTTAAGAAAATAAAAGCAGTAAAGCATTCCATTTGACATTATTTTATTCTAGAGTTTGCAGTGTGTTATTTAAGACAAATAGTGTCAATCTTAGTGCACTGCAGCAAGTGAATAAAGGCATGAGGAAGCAGACCTATACAAATCTGGCAAAAGAAATTCATGCTTCCTCCCAATCATTTCAAATCTGTTATAGCTGTGTGCTGGAAAGTGGTGTCACCTTGAGTAAGTCAGTTAATTCTCTGCATCTGACTTTACTAATCTGCAAAACAAATACAGTACTTAGTGACCTACAGAGTGCTGTAAGGCTTAATTAGTTAAGTACAGCACTTCAAAATCTTTAAATGAAAGTGCAAGACTACTCAAAATCTAACAGTTTACAACTACAGGTGTGCAATTTCCACCTCATTCAAGGATTTATCCTTGAGCTTATGCTACTTTTTGACAAATACACTCAAAAACATTTTCAGTAACAGTTTCAAAACATGATAGAATTTTTCTGGGGTGCCCTCATGGCAGGGGAGTTGGAACTAGATGGTCTTTGAGCTCCCTTCCAACCCAAACCAATGATCCTATGATTCTATTTCACTTTAAGATTTTTCAAGTCTTACAAAAAAAATAAAAAACCCACATTCCCCCACACGTACACTTTTTTTTTTTTCTTTTTGCTATTTTTGGTTTTTATTTTTACCTGAGATGTTGGTTGTTACATTGACTGTGATTGCTGGTCCAAACCCTTTGACAGTGCTTGCACGTATAAAGAACTGGTAAGTAGTACCAGGATGCAAGTGTGAGAAGACGTGGTGAGTGCTGTTCCATAGCTTCGATACCGTTTGCGGAGGTCCCGCAACTGGAACCGCAGGATCAAACGATCGTATACTGCTGTAGCTAACCTGTGAAAACAATTATTTTTCAATAATTGTTACAGGTTTTGGAACAAGGAGATTAGGTTAGCATGGCTGGAACTGCAACAAAAGAGACACGATCATCTAGCTACCCAGCTATCTTGGGGACACCATGAGGACTTGATGTGTATTAATTATAGAGTGTGCTTCACTTGAAAGGCTATGCAGGTGCCCTTCATCTCTTTCTTTGTGACTTTAGTTCATGTATGGAAAATGTCACTGTTACATTCAAGTTAGGACACCCTCACCATCTTTCCCTTCTCCATCAAAACCCTTTATTTTTCACTTCTTGTAATACATTTCCCTCTCCTCTTCTAATAATAATTTTTAAATTCTGCCAAACTAAGCTAATATATTTAAAGCCATCAATGATATCTTAATGTACTGATTTTGACTGGGGTGGAATTAATTTTTCTCATAGCAGCTCATATGGTGCTGTGCTTTGGATTTGTGATTAACACACAAAAGCTTGCTTATCTGCCCTTCAGTTCTTCCCCCATCCCAGTGCAGGGAAACGAGTGAGTGGCTAAGTGAGGCTGGGCTGGGCTGCCCACCATGATTAACCCACACTATGGAAAGAACTGTACTAGCATTAAATAATCAGATTTAAGGGGTTTTGTTTGGTTAGTTGGTTTGTCTTCCTCCTATAATTTGCTAGTACACAAAATTATATCTTTTGTTCCTTTAAAAAAGGAGTGCTGGAGAGGATGGTGTTTGTTCCTCAGATCAGCTTGTGTTTCCTGCCAGCCTCCTGAGGAGGTCCTCAGAAGGCTCATATATTAAATACACTTTAAGTAAAAAATATATGGAAGTTTTCTTGAAGGGTGATATCCAAAGATCTGACAAAGGTAAAAACTATTGCTCCAAATTTCATAACCATCTTACTTTTCATGTAATCTTCTCTTCCAGCAATGAAGATTTCACAGATCATGGCTGTCATGGCTTTGGAAGGGTGTATAGTAATGGTACAAGATTTTTAAAACTAGCACCTCCCACGTGGATTGTAATATTGTTATACTCACATGCCAAAGCCACTTGACATGGCCAGCCAGCCAACAACATATGCACCATAATTATGATTTTTTAATATCTAATCACTACTAATCTGTAAATTAAAGCAGCACACAATTGAATAGCTGCCTACAGAGCATAAACACTTACTGTCAACCACCCCTCTTGTCTCTCTTTCCTAGCCCTATCCTATGCTTGCTAGCTGATTAATGATTACCTCATACTGAGTAATGATGCCATTTGGATCCACAGGTTCCTTCCAGTTGAGGAAGATCTTATCTTCAAAAGGAGTTCCTTTCACCGACTTGGCAGGTATAGGGCCTGGCACTACAAACAAAATAGAACTTTTAAAAATAAGAAATTCAAGAGACAGAAAAATTCAAGAGATGACAGAACATCCTATTAAAACCAAAAGTGAATGTAGGTCTATTTTTATTAATATTCATTCACAACACGCAGAAGGCAGCGGTAGAGTATTAAAAAGCACTTCAAAGCGTATTTTGTCATTCACAGTGCCGAGAGAGCATGAAGTCGAAACATTATCCCCACATATGGTTTTCAAAACTTCATGCAAAGTCAAATTGTCTCGTAGTATAGCCAGGGGAAACAGTTCAAGCTAGATTATGACTTCAGGGAACATCACTGAATTCCGTAATAAGCATATCTCAGGACAAGGACTACATGGTTTTAAAATCCTTTTAACAAGAAAAATCAAAGGCAAGGAAGAGCCTCTGTTATACAGCATCTTCCAAACAAGAAATGCTTACAAAATAGTTTTCTGCCACCCCTTCTTACGATTTGTTGTTTTAAAATAAATCCTCTTTTAAAGAGGGGGCTGGACACAGGGCAAACACCCCAGCTCAGCTGCCACGTCTGCCAGCCACCAACGTGCTTGTGTTGCAGAAGGGTATCAACTGCTTACTTCAGAACTTTCCAATAAGAGACATTTTCAAAGCTTTGAACTGACCCACACTAAGATGACCCTACTTTCTTATTTTAAATGGAACCAATATCCCTGGTGTAATAACAAGTAAGAAGTGTCACCTCAGGCCTGTGCCTGAGTGATTCACAGTACTTGGTAATCCCATCAACACCAGGCAGGAGTGCTTAGTTATCTTCCATTTCAGCTTACAAGATATTTTTACCTACACATACAGTTCCTATTTAACCACAGTCGCTCACCTAGATTTGAACATATACAGCTTGAAAGAAGGGGATAAGGATAAGAGAGTGCCTGAAGAAACCCTGAATCCAAAGAAACACCCTCCCCCTTCAAAAAGCCAAAGTTGCCCACATCTGCAGCCTTACAGGCTAAAATGTTACTTCTATTTAATATATCGACATATATTTCTCCCCCCTTCTTAATCAGCCTATTTTATTCAATGCAACTTTCAGTGAGCCTCACACATGACATTTCTCGGGTATTAATTATCAAAGCAGATTCAAGTTTTACAAAGAGCAAAAATAAATTAAAACCTGCTGGATCAAAGGAAGCACCAGGCACTGTGCTAGCAGCACCCAGGAGTGAGTGGTCTGTCCCAGTAGTGGGATTTATTTCAGTCTACATGGAAGCTATAAATGATGATCTGACCCTTGGTACAAACAACATAATTTGGCACATTAATAATAAATTCATGGAGTCAAAAAAGCCCACAAGTAAACAGCTGAGAGCTTCACAGAAACTGTTCATCCATCTGTCAAGCAAAGACTTACGAGAAGTTAAATAAAATCATAGGCCACTGCTTTGCTTCAGAGTCCCAATACAGACTGGGCAGCGGATGAAGGTTGACATGCCATGACAGCCCCTGTGTGCTCTCTGTGGTATTCAGACATTTGCTGTAGGCACTGCATTGTTTTTCATGGGAATGCTCTGCTGTTTTTCTTCTCTACATCTTAAATGAGGTATGAATACACCCTGATGCACACAACATTTTCCCTGGTGCACGTGTGTGTGTGTGTGAGCGCGCTTGGGAGACAACATAAGAATGCACTGGGACATGCACATAGAATACAAAATTCAACATTCAGGCATGTTAAAGCATGTGAGGTAAAAAGAAAAAGGACACAATTGTGCAAAAACCTGCAAAATACTTTTTTTGTGATGCTTTTAAAGAACGTGTTTCATCTTCAATTGAAAGAGCTATATGTTTGAGGGTTGCATAAAACCTCCTACATTTTCTGTTTAAATACCCAAGTGAGAGAAGCCTTTAGGCTCATCACATCACATGACTGTGTTTTCTTCTACTGCGATATAAAATCTGTTGCTTGTGGCAGCAGCAGCAATGTTAGACTGACGGGAACTACATGATCCCACTTAGTTTCATGCTTCTCTTCCCACTGGCATGAGTAGGGCACAAGAACAGAAGCTAGCACAGTGATGAGCAGCTTGTCAGCAATTTCAGTAAAAATAAGGTCAGAAAGCAAAAGAGCAAGTGTCTAGAAAAAGAGAACAGTAATTCCCACAAAAGTCCCCCACCCCTGCAAATTCACCAAAAACGAAACTTGGGATCAGCTTAAATTCTTTGAGAGCTCCACTGAAATGAAAACAAATAACAGTCCACATGCCTAGAAAAAGGGATATAAATTTTAGTCTGAAGGACATGTTTCAGTGGGTCTAAAGTTATTTTTTTTCCCCTTGCATTTTTCAGTTCAACCACAGTAAAAAAGTCTTTTAGTTGTATAGCTTTGCCAAACTGACAAAATGAAATGAAGAAAAAGAAAAGCAGGAGCAAAGGAATTTGTTTAAAGAAGATAGTTATCTGTGAGCAGGCCCATAAATTCATCAGTCAGCTAAGTCAAAATATTTGTGATTTTATGTCTCAGGTTAGTTATGAGTTACAAACAGAAATTTTAAAAAGGCTGAAAGGAGTTGAAAAAAACCCCACAAACCAAAAAGAAATAAAAAACAACAACAAAAGAACAATGGTGAGGTAACCTGTTGGTAACACCATTTTGAAGACACGAACTGCATCTCTCCATATAGATAGCCATTGCTGTCTGTTCCTTACTACTCCCTGCAGGACTCTAAGGATCTAAGAAATACCTTAAACTTCACCTTTCCAAAGCAGTGTTCCCTTTTATATGATATTTAGCAAGGACACCGGTGAGAGAACGCTAGGTAAACATCACCCTTGTGCTGATACCGCTTTCGGAAGCCTCCTCACAAACAGCCCAAAAAGGCTTTCTTCAGGCTTGTGTGTGCATCTCCAGAAGCCCCATCATTCACTACCGCACCTTCCTGCTGCCTTCTCAACTCCTGTCCCTCTTCCTGTGTGAGCCCTCGTCCATCTCCTTGGACTTATGGATAGTTTATACTAAATCAAAACACTCAAGACAAGCGTATATTAAGATGAAGTATGTTATTTAAGAATCCCTATCAGTGGCCAGGTATCTGAATAATTCAAGAAGTGTAAGTAGCTGCTAGAGGAATTGGACTCGGACCTTTTGGCCTCTGCACCATTTAAAAAGATCCTGGTGCCATTGATTTTCTTTCCATCTGCTGACCTCATGAAGTGTGACCCCAGCATCTCTCAGTGACAACAGTAGTAAACGCTCCCTTCTTTCACATGCATTATTCTCAGCTAAACTTCCAACAGGTCAAGATTTCCACTTATCTGAAGAAGTGAAATCATTTAGGAGGGTTCAGCTGTACGGGTTTCAGAAGAGATTTTGAACTTAAGCAAAAAAAGTTAACAATTTTCCTATAAAAAAAGTATACAAACATAAAATGCACCTGTATATAAAAAGTAACATAAAACCAATTCAAAGGGAATTTCAGCAAGGTTTTATAGTGGAAACATCACAAGCTCTTCTTTCACGATTTACATGCATCTCCAGAGCCCTTTTAATGAAGCTATATATTTGTATAGTGAATAGTTGATAATATTTTCCTCTATATACATGTTGGATGGTGGACTTTTATAAATACTATGCATAATAAAAGTACAAACCATCAGTCTGACATGAGACTAATTCAGTTTAGACCAATATATTAGCATTAAATTATGTCATGGTCACAAATAAATTGTTATTCACAAATAGTGTCACTTAAACCTTGTTCTACACTAACTTAACAGGAAACTTATATTACAATACATTACTTCTGGAAGAACAACAGATTAATTGACACGAACCACTATAAAATGAATTTATATTGCTTCAGTTTTCCTGCTACAAAATAATGAAAGTGCATGTAAACACAGTATTTTTATTATTATTATACACTGTGAAAGCCATTATTATTACGCTATATGGTAAAGGCTATGTGCAGATATACGCACGGTTACAGTGGAACAAATTCCTCTATGGTACTCAAGAAGTAAAGTGTATCAGCAACAAACTTACAGCCTTTCTCTGAAGGTAGATGCTCATTTTCTGGAGATGGTGACAATCTCTTCTATTGCTTAAATGTTTCAAGCAATTAAAATAGCTCACCTTTCCATTTGCTTTTTCGGAGGGATTTATCATTTTAACTTTATGCTTTCTTATAACTCGAGACTAAGGATTCAACAGAAGCCGATTTTATTTAATTAAAAGGGGAAAAAAAATCAGAATATACCAGTTTAATCTTTACCATAAGAGTGTTTACACCAAAGGTGGTAACAAAAATTACTTATTTGGAAATCACTGAAGTTGCACTATTTGTAGTGAAGAAGAAAATGCTATTGAGAAAAAAACTGATTACATATTAACAGTCTCCTGCAGTGCACATGCTCTTTGGCTGATGATCTCTCCTCCTGGAGGGAGGAGCAGCTCTGGTGCAGGTGTGCTGGGAGACGGTGGGCAGCCTAGGGGCACTGGGCCACACCCATGGGTCTTGGCAAAAGCCCACAGCCCTGCACAGGTCTCTGCCACCCACCCTGGGCCACTGTGGGACCACCTGGGCACTGACCCGCTCACATCTGCCTATATGAAATTACTAACACAACAAAGATAAATGCTGACAATCAAGGTATTATCTGAGCTGACGGAGGCTAATCCATCTCAGCGGTGGCGGTGGCCGCTGTAGGTACTGGCACAAATATCAAATGGGGTTAAATCCACAAGATCTGTATTTGCTGAATTTGGGGGCTCAGGTACCTAACACAGTATTTTGTTTAAAGCCTTTTTACACCAAATGCCAGCTTCAGTAATCCTAATTTCTGGAATCTGGAAACATTTCTCCATGTCAGAGTGGAATAACCTCACATACCTTACAACTTTGTAAAAATGTGCAACTCAGTATTCAGAGAGTGTCTTCAGCTAGCGCATGGCTTGGGAATAACAGGAACTCATGGGCCCAGATGTAAGCCCTCATTCTACTGCAAACAGCTGAATAGCTGCTAATTCTGGCTTGTTTGCAGGCATCATTATGTCAAACACCCCGTTTCAACACAGAATCTCATATGCAATATCACATTTTCAGCTATAAAGCTTCTTATGTAGGTAACTAAAGGAAATGAAAGTAGGAAGTTGTTTCAGCCAGGGTAAATAATTCTGCATTTCAGGGCCAATTTTTCCTGAGCATTAATATAAAACCTAGTTTGTATTTCTGCAATACCTTAAGACAGCTTACTTCATTTGTCATTTGTATAGTGTAAGCTTAAAATAAATCTCTGCTAACAATTTCAGTATTTTTCTTACTTTCTCACAAATCAACTTGTCTGATGTTTTTAATAAAAAGTGCTCCTGTGTCTTTCTGCAACCACTTTTTCTCTCTCTTGATGATATAGCGATAGCAGATCTTAGCTACCACCTAAGAAAAAAGAATTGGGGTTTCTTTCATAAGCTGAAGGACAAATAAATTATCCCAGACTCCTTTTATCAATGACAGTAGGTCTGTTATAATCAGTTTCAGTTCACTGCTGTTAAAGATGTGAAAATTCCTCCCTTATTTGATTATATTGACACTAAATTTTGCTGCTGCTCAGGAGACATAGGTCACCAGTCTGCCTTTTAGGTCAAGGACTGAGGTTGATACCTTTAGCAAGAGTGTTTATGGACTACTTCACATTTAAACTTCTATCTCTCAGTCATGGGTTTCTCTTATTAACTGCAACCATTTGCCAATTTTTTCCCCAATAAGATCAGTATACCAGTTCACTCGACATCGTAAAGGGTCTCACTCAGCTACGTAATTTGTACACTTTTTGAGACAGCCCTCCTTCGCTGCATCAGACATACTGCCTGCTCATCTCATTGAATTAACTTTTCTCTAAGGTGGGCTATTTTTGTTACTTTTAAAATGCTACTAGTAGAGTTTTATGTCTATGTTTTTTTCAAAGCTCCTTGAAGTATTGTTTATGTGTTTGTTCCTTTGACTGAAGTAAATCTTCTACCTTCACTTTTTCCTTCCCAATATTTTCTTGGGGTGCTAGAACAACTTGAAAAAGTACAAAGGAAAAGATGCTTCTCATAACAAATAATAAATAGAGCGGGAGAAATATTTTTTTTTTGTAAAGGCAACTTACAAAACTTACTACTATCAAACACAGAAAAATACAAAATGTCAACAATTTCTATAAAATCCTCCCTCTTGAAAGTTGGTGGAAGATATTTCCTCTTCACACATTTAGACAGCACGAAAAGTCTTTTATTTTTTAATTTTTTTTTGTCCTCTAATTATAACATCTCCTCTTTCCTCTGCTGTTCCCCAGAGTGGCGAGTCTGCTGGAGTTTTCCCAGAAGCATGAGTAATGGATGGACAGTTGGTATCTTAACCCCACAGTGTAGCTCTGGATATCTCTGCATGGAGCTGAATGAGCCACACTCTCTAGAAGATCAGGGGACCTCGTTCGTGTCCAATGAGCATGTCCTTTGGCTCAGACCAAAGCTTTGGTATACTTTAAGCCCCAAAATGGGTACTTATCCTATTCCAAGTGATCTTTTTCAATTAGTTGTTTGCCTGCTGTTAGCTGACACACTCCCTTACTAGCTATAAAATCGCCCTTGAACACTTTGAGCTTCACGATTTACTTTCTCCATAGCTGCATTCTCAGAGCTAATGTCACTGTTCCTGTTAATCCACTGCCTTTCGCATCTGTTTCCAATTAAAAATTAAGGAACCATTTATCTGCTTTAATCCCATTCACCATCCGCTGCTTTTACAAAGGGTCCCTCTGAGTTCGCAGCGCCCTTGTGCGCGCTGCTGATTCATGCTAAGTGATAAATTCACTGCTGGCTCTTGTACTTTGTTTGAAATGCCAAACATCATCTCTGCCCAGCATGTATGCAGATTGTGTGAGCCTTCCTCTTTTTCCTTTATCAAATCCTTCAAACACTGTCTATCTCCTATACAAGCCAGGCAAAGCGGTGAGACCCTGTTCCTTACCTGGCATAGATAACGTGGAGTACCCTGGTGCTCAGAGGAGCTTTCTCCCAAATATTACTGATGGTGTGGTCTCTCCCTGAAGTGAAAGATGGTGTTTCACCCATAAACCACACAAAATTCTGTGTTTTAATCTTCTTTTTGCACAACTTGTTTAACAGTGTATTGCTTAAGGGCTTAATTTTTACCTGGAATACAGCTGCTCTCAAATTACTATAATATACTTTAAAGATTATTTCCAACTATCCAAGTTAAACAGAATACTCAAAACCAACAAATACTCCGATCTAGCTCTGGTCAGAAAGAAGGCTATTTTCAGACTGATATTCCTGGCTTTGCTTTCTTGCCAATACTGAATTACAAGCTACAAAAACTTTTTCCATTTGTCAGTCATGGCTCCAAAGGTCTGAAGCACAGCTTCTGAATCTTACTTTGTTCTTCTATGAATTGTTTTCTGAATTAATTCTGCTCCTGGTATCATACACTGCTCAACTCATGTACCACACACTCTGGAAGGTCTGTCCCAGCTATGCAGCCTTACATAAATGTGAGCTTGAGACCAAAGCCTACTTTGTGTGCATCATTTTCCAGGAATAATCCACAACAAAACCAGAAGACAAAACAAAGGCACTTGACTCTGTTCCTGACAAGCACCAACAGAGTGCCCAGCCACAATCTCTACACATCTAACTAGTTGAAGGCTATCAGAAACCATACCCTTTCTTGAAAACTGTTAAAAAGTAAAAGAAATCCATTTTCCATGGACATAATATTACTACTATTTTTATTGTTGTTGCTTAACCTCAAGGTAAATAGCAACTACACATCTATATAGTGCAAACACAGATACAAAAATAATTCATCATGAATTATAGTTATAATTAACTTTTTTAAAAAAGTAATGCTAAAATATGAATTGCATGACAAATTCTAATTCTGTACTTGTCAATAAATCTTCATATGATGCATCTATGCCTCTATAGTTCTCTACAGCTCCTCATCTACCTATTTAATAAGCTGTTCTCTCCTCTTTATTGCAACAGTAAACATATGCCTCTTCTACTTCTTGTAAAATTGAAAATATATGGCTACCAGATTCTAACCTTGATTTCCATCCATATATAAAACTATACTCTCTCCTCCATTTTACATCCAAACACACTACCTTTCTCAATTTTATCTTCTTATGTATCTACACTCTTACACTAGTCCAAGTATTCTTTTTTTGTAGTATCTTTTCTTTTTTGGCAGTATCTTTTCATTTTGTTGTCAATACTTTAGTGAAATCTAAATATAAGAAAAAAAACTAAAATCACTCTTTACTACCACATTTTAAATATTATTAAGGAAAAAGAGATATTTTTATTTTAATCTCTTTCATGCCAAGATTCATAGTCTAACCACTGAATGTCACCATTAACATCTACATCTATTTACTTCTTCCAAGCTAAGGTAAGTTCAACTGTCTTGTCAATGAATTCTCACTGGGAGCATTTTAAAGAGGAATCACTAAATCACAGAATATCTCTAGTTGGAAGAGACCCATAAGGATCATTGAATCCAACTCCCAAGTTGCCAAAATAATATTTTAATCTACTGGGTGGCTTTCAAGCAGTTAACAAATACTATATACTGTAACCTGCAAGATAAATTATTGCTCAGGGAGAATTGCTGTAGAGATTTTAAGTCTTGAATAGAGTCTTTAAGCATTGAATTTTATATTTAAATATAAACTTATGGAATTAAATGAATTTTCAAATACTACACCTACTACTGTAAAGAAACCTTCACCTAACACCACCATGTGTTTCCTGTCACCTGTGTTAGCACGTTTTTGGAACAATTGGGAAGCCATCCTCCTTTTTCTCGAGAGAGACAAATCAAGTTTGACTTGCACTATACGGACAGTTTGGGCAATACATGCAGACTGACAGCTATAATACTTTTAAAGCTACTGGTTTCGGGCTAATTTATACATTAGCAGAAGAGAACTCCCATCCTTTGGGACACATACTGTAACACACCAAGTCATTTCCTTCCACCTGTCTAGACTGGACTTGGACGTAATTTCCATAATAGCATTTATGCATACCGTCTTCATCTGTCTGGATAATGGTCTCCTCGCTCTCCTTCCTCCCTTCGGGGTTGGTTAAGATCATTTTGAGGCTGACATTCGTGTAGGGAGGCAGGTGATCCACGACGTGCTGGGGTGCTTTGGGGTCCATGTCCAAGCAGTCTGCCTTGCTCTCATTGTGTCCACAGAAGTAGTGGTAACATATAGTGACATTGAAAGTGTGGCAACGAGTGATGTTGTAACCCAGGGATTCCCAATCCACAGCAATGTGTCTGGCCTGAATCTCAGCAATCTTTAGAGTTTTCGGTGTTCTCATAGGCTCTAGAAAACAGAGTATAATGAAGATAAACATTGTTAGCGTTCTGCATCCTTGCACTGAACTATAACTAGTAGATGATACCTGCAGGAATGTGAAAGAAAAGCTGATACCCAACACACGCTGACTTATTACTAGAAGAAGCAACCTCCTTTGTACAGGTACCCTGGAGGGAAAAAAACGTGCTGCAGTGCCTATGATTTTATTTCATTCTTCCCCAGCCTCTCTTTGCAGGTTTCAAACAGTGATTAAGACTTAGCAACAGTGAGAAAAAGAACTGTTAATTATCACCGCAGTGATTCAAAGCAATTGAGAATACAGTCAGCAGTTGCAAGAAGAGTGACCAAAAGGCCACCCAGCTGTCACCGCTGGCTTCCCTTCTGGATTTCCCCCTTATCTTTTTTCTTTTCTTTTTACCTTCATAAATTAGATAATACATCATAGTAATAAAAAGTCAACATTCACTACACTATGATTTATCATGCACCAAGCAATGTTGTATACTAATTATACTAATTACCTTACTAAGCAAGCAGTTACAAAAATTATGCCAATATTAATTAATGTTTATTATTTTAGTAATGAAGCTATTCGTTCAAGCAAAAACCCTCAAAAATATTACAAAAATGCTTTTGGATATTCCCATTGTATCCCACTTCCTTCAGATCCCCAAAACTTTGCCTGGACATTGCTCTGAGCTGGCAATCTCTGACCTGCTACCCAAACTCAACTGCTCTCCACACATGCATTTCCACCAGCAGAGTACATGATACTCTCCAATCTGTCATCGATCTTTCATTGTCTCTCTAGTGTATTCATTCCTCACACAAGACTAACTTTTATTGTTGAACTTAATTAAGATGATTACACAATGAAAATCATGACCATGACTATATATACTTGAGTTTCACTGGAAATATACCAAGGGGATCTTTATACCCTGCTAATATATCCTCCTTCACTGGAGAAAATAAAGCCTGCTGTAGGTACAGATTCACCCTCGTGTCCTTGCTGGTGTAAGGTCAAAACAGTAGGGATTATTCAAGGAAGTGAAATACAGGATTTCTCTTTCTGGGCATAACAGGTTTCTGTAAACTTACATTTATGAAATGCGAGTCCCAGCCAGGCTAACAACCAGCCAAAAGCACAGATGGCATATTGAAATAAGGAAATATGAATCAGTGTAATCTATTCAGCATGCGGTTTGACAGACAAACTGCAAACATTTCATTTCAAACACAAAAACAATAAAATTGCAAATATTACATAAAGGTATTCCTAGTAACATGATGAGTATGAAGGATTAAAAATTGTGCCTATTTGTTTCCATGATCTAGATTTCCCTTTCTGGATTTTGAACAAGTATGTTACCTTTGGCCTTGAGTACCAACTTATCGTATATATGGCAAAAATACAAATTAATCAGTAGACTTCCTGGGCAGTAGCTTTCTGAACATATTGTATACTGTGACAATAGAGATCTGAAGCTGAAAGATAGCATTGAAAAGGTCCTTGAGAGATAAGGCACTTGAAGAGAAGGAGGAAAAAAGGGGCTTTTACAGAGTAAACAATGGCTGGTGCTTTAGCAAGCACAGACAGGTGTTAGGCAGTCATAAAAAAAACCCCAAACAGTAGCAACACAGTAGAACTACTGAAGGTGCTGGTAAGAGTGTTCCAAGAATCAGTATTTCCTTGGCCACTGCAGTGACTTAAAAATCCCCAGAAACACACGTGTCACAGCGGAAGAGAACCACTAAATTCTTTTCTAAAGAGACCTGCTAGAACCTTCTCAAATGGATTGATTCTTCTCATTTTCATTATTTCCTCTTTATTCTACTAATCCAGGTTATGTCTTCATCTACCCACGCCAGAGACAGAATTCAAACCGAAATTTAAAATTTATTGGAACCTCTAAAATAAACACAACATAATATATGTTGTCTGGCCATGAAGGCTGCAACTATTACTATTTGAAGATGACTAATCAGTAACAGAAATTCTCTCCATTTTCATCTTGCTTCTTTCATGACAAGACTAAAACTGCATTCACACTATGTTGTGCGGCACTTTCAAGAGAAGGAAAAAAATAAAAGCTTTGTTAATCTTAAAGAAAAATAATTTTACAATTCTATGCAAATTTGCAAATGTGTCACAGTATCAGAGGAGATACTGAAAAGCATCCTTTATTCACCTGTCAAAAGGGAAAGAATGAAAGACAGAGTGTGATCTCGCTTTCTCACAACTATTCCCTTTTTTTGGCAGAAATTAAACAACTTCTGCAATATTGAGATGGTAATTAAAGTCTGCAAAGTCTCTCAACAGCTTTGGTAAACTCTGCCAACTGTCCCACTGCTCCTGAAATGATGCATTAAAACCACAACTCTACTCTCGCTTCTGGGCAACATTCGTCTTGGCGATCTCTAGAGGTAAAGACCAATTGTTTTAAACTACCACACCACAAAGCCTCCATCTGTACCACCTCAGTAGAAATCAATCTTTGAATAATTATTTTTCTCAGATAAAATGCTATTGAATTTTTGAGTAGGTTTCCCAAAAACCTCAGCATCTCATTAAGAGTAACTTTGTTCTCAATCAGAGCAGAAAGATGTGCTCATGTGTCATTTTACCCTTTCCTTATCACACTATAGGGTTTGCACTTTACCGAAACATCATCTTAATCCTACTGGGATTTCATTTCACTTTATGCATTCTCTTCTGGTCTCTGGATACTTTTTCAGTACTACTAATCCCAGTAAATCAATTTACATCTTGTCTTCCCAGTTGCTGTTTTCTCACCTTTCCTCTTTCAGTCACATCCATAACTTCTATCCAAAACACATGGATATTTGAAGCCCCAAACTATTCACTTCTTTGTTGAACTACTCATGTCAAATTGGCACCCTACTCCGAAGAGGAAAGAAATGAGATGCTCCCAAAATCTCTGTTCATTTCTTAACCTATCAACTGGATTTTCAAATAATAATAACAGCAGAAGCACTTAATATTTTCCAAACATTAATCTACCAATTACCCCTTTGAGGCAGGTAAGTGGTGTTAATCCTTTTCTGTGAGGAGAAAGAGACATGAAAAGGTTAATAGCTTGTTCAAAGCTACAAGGTGATTTACTGCCAGGGCCACAAGAAAACGGAACAGTATGCAGCTCCCAGGTCGCTAGTGCTCTCGCCACCAGTCAGCATAGGCTAGCAGCAGCAATTCAGAGAGCTCACTTAAACTTTCTTTGCCAGTGCTTTGACCAAACTCCTAGCTCCACTCCTCAACTCTAGTTCATTTTTAAAAGAATTTTTTGCAGATTTCTTAGAACAAGTTTGAAAAAGAGTAATAGGGCCCAGACACTAAGTGAATATATGAGCATAAGGACAAGTTATTTGAAAAGCAACAGTTTGGCTTGTTCATTTTGTAAGATTTTTTGATTGAGAGCTTGGAATTTGAATGAAAGCATATTTTCTGCATTAAATCTTATATTTAACATTAAAATTTTGGGGAGAGGGTATTCATCATTTTTTTTCCTCAAGTCTTTTTCTCCAGCAGAAAATATATTTAACACTGGAGGCATTTCCTTGTGGTGACATCAGAAAGTACCCAGGGCTTCTGTTGTTGCAGGAAATTCAATATCCTGTGACTGTATCAAATGTGAATATCCTGACTGGAAGATTCATGTCTTCCAACAGAAATATGGCAAAATGGCATATGGGTGATTTGGTGCTGGTTGGATTGATCTTTATATCCTCCTGAATCCTTCTGCTGAAGGGCAGGCTCCCTTGTGCCAGACCCTTTCCGCCCACGGGCTGCTGCCACAACCTCTACCACATTCCCACCACTGCTTATGACCAGCTTCTCTCTCTGCCCTTTGCTCTCAATGCCTGGCAATACTCAACTCCACTATCTTCCTCCTCATCACCCTCCCTTTATCTCTGAGCTGACCCAGATCCATCATTTGAGCTGACTATTTTTACTCTCACTGAACCAATTAAAACCAGAGACACTGACAGAATATCAAAAGAACAGGAAAAAAAAGAATAATAAAAGACATCTCTACACTTACACAGATTACTAAGTCCTCATTTCTTATCCAGAAACTGCATTAAGTAAAAGAATTACATGCACGTGGCACTCACTCGCAACAATTTACGGATTAAGAAGGTTTAACCCAACTTTATGGGATAAAATAAAGAATAGATTTAGTAATTTCCCACAGGTTAATAATCCAGGGATAGATGGCAAAAGAGACAGACTCTGTTTACACCATATCACCTCTCAACTGCAGGATGATTTAATAAGATGCTCCAGATAACAGATAAAATGAAATTTAATTTCTTTAGTGCTTGATAAGCAACATGTGATACAACAGGTCAATATCAGAGCTTCTTTGTAGAGATTATCTTCACTTACCCAGAGATGGCAGTGAAAACAGAAGCCTTTACAGCTGCAGAAGAATTAAGGTTAGAGCATGCATTTACTCAGAACCTATTTTTAATGGGAATACATATTACCCTGCTTTTAATTGGAGAAAAACAGCTGTCCTGAAGTTGTGACAAAAGTCCCATAGAATGAGGCTACTAAAGCATCACAAATCCTTTGCTTTTGCTGCCTTTCCTCAGAAGTCCTAAATGTTGATTGCAAGACAGTTTCAATTCCATTTATCTGGCAAGGGAGGGGAATTAGATCTTCTGACCAGCAGACAGAACACACATTTGTTTGAATGAAATGGAAAACAGACAAATTTTAAAGCACAGAAATTTCAGATAAAGATGGTGCTTCTTGAACACCACCACATACTGTCTGTGTATACAATTCTTTAATAGCGGTTGGCTTTCAGATCTCCCCTCCCTCCCCACATTAACTTTTTCTGGTATGGCATTACACTGAGGAGCTGACTTCAAATTTCTACTTGCTTTAACCACACTGACTGAAAATAATTCCAAAATTAAGAGTGACCCAGGTTGCCTTCTTTGGTGACACAGGAGGCAAAAACTAACTGGACTTGGAGGGTGAATTAATGCATAAATTTGCACAAGGTTTGAGGAACCTGGGGCTTATATTAAATAAAAACTCTGACATACAAAAGCAAACGTATGACAATTATTAAAGAATTATTAAAGAACTAGAGTATATTTTGCTTAAGATAGTAACCCTGTAATTTAAAAACCAGTGTTTCTCACAGAGGCTTCTTTAATTATCTTGTTCTTACATTTTAAACAAAAAATGACACAGAACAAAAAGTCCTAATTTTTTTGCTAATATTCTCAATCTGAACAGTCACTGGAATTCCCCAGACTTTTCTTTATGAGAACATGATTCTCTCTGTCCTGTGGCTTCTCCTGACCTTTCCAGGATAGGTCTCTCCTTGGCATGTGGGAAATAAAAGAGGATTATTCTAAGATGTCACTGTGGCTCCTGCTGCTGCCTTGGTTCATGTAAGGTTCTACAAAACCAAAATGTTCCCAAAACTCAAAAAAACCCCAATGTTACAGTCCCATTGCTGTAAAGAATTCTTCTAAAAATACCCCTTGTAAAAGCATGAAAGACTGGTATGAGTGAAAACCAGTGGAGGAAGTACAACCCAAACCAGAATAGCTGTTAAATGTGCAGTAAGAAAACAGTTAAAAAAGGTTCCTCCTTGCTCATTTCAGTTGCATTGCTCTCAATTATACTTTTGTTATTAGTGAGCAGTGAATCCCATCGAAATGTTTTACATAGATACAAAGTTCCCTTGCATCATAAATTTGGTGAAGATTGCTGTATATAAAAGTGTATCGCTCATTGAAAAGGACTGGACTAGAGCTATACATTTCAACAGACAACCAAAGTCTGAGCAAGAACTATGTTTGTTTCTGCATTTCTGTGAGTGATCTGCTGCCTGTAAAAAAAACATCCTATAATTAAGCTATGTTATGAAAAAAGCCAACAAAAATCCCTAGGTAAGGTGAGCTGTCCTAGAATATCCATGATAAAACCACTGTGTTTCATGGATTATTAATCTATAAATGCAAAACAATTATTTAACAATGAGATGATAATGCAGGAAGACCCAATTTATTTAGACATCCCAAGAATGCCATGCCTTTCAGTCTGATTTCCTTGAACCAATCTGTCTTTATGACAGAATAATTTTTGTAAATTCTATTCAAGTTTCTTGCCTGTAACTATGGCAGATTTTTTACCATTTCAAAGTACAGTTAAAGGCAAAAAATCAATTAACAGTGCTGGTCTCAATCTGTTAACAACTACTTAATGATAGTTCATGAATTACTTATCTTCAGTCAGGAGCTCTTTCCTACCTAGCTATGTGTATTCCAAGCCAAACCCATACAACATCATATTAACAACCGGATCAATATAGACTTTCCATATGCTATTGGAGTAAATTATTATTACAGATATTCCAGCACTGGAGTATCCACATTTTCTTGTACTCGGAACATACAAAAACCAGGACACCTGTCATGTATGTAAATACAGGTTAGAAAGTCTAACTGGTACTCTGTTTTTTGCATTTTTTTTCCAAATCTTATTCCATGTCAGCAGTTTTGAGGCCTGACTTTAGGCAGCCAAATTTGAAAACTCAGCCTTCAATCTTTTTAAACTTCGAAGCATTAAGAAATAGTGAACATCAAAGAAAAAGAAATCAAATTAGGTTGACAGAAGTCATACAATTTGAAGTAATTTCAGCAGTATGACAGAAAGTGAAAACTTAACAGGTACATATTCCCACAATAAAAATAGAAGGGATTGCTGGGCAACTCTTTTCTCAGCTGTGTAACACATATAGGATACGTAAGAAATATGGATGCAAACACAAAAAGAACCCACTTTGTGTACATTAGTATGTCCATTTATTTGTCATGTGAAATATGAACCCAGAATAAATGAAACAATGGCATTTATACTGCACTAGCACTATAGATTTATTTTGTTGCAAATGAAGGTTATAATGCGATTGCATGAAAATCTGTGAGCTTTTTCTCTTTTCACTTCACATAGTGACCGACTTATTAAGTCAGTTTTCAAATTCCTTATTGACCGCAGATCTCTGGAAGATGTAGAAAACATCTGAGTTATTACATAGATAATCAGCTGTACTACATTAGTTTCAGTAGCAACAAGGGGCTATTCAGTATGCTTTAGGATGTATCTTTTTGGATGCAAAATATAGCTGTCCCTGCTTCAGAGCTACACTAATGAGGTAACTGCACTACTAATAATTATTTGCCCATTCTCTCTTGATACTGTGTTTATTCTATTGCCTCCGTTCATGATTAACAGTTTGTGCACCCTTAGCATGTAATCAATAGATGTGAAGCCTTGTATTAGCTTTAGAGATTAGACGTCCCTTGATAATAAATTCCATTGATTTCTCCAGTTTAGCTTACTGCAGAAATCCACTTTTTCCTTTCTGTTTTTGTTTTGTTTTTCCTCTGAGTTGAAATTAAAAGGAGATATATATAGTCCAGGAGGAGGGAGGAAAAGCTGGCATGACCCCTTTCAGTTCATTCCTCCAGATGAATGAAACCTATCTGGTAATCGCAAACATGAATCAGCATGTCAATAAGCATTAGGCTGCAACAGTAAACACAGGGAAAGCCTGACACTAAAAGATTCCTAGGAAACCTGTCCAGGACTGCAATGGTGAAGAGTAATTGTTTAAAGTCAATTACAAAATTAATAGTGATTGGGAAAAAGTGAACCTTTGACTTAAGTATTAGTAGAACAGATATATTAATTCAGAATGTAAGTCTCATCATCTAAACTAGTAACAATTATATTATAAAGAATGTATTAAAAGAGAATATACAATATGTATTTACACACATTTCAGTCCTCCAAGTCAGGCAGCATAAATATCACTATACAAAATGAAGTGACCAAATGTGGAAACACAGTCTGTAATAAATAGAGTAAGCACAGAAGAGAAGCTCAGACTGTGACTAAAGCTAGTGACATATTCACCTCTGATGACTAAGAATAGAAAACTGCAAGTAGTAATCATGATACTCATGTAAAACTTTTACATATATGTGTGTGCCTACACACGTATACACACAGGTATTTTCATACATATGTGCACATATGTATTCCCCCACATGAAGATAAAACACTGATCAAAATGAATTCTCTCTCTCTGTCCCCGGTTGAAACCACCTACCCACTCCAGCCCACTTCCTGCAACCAGCAAAGCCTAGAATGTCAATCTGGGTCACAGCTCACGAACTTGCCCTTCCAATGCTGTGTCTGTATGGTAAAAC
Source organism: Aegotheles bennettii (assembly GCA_013398125.1). Taxonomy (NCBI): domain Eukaryota; kingdom Metazoa; phylum Chordata; class Aves; order Caprimulgiformes; family Aegothelidae; genus Aegotheles; species Aegotheles bennettii. Next base: position 72,045 of record VZRW01013129.1, read on the forward strand.
CAAGCAGTCACGGTATGGTGCACTTTGCTCTGGCTCTGCCCCTTTCCCAAAATTAGTATATACCAATCTAGCTGTAATACTATGTATATATTGTTTAGTGATATATCTTATCGTGTATATATATCTGTCATATAGCATACATGATAAACCTTGGCTGAAACAAAAATTCATGAAGTGGCTTAAACCCAGAAATGTCACTGTATCATATAATGCAACTGTGGTCTGTCTCTTGTCCTGACAGTGAAACAATTCTGGTATTTATCTTTTTTTTTCTTTTACTCCAAATGTCCAAACTTAGGGCTTCTATTGCACATATAAGTTTTCCTTAACCACTTGTAAGTTTATTTAGTAAATTGACTTAATTTTCTTCATTGGTTCATACAAAGTTAAGAACACAAGTTGAAAATATAGGAAAGCTTGTTTTCTTCATAAATGCATCAAAATAACACAGGTGGGTGAAAAAAATAATTAATCTGACATTAAAATCTTATAGATTTTATAGGTAAATCAGAAACCATTTTCAAAGTTACTTAGAACTCTAAAAATGCTGGTAAGGTGGCAAACAAGTACATTTTTTTTACATTGCTGATTAACAAGATTTTTTACCACCTTTGAATTTTAATGAAACTTTGTTATTAAAGTCACTCTGCCACCTGTGAAAATCTGACTAAATACAGCTACAAAAGTTCTCAATATGTTTTTTAATGACCGATGCCAAGTAACTATCAAAATGTAATACCTGTCCCTGTGTAAGGAATCTTTTTTCCTTATGCCTCCAGCACACCTTATCTACTATTTCTTTACAAATATTTTATACAACAAAAAACTTTCTGTGTATTTTAAGTAACCCAGTTTCTATTGAACTGTACCTTGATATAACGATGAGAAAAAAAACCCCACATATTCTTGAGTAAACGGGCAAAGCACTATCCACAATTGGCTAACGGAACAGGTGAAATATTCATTAGGAAATACAGTTCAAAGTTGCTAATTTTCAGAAGAGTTGGTCTTTTTTTGTTTTTCTTTTTCTTTCTTTTTTTTGTCCTGAAAAGTTCTTTGAAATGTTTGTTTTCAGAAATGAAAATGATTATCAGGAATATTTGTTTTTTATGTTGACTTGCTCTGTCTGGGCAGAATTCACATGGTATCAGTTCTCTTTCCTAGCACCATCTGGTTATGAGGGTTTGCAAGACCATTTTGGGAACTGGGATCCAGTCCTGCAAACCTTTTTTCCCTGGAGCTGCCTTTGCTCAAAAGGAGCAGAGCTCTGCAGAAGTGAGCTCATGAGCAACTCTTCTTTACCATGAATCAGGCAAACAGAAGCACTGGCAAGCTGGGGAAGTGCTTTCTAAAATAGGCCGTGAAATCTAAATAATATATTCTATTTAACATTTAGCTGCATAAAATACTATAGAGAAACTGCCCTGCTGCTTTACTTTCAGCCAGCTAGTGTTTCGCAAACCTATCGTTTCCCATCTAAGGAGGAAACACAAAATAACTCACCCTACAGTAAGACAAGGTAATTTATTTTAGAAATAATTTTCTCTTTGCAAGCTTCCTCTGAACATTTCTGGTATATTCCATGATCCCAAGACACAAAAATGCTCTTGAAAAATGATCCCAGAGTATATTCAGTCGATAGTAAAGCTGGATGAGTGATAACAGAAAAAGGTGGCAAGCCCAGCAGCTTATTGGTAGCTGCAAAAGAAACATAATTTTAGATGCTGTTGATAGTATCTTTTCTCCTTTTAAGATGAGGTGCTTTTTCTAAAACATGATTAATCAATGAGCAATTGGTCTTTCTTTATACAGAACAGATGGTTGCAAAACCAACAAATCTAGTTTTCATTCACGTGCAAACAAATGTACAGGATTAGTTCTTCACTTGCAGGAGTCACCACTCTTTCCTACATATTTTTTAATATTCTGGATATCCCCTCTAGAGATCTACCTAGTTTAAGCTGTCAGTCATATTCAATAATTTTACCACGTTCTGACTTTTAAAAATATATTGTAGTAGCACAGTTATCTTGGTTTCAACTGTTATTGCAAAGCAACTGCTGACATGTTACTCCGACCAGCACTACTGAAACAGTCACCCAAAAGAGTGTCAATCACACCTGCTGAGTAAGTGAAGCATTAAACTATTTTTTTATGCTTATGTTGTACATGCTGAATCACTGTCATCATACAATCACAACAGAACACAAAATGGAAAGGCAGCCAATTAGTCAAGTCAAGGCCACACAGGCAAAAGCAGTCTAATTTGGAAGTGCAGGCTAATTGCTGCGCACTAGCATTATGTCACTTAAACCAGATTTATTGCTGATTGTAATAAATGCTTAAGAATAAAAAGAATAACAATCCCTTCCACCTAACTTAATAGTTTCACCCAACTGAAAGGCTTTAAAATACTCCTGAGTGTCTGTTAGACAATTTTGGAGCTGGCTTCATTCTTCTATTCTTTTTTTTTTACATCTCATCTAACTTAATCTGTTGGAGATTGGCATAATAAGTACACATGCAATCTACTACTATCTCCTTTTGTCACCACAATCAACCCACCAGCTCATAAATTCATCATCTACCAAGATAATTTAAAGGAAGAATCTGCTGTAGAATGTCTAGAAATATAAAATTCTTCAGAGTTGGAAGAGTCTGAAGACTCTTATGAATAGTAATGAAATTATTTATTTATTTACATTCCAAATATATGTGATTCTCAACAGTTTTTGCACTCTCCTTTCTGGTCATTCTATTCATATTAATATCCATTCATACCAGCTAGTGATGCCAGCCTTAACATTCTTTCATGTTCTCCATAACCATCTTCTCCCTTTCTCTTGATTTGAACCTGAAAGTTATAGCAGCTCTTGCCTTCCCAAGTTCACCTGCTACTTAATATTTAGGCAAAATTATAATATTATTATTAATTTGAGCTATAACAAGGACATGTGCTGACAGGAAAAAAACAATAAAAAAAACCTGACCAGTAATCTGATATTTCTGCCAGGGCTGCAGGACTGGCTTATCTAAGTGACACATAGTCTGCAGGAAAGGGAGCATACAGTCTGAAAAGGTTGTATTTCAAGCTTAACTCCTGAATGGTTTCAGAGAAAAAGTCACCACAGCTATAGAAATTTCTAAGCAAAGAATGTAATCCATGCTCTACTTGCAGTTTGGCTCCCGAGAAATGTGTCCCTCAAGAAATGCGTCCAGTAGGCATTCATCCCAAAGGGACAACAGACTGCTTGTCTTCTTCGGGACACAAATGCTACTGCCTAATTAAAGCAGGGCATACAAAATGAAGTTTCCTTCATTTGCTGAGGAGTTTGGGGTTTTTTTTATGCTTCTCTCTATTTAAATTCAGATTTTTTTTTTCTAGACACAAAAATCCTTAAGGAAATTTATTTGAAATGTCTGGTTGGTTTCTTTGTTGTTGCTGGCTCTGAAGTCTCATTCTTGCCTAGCTATCTTGATAAGGCCATGACTGAGTAGTGCGCTAGGAAAACTGCTATCTATCTTAGAAAGGATTCAAAATACTCTGAGTTATTTTAATTATTTTTATCATGATTAATAGTTCCTACATCAACTCAAATTTACTCAAATATAAAATATTGGAAGAAGTTATCCACAGATTCATAAGAAACTAATTTAAATAGCCCACAAATGAAACAGCTTTGTCTTTAACAGAACTGGTTGGAAACAGTTTTACGCAGCGTTCTGTTTACACGGTGGTTTAGAACCTCAATTACAACAATTAGTATTTGGCATTTGAGAAGGACACATAATAAAGCAAAAAAATACCAAATTATATTAACAAGAAAATGATACTGATTCCTCGCAAAAGTAAGTGAAGTTGTAAAATTTGTGTAACCCTCATCTCCATTTGAGTATGAAAATCCAACAACTTTAATTTCTTTAACATTCCTTGAAAAAAGACAAGAGGATGAGAAATCAATTTAATGATACTGTTATGAAGTAAAAACAAATGATGGAGCTGCAGCTACGATTACAATTATGACTATGCTTTGGTACCGCACAGCTGATAATATCCTAGTGTATTGTAGCTTGTGCTACTGCTTGAGTTCAATTTCCTTCAGATAATGTATTTGGAATCCATAATGTCCCTCTTTGGTGAAACCAATAACTGAATCCAGCGGTAATTCCTCAGGGTGTTATAATTTATGGCAATTGTCTGTTCCCACCACTTTTCTCAGTAATTTGTTCCAATGATTAATAGCCTCACTGTTAAAGACAAATAGTATGCCTTACTTCTAATTTGAATGAGCCTGACCTCAGCATGCAGTTATTTGAGGTTCTTACATTTTTCCTCCTCTAGAGGAAAGAGGCCTTTTGCACCTGGTATACATACTGTATATTCATCTCCCACCTTCTCTCTGACAGACTTCAGCGATTGAGATCTTGAGACTACATCTTAAGCCATGACTCTTTTTTTGGCACTTTTCTCCATTCTTCCCAAGTCTTCATCAGTGTGTTGAAAGCATGGACACCAGATGTACATGCAGTGAATCAGTACTGGTCATAGCCACAAAACAGCATCTTTTCCCCTAGTTCTTTGTCATAGAACTACACAGAGAACTATTGTTGACTGCCAACCTACATCCCCTGAAATTCTTTTTGAGTTTCTGTACTACTTCTTCCAAATACATACATTTATTTACAATTGTGTATAGTTAGTAAGCCATATTATCTATCTATACTATCTCTACTTTAAACTATCAGAGGAGAGGAAAAAAGTAAAAATCAACTGTCAAATTTAAATCTCAAAGCAAGTACAACATTCTAAAAAGCATAATGTCATAAACTTACAGAGTTGTGGTGGGTTGACCCTGACTGGACGCCAGATGCCCATTAAAGCTGCTCTATCACTCCTCTCCACAGCCAGACGGGGGAGAAAAAATATAACAAAAGGCTCGTGGGTCAAGATAAGGACAGGGAAATCACTCAGCAACTACTGTCACAAGCAAAAAAAACTTGGAGAAAATTAATTTATTACCATTCAAGTCAGAGTAGGGCAAATAACTAAAACCAAATCTTAAAACACTTTTCCCCCATCCCTCCCTTCTTCTGGGGCTCAAATTACTTTGTTCCCAATTTCGCTACACACAGAGGAAATGGGGGTTGCGGTCAGTTCATCACACGCTGTCTCTGCTGTTTTTTCCTCCTCAGGAGGAGGACTCCCTCATGCTCCATCCCTGCTCCACTGTGTGGTCCATCCCACAGGAGGCAGTGCTCCATGAACTTTTCCAACATGAATTCTTCCCATGACTACAGTTCTTCACAAACTGCTCCAACGTGGGTCCTTTCCATGGGGTGCAATCCTTTAGGAACAGAGTACTCCAGTTTAGGTCCCCCATGGGGTCACAAGTCCTGCCAGCAAACATGCTCCAGTGTGGGTTCCTCTCTCCACAGGTCTACAGGTCCTGCCAGTGCAGGCTTCCCACGGGGTCACAGCCTCCTTTGGACATCCTCCTGCTCTGGAAGGTGGGTATCTGCTCCACCATGGACCTCCATGGGCTGCAGGGGGACAGCCTGCCTCACCATGGTCTTCATCACAGGCTGTAGGGGAACCTCTGCTCTGGTGCCTGGAACACCTCCTGCACCTCCTTCTTCACTGACCTTGGTGTCTGCAGGGTTGTTTCTCTCACATATCCTCACTCCTCTCTCTGCCTACAGTTGCTGTTGCACAGCAGCTTCTCCCCCTTCTTAAATATGCTATCCCAGAGGCGCTACCACCATTGCTGATGGGCTCGGCCTTGGCCAGCGAAGGGTCCATTTTGGAGCCAGCTCGCACTGGCTCTATTAGGGGAAGCTTCTAGCAGCTTCTCACAGAAGCCATCCCTATAGCCATCCTCCCTGCCCCCCCAAAAAAACCTTGCCACCCAATCCCAACACAATAGTGAGCTGTCTTGCCTTTGCAGATTCTCACTTCACATCTCAAAACGAAGTTTTGATTGCATTTTGCAATGAAAAGATGCAAAAGATCAAAGGTAAACACAACAGGCTGAAGTGAAGGGCAGTAAACCTTATCTACACACTTTTACTAATTTACATTGCTTGTCGCCCAAAATGAAGACTATGTAGACACACATTTGTCTGAATTAAAATATGACAATGATGTCATATTATCAACTGCAGAGAAAAATAAAACAAAACCAGAAAAGAATGCCAATGCAGCAATAGGTTATGCTGTCTCCCTATATAAACACAAAAAAGAAGTCATGCTTGACTGCAAAAAACAATCATACAATTTTTTCTTGAAGACTAGTGTCTCACTGAAAGTCACTGAAGCTTCCCCAAGGACAACTTGAATGAAAGTCAGAGGCCAAATGTAAGGACACCTCTCTGAAACCTAATTTAAAATGCTCCTGCAGCTTCTGGTCAGGAAAACACACCACTGGGATTGCAATGGCAGTTTTGCTTGTTTTTCTTTAGTGTTCTCAAAATCAAGCAACTCAAATATCTGAACAAGTATAAACACAACTAAAATAAAAACAGGTTCAGCTAATCTTCTCCTTTTGCAATTCTATATCAGATTTTTTTCCATTCCAAAATACTGACTTTTGGCACTATCAATGTAACAGTGCTTAAAAGACTATAACACACTAGAAATTTAAGTGTTACTTCTGTGGGTTTATACAAAAGGGGATTCCTCATTGCTTGCTTTTCCACCATCCTTCTGAGATACTGCTGTCTAGGCAGGGATACAAGTACAGAATGAGCTCCGTGTCTTTTCAGACTTAGGCTAAGCCTGAAAGCATAGTATACTTGTTCACACCAGTACCCTGTAAGAACCTGCCAAATTTGTTTGTAAATTAGCTCTACAGAAAAATTTAAGCAATAAGTAACTAGAGCAAGGCAAACATTCATATGTCATCTGGATAAAAACAAAGAAGTCTTCATTCAGAAAACCATTCTACCAGAGTCTTTGTCTGTCACAGAACATGAACTCCTCAGGGTCTTCCAGGACACGTCTGACAGGTTGCCAGGGGGTCTCCAGCAGACTCCATGCACCTGCTGTCTCTTCACTTTCTCCTCAAACACTCCTCTTCCTCCTGCCCCACCTGGCTCCCTTTAGCCTTACACTTCAAAAATGCTCCATCTTAAAGGCTCAGGTGTGTTGGATTCTCCTGTCACATTTGAAAAAATATTTCCCTGCTCTTGATTTGATCTAACAATGTCCTCAGCAACTCCAAATATAGATACAGCAATTCCAGATACTTGTGTCTCACACCAAGGCAAAAATCTAAGGTATTTTGTATTTTATTACTTGCAAACAAGAGATACTGAACTGAGGCGCTCACTGAGAACATAAAATGTCACAAAATGTGTTCATCGTCTTCACAACAATCAAATAAGCATTTTAAAAATCAGGATTAATATACTTCAGACTCTCTTGCTCTCTCCACCAGTGCCAGGACGTTTCCTACCTTCTCTGTGTTCCCTGGGCTTTAATCTGCATGGGGCTTCTCTGAAGAGCTCGTGTCTTGTACAGACATAAGAAGACAGGATGTAACATCACCCAAAATTACGACTGGGACACCAGCCTACCATTCCCCCCTGCCCACCTCCCTTCCACATCAAAACGAGACATGCTAACAGAGAGGAAACATCTCTCAAGTCTAGACAGTCTATGCTGCGTGAAGGAGTGGATTGCCTCCTCATCCATTTTCCTTTACTCTGGCAATTGGATACTATAAACCAATAAACAAACTGTTAAATAGATTTTTTTTTAATTTTTATGTTTTTGGTCAAAACATTAGATGCTGAATTATCTAAGCCTTAAGATAGAATTCCAGCAGAGGAAATTTCACAGTCTGAATTGAATTAACACAGTCAAAAAATTCCCCATTTTCACCCTCTTCTACTTTACACTAGGAGCTGAAGTCCAGGTAAATAAAGACAAAATCTCTAATAACAGCACACTACAAGCTTTCTGAACACTTTAAAGAAAATCCTGTGATTTATGGTTACAGCTAATTCATAACACAGTCTAAAAGTACTTTCAACTGTTTTTCATACTTTATTTCTCTCCCACCTTTGAACTACATTTGTTGATATAGTGATAAACAACTAACCTTTAAAAAGCAACTTTTATCATTCCTTCGTAAATAATAAATAAGTAATCAGTACATTGAACACTTATCACATTTATTAAATATCACATCTCAGAATCAACTTCTTGCTATATGAAGGTGAGGTATGTATTTTGACCTGTATCTTTCAACAGATGTGTCTCATGTCACAGTAACCAAATGTCTTGGAAAGCCTCCTCCAATACACTTTTGTATATGTCACTGGCAATTTCAACCCTTAGTTTTGTGTACAAATATTGCACAGCTAGCTTCTTTCTCAGGTGTGCTATATACAGGGTAACTCATTAAACAGGGAGAACATCAGAATTACTTCTTTTTTTTCTGCCCCAAAATACACAGAACAAAATAATACTTTGGAAAAAGAATGTTCTGATAAGAATAACCGAAATATTTACTTGAATGCAAGCAGGTTAGAAGTTTTGTAATAGCAGCAATGCACAGCATGGACATAGCAATCCATATTAAATAATTGTTACAGAAAATTCATTATTTCTCTGAAATAGTGCCAGAATTAATAAATCACTGTGAAAGCCCTGGTATTGTATTTCTAAAACTAGTTAAGTTTTTCCATCCAATTCTGTCCCTGAGTAGCAACCCAATAAACCCAAACAAGTAAAGGCTGAATGATATTTTCTGTTGCAAGGAATCTCTACCTAAACTATTTTTTAAAAATAATCAGTGGAATTATAAAAGAAGTAAAACTACAATCTATACAAGACAAATACTCCAGTTCAGAATGCACAGTACTCAAAATCAGTAAAGTGCTTCCTAACCCTGAAAGTGGGTTCAGCAAACCAATTCAATGCAAAAACAGTAGGAAACAATTGTCACTTAGCACCGAATTACAGCATTACAAGTTGCTTAAACTAAGATTTAATTGGTTAGTTAGTACCAACTGCATAGTGAAGTAGCCGCCCTCAACAATTTATTATCATGCATGACAATAAATGAATAAATTAAAAAAAACAATCAAAATGTTTAATTTTATACTCTCTTGATAGAAAACATGAAAAGAGGGGGGAAGTTATATATTTTAAAGTTATATATTTTTTCTCTGGACTTCGGAGTGCACTTAGCACATTTTGTTTTACAAAAAATTTCTTCAATTATTCATTTCATACTGCCCTGTACCTTCAGGCTTTGTAGTATATAACACACAATTCTTTCCCATCCCTCAACCATATGGGATTTGGTCCACAGCATTATTTTATTTTTGCATATATCACACTTCTGTAAGAAAATCGCATACTATCAACAATCCTGTTTGCCTCTCGTCTTTTAAGACAAGCAGCATTTGTCCAAACTGTTCAAAAAAGATCCAACTCTGTATGCTCAAGACCGACTTTCAGTTTGGAAGTATGTCACTTTATATAAACACTTCAGTATAGACTGTCTTCTCGCTGAAATGGTACATCTCCATATCCTTTACTCAGAATAAAAATTGATTTTTTTTTTTTTAAGGTTATAAAAGAAAGAAATTGAGATATAATCAGCTCACACATTTAGAGATTTTGAAACTGTTAAAAATACATAATCAGAGATGGAAGAGATGAAACATCTGCTGTGGCAATAGAAGGACTCAAAATGATTGAGTGAGCAAAAGCAACAAACCCACAAAATGAAAAAAATACACCTCTTGCATTCCTTTCACATAGGATTTGTTTTGCATTTGATATTTACTTCCCAACTACTCCACATAAACTATTATTAAATAAAAGTCTTCACATTTGATATGCCATGGAGCTGCTACAATTACTACTCTGATAATCTTGACAGCTACTTTTGACCTTTTGCCATTTGCTGTGATTTTGCATAACAAGAATAACGGACGTGACATTTTTACTACAGGAAAACTTACAAAAGAGATAAATATTTTAATGATTAGGAAGGTTTCTTTACACTCCAGGTCTTGAGATTTGAGCATCCATTGAGATGAACATGACTGAGACCTCACCTGGAGTACTGTTGGAGCAAGACCAGAGGAGGCCACAAAAATGATCAGGGGGCTGTACACCTCTCCTGTGAAGGCAGGCTGAGAGAGTTGGAGTTGTTCTCCCTGGACAAGAGAAGGCTCCAGGAAGACCTTACAGCAGCCTTTCAGTACCTGAAGGGGCCCTACAGGAAAGCTGGAGGGGGACTTTTTACAAGCGCATGGAGTGATAGGATGAGGGGGAGTGGTTTCAAACTGGAAGAGGGTAGATTCAGATTGGATATTAGGAGGAAATTCTTTCCTGTGAGGGTGGTGAGACACTGGCACAGGTTGCCCAGAGGAGTTGTGGCTGCCCCCTCCCCAGCAGTGTTCAAGGCCAGTGGGAGGTGTCCCTGACTATGGCAGGGAGGTTGAAACAAGATGATCTTTAAGGTCCCTTCCAACCAAACTATTCTATGAAGGCTTGAGTGCTGCACACCACCCAGGCCAACACAATTTTTTCAAGCATCGTAGCAGGCTTTTATACTGCATGAATGTATGTAAGCTGTGTTACAGTATTCAGCTGATAGTGCCTACAACACTAAGATTTCCTGATCTATCTCCATTCATATCAGAGATACAAGTTTCCAGACTTGTTTCCTTCCTCCCTTCAACACCACTTCTCCCTGTCCACTGACATGAATTTTCTGGCACCTTGAAGAGAACCACTGCTGTGTCCCCTGACAAACACAGCTGAAAACCATGACCAGCATCAACACACTAAGAAACACTGCATATAAATGTATTACTCTTAGGGTGGATATATCAAGTGTGATCTTGTCAGCTAGTATTTAAGCTGCCTAAATGTTTAATAAATAGCAATCTTTGATACCAAACAGAAACATTAGGCTACAAACCTAATTGCCCGAATCAAAATTTTGCAATGATGAAATGATAATACTGAAATAAATCTTAGATTCTATACTTCTAGGTACCAAATATCAAGAAAGGTGAAAATTAAGGATCAACCCTTGCTCTTGGTTGCATACCCTCCATCTCCATCTGTAGAAATGGTAAAATTATATTAACTTTCTGTTTATCAGCCAATGAAAAGTATTTAATTTCGCATGGTTTCTTTTAGTTTTGTTTTTTTTTTTTTAATGCAAATGTTAAATGTAAGGCATAACACAAAGAACTTTAAAAAAATGCAATTTATTGCTTCTGTAAGTGTTCTGTATATGCAACTTACAATCTTTGGCAAATCTTATTATGTAAAGCTCTGAGTGATTTAATACTTTTTAGTTCTATTGAAAAAAAATCAGTTACAAAATGAGCATAAACTTACAACAAACTTATCCATTTTTGTTCTTCTGGCCACAAGTCATCACAATCTGCACTAGAATCCAATCCAAATTACATGCAATTTACTCTTCTACATATGAAAAAAAAAAAAAGTAATTTTGAAAAAAATCAAAGGAGTTCTTCCTACCAGCTGTCTCTTCCTCCCTGAATGCCTGCCTATTTGGACTTTGCATCTCTCAAACGTCAAAGTGAATTTTAAACTCATTGTAATGCTCGACAGCTTTTTCCAGAAATCAGATTATATAACACCTGCTCATCTCTTTCACTCCATTTTCTTACGTTTGGTATCAAACCAAGGAGTTGAATTTACTTTCCAACATCACATGGAAATAGAGAGTCGTTAACCTCCTTGTATGTTTATAACCACAAGTCACTCTGCTGAGTACCTCTAGTGTTCAGAGACACCTCATTTCATGATAAAGGGCAGTTAACACCTGTAAAGTAATTATATCTACCAAATGTTGTTGGCCCAAAATATGAATATATAATTGTTCCTGCCATCTGTTAATTATACCAGTTGAATAACTTATTTAATCATATACATTTACTTGACACCTACAAACTTTTTAATAGCCTTCACAAATGCCATCCTGGCGCTCAGGCAGCTAAGTCACCATTTATGTGTCCCAACAGGAAACAACATGGTTATACAGGAGGCCAGACTTTGCAGCAGCTTGACAAGGTAGCAAAGCAGTTAGTGATAGGCATCTGCTCCACCTGTCCCTGCTGGCTAACAGCCACGGGGACCACACCGGGGAGTTATTCAGCAGAGGCAGGGGCATGGTTTGTCAGCAACAACTTCTACCTACCTCCAACTTCTAGGTTGGAGTGAAGACCTAGGGGTAAAGGGAGGAAGCTGCTGGGCTGGGATGTGGAGGGACTAACAGAACAACCTGACTAACTACAAAAGCCACCTGAGTGTTTCTCAGGTCCATGACTGCTGCTCCTGAACATCTGAAGATAAGGAATCCATGCAAAAAATGGAGTGCTATGGGCACAATTTACAAACCACATTACAGCTTTGGCACTGAGCTCTCTTCTCTCTAGTCCACCTCAAGCACCTACCAGTACTGTCCAGCTGAGACTGCTTTAAAACATTGCAGAATTGCAAGCAAAATTGAATTTTGTTGTTCTCCAAGGATAAGAGGAGATACAACTCGTGCTGCTTTTGCTGTAGTGGTGGAGGGGGACTTTGGAGGGGACCCCTGATAAGAACACCTCCCTTGCACCTCAGAGCTAGTTCCCTTAGTTCTCTAGGGCTTACTGACTTGACACATGAATCCCAGCCCAAACAAGGTCCATTCTGCCTCCCTCTCACTCCCAGTGGTGTTAAAAGCATCAGTAAGGTGGGAGAAAGAAAAAGCAGATCATCACCTGTCTCCCTCTGCTCTCAGTCTAGAAGGGAGAAAGGACAAGAGGTGGAGGTAAGTCAAGATTTCCTTCATTGACACAGCTCATGCACTCAGCCTTGCATAGTAGCTGCAGTAGAGGTGGGAATAAAGACAGTAAACCTACCACCACACCAGGTTTTCAGACATTTTACACAGACTCCTACTCCACCTGCATCCACAGTTTCCTTGTTCTTAACAAACTGCATCCAGCTACAGTGAGCCGAGGAAAAGTGAAATAAGGAAACTAAAACAACTTACTGGAACATGTAGCACTTTTCCCCTGATATTGCTCTAATGGGGACAGGAATAAATGGTGCTGTGCATGTGTATTTCAGAGGTCAGCAACCTAAAATACTCTGAAACTTCTGATGCAAGTTTCAGTGTCTCTAAGATTACCCCTCTGAGTTTCTCTGGCACATACAGAGACATTACAATGCAAACCAAAGTAGTGCTGCTAACACAGCACTGCAGGAAAAGCTGTCCCCAGGTTAAAAAAAATAATTAAAAAAAATAATCAAAATTTAAGGCAGGTTCTTATCATTCGCACCTTTAAATCATTATTTTAATAGGTAACATTTGCATGTATATGGACATATCCTCACTTCTTTCAATCTTGGAGAAAAAACCCTGAATTTTAATTAAGGGAAATTTAACTTTTTAAAAAAATCTTTTGTATCAGCATGTCATTAAAACTAACAGTAGGTAAGAAACATGCATAAAAATTCATGCAAGTGTGAGGATAGCTGTCATCTCACAGAAATCAATTTATAACCTGGTACCATAAAGTCAGCCCCGTCTCTTATCTCTCCTTCTTCACAGCTGGCTATATTCCACACTGCTGAAAACTGCTGACCTTTCCTAAAGTTGCCTAAAAATTTCCTCTTCTGTTTGAACATTAATCCAGCACTCACAGATGAACTCTGCTGGTGATTGAGTTCAAATAGCTAGGACAATGTTTCCAGCCCAGTGTGATGGTGGTGGGATAGCAGCTGCACAGGGGACAGAACCTGGTTGGCCTCAGAAGCCTGAAAAACACTGGGACAGGTACAACTTATGGTCATCTCTACCCTACAAGACAGCACCTTTGCCTATCAGGCAAATATGAGTAATTTTGATGTGACAAATGCAAATACAGCTTGCAGACAACCAGCAGCACCCTTACACTGGACAAAAGTTGAGATGTTCTTGTAAAATAAAAGTAGTTTTTTCTAACAATTCAAAATGCAAAGAAGCAAATTCAGGGGAATCTTCTTACTCTAATCTGCAGCTACTTTGCATATGCCCTAGTTGATGAATAGTGTATATTGAATCCTCTAGATAGAAATTGCAGTGTGTTATTTTATTGTCTCTAATACTTAGATACTCACTACAAAAGATGGAACCTTGCTTAGATCAGGACTACAACTGCATTTTTTTGCTTGAAAAGGCAAAAGGCATGTGGTGTCTTCTTCACTTCTAGTGGAGATCCTGTATTTCTCAAGCTTCCCCACTTCTCCTAGGAAGCAGCTGCAATACACTGTTGCGCTTTCCAGGCAAAAAGGCAACATGCGGGGCTGGGGCCAAGGGTCAGCTGAAACACACATCCATCCCCCTTCTTGCAGGAGGAAGAAAGGGGCTAGAAAAGTCAGGTTGTGGGACGCTGTCATTGAAAAAAGTCAATGAAAAGCTTCCAGCTATCACATCAGGGTGTTAGAGAAGGTCTGAGGGCTCCCTTGGGGGCTGACAGCAGTGGAGAACCGGGGAGGTCTAGGCAGGGCCTTGCAGCTTGGGCCCCTGAGTACCCAGATGCTGTCTTTCTGTGCGCACCATAAAGACCTCAGATACCTTCAAAAACTTTAGATGCGTGAATGAGGTCTCTATAGAAAATTAAGTACCCTTTATTTGAATCAATTATGATTAACTCAAATGTTGCAATTAACAAAGAGGTTAGCAAGTAACTTAAAAAATGTTGAAGGGATGCCTGGGTGTAAAACAAAGTCCTAGACCACAATTCTCTCTCCCCATTGCTTGGAGGTTCCCTGTGTAAAGACAACTTGCTGAAACATCAAACTTGGTCTAGAGAAATGAGAAATAAATTGAAATCACACACTGCGGCTTGTCAGCAAGGATTTAAAAAATTAAGAGGATTTCATCAGGTATCACAAATATATATCACCAAGAACTATGGGATCAAGATCTAACATTCTAGCTATGCCTGTATTGATCTTACCATTTATTTTGATACTAGTTTTCCCTTTTTTCAAGCAAGTGTCACCTTAAAAGCATGCAAATAGTATTTGGTGAGGACAAGCACTGCCGGGCACTCTGCCAAGGACTATAATGCTCAGAGGCAGCTGAGAAAGAGAAAAAGGCAACGGTCTGAACACCAATTCAAAAGGAGAAAAAAAGAAAACTAACCCAAAACCAGAGATTCAGGGAAGACATTGGCAAAAATTCGTGTGGCAGGGACAGAGCCAAAGGATCCATTTAAATATACTTACAGTACACATAAGGAGCTCAAGTGAAAGCAGACAAGTTTTCATTACCAATCACTGCAGGAATATTTAATATTGTTGAATACAATACAACTGTAAATGACTTGAGGAAAAGTTATGAAGCTCAGAACTGAACTACATTCTCTGCTTAGACATCTTGGTAATTAATAGCTGAATTTGATGCTAAACTTCTTATTTCCTATTATTTCCTTCCATATGCCACAGCAGATAACTATGCATTATTTTCACATTCACAAGTCACACAGGCACATAACTAACCATATCAATAGTGTATTAAACACATTAAAGCAAAATTACTCATTTTCTATGTCTAGAACTCCCTTTTCCCCAGAATATGCCTGCCTCACGCAGACAGAGTAGTTCATTCTCAGGACAGGCCTGTATGCCCTGAAGTTTGCTTGTGTTTTTTTTTCCAGGTATACAACTGGGTCTAATAAATTATATAATTTTCCCCCATAAAGCTACCTCCCTATATCACCGTCTGTCACAAATACAACAGTACTACTATTTCTACATATTTTGCAGGGTAAAGTTCCCATTGACTGCAGCTGCAGCTGAGAAAAAATAGCAGTTCTGTAGGTTGCTCCCTGGGACCCCAGTGCAGGGGCCCAGATTAAATTCTATCAATGGCCACTTGTGAAATATATGGTTTAATAAGACCTACCTCGAATCACTCCAAAATTTCCAGAGAATCCAAGTTTGAGAGCAGAGCTCAATTTCTTTCATCTAACAGGATTCCTTCTCTTCCCAAAGTATTTTGCCTTGTTTGCCAACAAGTCTCAACTTTCTACAAATCCAGTAAGGGTCTTAGTGCCAGGAGACCCCTTTATTAAATAACTGATTCTTTACGAGACACCCCAGAGCACAATCATCCTCTTCACTGAATGAGCTAAAGATTACTGCTAATGAGACAACTGCACATTATCTCAGCACATACCCTGAAGAGCAGCAAATAAGAGATTGCACTGGCAATCAAACCCCAGCATTTCCTAACAAACGAAGCCTTGACTTTGACACCTGTGTACAACTTATTTTCCTTCACAGAACAATTTGCGCTATTACGCAAATATCCACCAGAATCATCAATAGCTTTTGAACTTTACAAGTCCCCAGCAGAGACAACTGCAGCTTTGAGGTAATGGGGCAACAGAGAGGGATTGACAACCTGGTGCAGATACATGGAATAACACTTTGGAAGGATGACATACTTTGTTGTCAGTTTTGTAGTTTCATGCTGGCATTTAAAAAATAGTGACACACAGTGATCCTGGACTATACTTCAGGCTCACTTATCAGCTTTCTCTAAATCTGATTCTCTCTTATCCATCCTTTAGGCTGTCCATGACCCACATCTAACTTTCCCCTGACTTTACTTCTCTTGCCAATATTAATTCTCCCACATAGACTCCTTTGTTTTGACTCCAGGCTTCTCATCACAGTGCTTGCTTTCCAGTCTGCCCTACTCACAGTATCACACAACAGCTGAGGTTAGAAGGCATCTCTTGAGATTGTCTAGGCCAACCCTTCTGGCTAAAGTGGAGTCAACTGGACCAGGTTGCTCCGGGCGCTGCCTAGTCAGGTGTTGAATATCTCCATGGATACAGACTCTGGGCAACCTTATCTAGTGTTCAACCACTCTCACAGTAAAAAAGTTTCTTATGTATTTTCTCCTTTATTGCAGTTTGTGATGCCTCTTGCACTTTCAATGCATACCCCTGAGAAGAGCCTGGGTCCATCTTCTTTATTTTTCCCATCAGGTATTTGTATACATGGGTAAGATCCCCCTGAACTGTCTCTTCTCCAGACTCAACAGTGCCAGATCTCTCAGCCTCTCCTCTTACAGCAGATACTCCAGCCTTTGTGGCCCTAGTCGTCCCACCAGCTTCCTCCTTCTAGTTCCATCCTTGTTGTCTGCTCCATCTCTCTAACCTTTTTTCTCTCAGCAGACCCTGCTCCCCTGTCTCCAACCTCTACCCTCAGCTCCCCTGCATTGATGCTTTCCAGATCCTACATAACCTATGCTCTGTTGAACTGACCTTCAGTCTCCATTCCCTCCCTCATATGGACTTTCTGCCAAATTTTTCACTGTTTTAGAAGTTCATCTCTTTTGACTTTTTTCACTCCCTTTCCATGATGCCAAGAAACTACCAAACTATGAAGAGCACAGCAGGACACATGTCCTACTCTGTTCTAGTGACTAGATAGAAACTGTTTTTAACAGTCTAGAATGACAGCAAGAAAGATCTGCTCAGCCTCTTACAGTACTGGTCAGCAATGTACTAATGTAGACAGAAACTACAGGGAATTAGACTTTATATTCTTAACAAGTCTCTGCTGAGATGTGATATTTCAAAGGCTTACAACTCCGACGGGATTCTCACAGGAATAGAAAAAGTCACTCCCTTGACACAAATTCCTTGTGAAGAGTCAAGTCCTTGCTCGAAGGCTTAGGGACATCATACTGGTTCTGTATTTTTGATATAGAAAAAACCATGTATCACTTAGTCGTTGCTTTCAGAAATCTGTAAAATCTTTTGGCTGAATTTTTTTCCCATGCAAAAGACAATTACAACTCTGAATACCTGGCACTGCAAATTTCAACCCAATGTTATACGCTACTGTGAACAGGGCAAACAGTAAACATTTCTGTAACCAATGGGAAGTGGCAGCCAGCTTGGAAAACACAGCCAGTCCCACAGAATAGTTCCTGCACACTTTTGCTCTTAGTCTTTAGTTAGAGTTTCCATTTATAAAATTGAGTTTTATCAAGTTGAATCAAGACCTGTAAACTTCTCAAGCACAGATAATATCAAGCATAATCCTAAATTAAATTTCATGATCTTTAGTAAAAGCCAGGATTGCTAGGAAAAGTCTGTATGCTTTGTAGGATCTCTTACACCTCTTTTGCCCACGCCTATCTTTCCTTTAGTCTTTATGTTTTCTGATGTAAGACAAGGTAGTTGAGTACATTACTCATGTTCTCACTCTGAAAGAAGAAAAAAACCCCACAATCCAAGGGAACCAATGAAGCATTTCTCCATAACTTTTTATATGTAAGGCTTTACTGAGTGTCGTCAGATAACGCCACATCCAGACAACTGTCTTGTTAATCCTGAATATACAGCTCGACACCAACCGCAATGAAAGAAGTTGTAACAATTCAGTACTACTTTCTCAGCACAGTGTGGTTTTTAACTTAACTTTACAGAGGAAGTTTCTTGGTTGTATTTAGAAGGATAAGAACTTTTCTTGTCTGCTTTTCATCACCACTGAGGATCCATTTCTAACTTAACTCACATTACAGCCCGGAATGCTGCTTTTTGTGAGTATAATTTGATCAGTGGAAAGAGACTTTCCAGTATCACCATTAAAAAAAGGTGCAGAATGGATTATCCCACAAGTTACTTTCTTAATTTAGTGTCAGAATAAACTCCAAGAAGCAAAGGAAAGGAAGAAATTTAGAAGTGTGAGAATATACACCTAAGAAATGACAAAGTATTTATTGGTATTTGCCCTCTCATATAATCTTACAGATTCATCAATCAGTATTATTCATGGGACTGCAGGTCAAAGCAGTATTTAAGAACAGATGTTGCACTAACTTTCAGTCTTCAGCTTCCGTCAAACTTGCATAAATAAATCCATTTATACTTTTCACTAAAATAGACTTCAGTAGAATCTTATGCAAGTAGGATTGCATTTTGAGGGATTCAGTCCTAAAATTAATGAAAGAGCAGGGGTAATGCATCATAAAACATACTGTTCTCACCAGACAAATATAGCATAGCTTTAAATTCCAAAGAAAGTTTGCAGCATATTTTGGAAGAGCCAGGAAACCTAGCAATAATGGGAACTTTCCTGTCAGTCATCCATCGTTAAATCTTTGCTCAGAGGTAAGGACAGATTGCTACTCTGCATGGATAAATTAGGAAATACAGTGATGAGTAAGACCTCCTCCTCTTCAGAAAAAGTCCACACTACTTTAAAAGTAGAAAACTACAATGGGCATGCTACGCAAAAGATCATCTAATCACAGCAACCTTTGTATAATTAAAAGCAGTTCTAATTCTGGCATTCTTTGAAGCACTAGAAAACAATTGAGTATCTGTAATTATGGCAATTTTCCAAATATGAGACGTGCCTGACAGGAAAAACTCCCTGCCTTGGTAACTAAACATGAACTACTAATGGTGAGGATTTGAAAGAAAACCTGGCCTAACGGGGATCAATAGGAAACTTTAGCAGATTAGGTATGCATCATGCTCTGTGTACAGGATGGAGAGTCATTTAGATGCACATAATCAATTAATTAGGCCTCACTGCTGAAATTCACTGGTTTTCTCCTGAAAGCTTCTCTCAGTGTCATCCCTTAGGTGCCACAGCACAATTTTATAATAAAATCCCTTATAGAGTCTATACATAAGCAATATACACGCAAGTAACTGAGTTTTGTAAAAAGGAGACAATTTCCTTCCTCTTCTCTTACAAACAAAGTATAGTTGACCATTTAAACAGAAAGAAAGAATTTATCTCTACTTCTCAGTTATGTCAAATTAGTGGTAGCTAATGTTGCCAAGCTTCACAATAGGATTCAGAAGTTATAAGTGGTGTTATTAGCTGCTCGTTTTTACTTCAAACTTTTCCCCAAAGTAGACAATTACCCTGAATAGTTCATACACAAAACATTTAAATAAATGACACACTGATGCATATGCATCCTTTCTTTAACAATAAAAATAGGGCTTTTCTTCATTTGAAAATGATAAAGCACTTCTGTTGTTATAATTTACTATGGTAATTTAAGACAATGCAAAAAAATAAAAACTCCAATGAAACCCCACAACAGAAATTGTGCATAGTTAAAGGACAGCATTACAGATGTTTAAAATCCTACAGCCTTCAGTGTATTTTTCAAAGGTGTATTTCCCCATAGAACTTGAAAAACTGAGGAAAAAGAAATCATGACTGCATGATTTTGTATAGAGGTAAGGAAGGACAGAGGGGAACGCTGGCTAATATTTAAGTTCAGCCACCGATTAAACTCTGTATGTGTGGTTTTCCTGAAAGTTAATGTTTGACGCTACACTGCTCTAAGTTTTAACATGGATTTATTTTCAGTGTCATTGCATGACTAATGAAGAAGAAACAGGTCTATAACCAGATGCAGAGTCAACACAACAAGAGTGCAGAGAGAAATAAGACTTTACTGATACTTACAGTGCAAGTGCAATGAGTCAAGGGTTGACAGATACGTACAAATATTTGTAATTATTCTGACCAGAGCAGATTTTCTACTTCATTCCCTCAATGATCTTAAGAAAAAAGGCAGGTTTTTAAAAAAGAGCCATTTAATTTTTCATCTTGGAGTCCCACCAATCAACCAATAAACTGCCTTATTGCTAAAATAACGAAGAGCTAGGAAACAGTTATATTAAACAAAGGTCCATAAGAAAGAACACGATTATAAGATTTGACCCCCTTCCCTGGCCTGCTGTTTAAGAGACAAGTGTAGCACGTGACATTTGAAGTGCCTGTGGAGCTTTCCCTGCTGACAGAAAACATCAATAAGCTACACAGCTCTACGAGATTTCAAGCAAGTGAAATGATACAAATACAGTTCTTTCTAATGAAAATGTGACCTACAGAAAGAGAGAAAGTGTTTCCTTTATTAATTTTCTTCTTACTTTGAGACCAACTACAAAATCTAGATAGCTGCTAGGCTTCTAAAAAAGAAGCTAATGCCATATAGTCCAACAGATTTCTGTAATTGTTCATATCAGCACTTCCATCACAGCATTAGATACCAAGAGAGACTGAGTCCCTTTTATTCAAATATTCCCTCTGTAAAGATGTTTGCATTCTTCATGAAAAACATATGTCGTCTCTTCAGGGGATAAACATGAGTGCATTGGTAGAAGCGGAAATCAGACTCATCCTTCTCTTCACCTTCAAAGAGTATGCATGGTGTTGTACACATACTTGTATGGCAAGCATCAGGGCAGACAACCTATGATCAGGATTCTCAATGCTGTGACTGTGCAAATGATACATATCTGCTCTAAACTGCTATCTACCATTGGCTAATCCAACTTACTTTCACGCCCAGAGAGTTTACTTTCTCAAAAGTGTTGTACTCCCAAAAAGACTGCTCAATTTCACTCAAAGGCTAGCACTATTTTAGAATCCCTTTCAGAATCAAGAAGAAAAAGCCTGAGACATCTCACTTGCAGCCTGTATAACACTCCATTTATTTTACCAACAGCTATGAAATTATTTGTTCTTCAAGTTCTACAGATTTGCTATAAGAAGGTGCAAGTCACAGGGCTCAGAAATCAAGGGCATAAAAAAAGGGAGCGACCCTGGAAATGATCAAGAACTAACATTCCTTCTTCCTACTAATGAATGGCACAGAAAGCAATTGGTAGCCAGAAACCAAAAGGAAAGGAGAAGGTTAAGGAAAGTATCAATGAAAGCCAACCAAAGACTTTGGACAGCTGGGAAGGTCACAATGCTGCCCGCTTGATTGATTTAAACTTTGGAGAGTGTTTCCTTCTAAAACCTTGTGTCAGTGTGGAGTGCATTACTATAAGCACATCCCATAAGCTCTCTGCTTTTCTTTCAGGCATGCTACGGTTCTGCCTAATCAGAATAAACAATTCACTCTAATGAAACTTAAACGTATTAGTGACAGTTGAACATGTTCTGCATTACATAGCTAGGAAAATTACATCTCTCTCCCATATAGAAATTAACTTCAGTAACCCCATGAACAATAATTACAATCAACTAACACGAAAACACAACATGACAAAATGCACCCTGCAATCCATCTCCTCAACAAAATTACGCTGTACAGAAGGGAAGGTATTCCATCACTTAACTCAGTACTGGTGCACTGGCAGGCTAATGAAATTCCTTCACTTACTGCAGATTTCTTCAAATCGTTAGCCACTTAAGATGAAAGAGATGACCCTCATAGCCTCTTTTAGGCATTAACATGAATGCAATCCAACTGATCTCAACACTATGATTTTGCATATTTTTATTTTCTGAAATGTAAGAGAGAAACCCAGGACAGCTATTACATGCAGCTCAAATAGAATGGTATGGGTTTCAAATGTGAAGAAAAAAAATATTATCCAACCCCACCTTCGAACACATTAATGAGATTAGTATTAAACTAATAAGAAATACACACAAACTTTCAAGAAGCGAAGTTTAAAAGGGCACCATCAAATGCGTTAACATTTCATTAATATTGCTTGATTTCATCCTGACATGACAAAAAAGGAAGAACATCATATGCAAGTGTAACTATGACTGTAAACCAAGTTAAATCACTGAGAGAGACATTGAGCACCAAGATGAAAAAGAAGGAAAACATGAAACAAAGATGAAAAAGTAAAGACTATTTCCATATTTGAGAAACCTGGAAATATAAAGTCATGACTTTTATAGTGTCAAAATATATTGGACTGCATATTGGAATATAAATCTCTTCTAGTTAAGCAAAAAAGCAATTATCTCTATCTCTGTATTTCATCAAGATATTACAATTGCTATGAAAAGAACTGGATGCTAACTATGCACATTTCATTCTCATTGTCTGTCTTCTGCCTGTTTCCCTCTGCCCACCATTTTAGTAAGTGTCTCCTAAGAGTTGACAAAAGTGTCTTTTTTGACCAAGGAAATCAAAATCAGGGATTCAAGAAGATTTTCTACTTCAACACCATTCTCCTTTATGTTACTTGACATTCCTGTAGGAAGAAAGGCATCCTCTAGTCTACAAGAGGAGCAATAGTTTGCAAATACTTCTTTTGACACTGAAAGAGTGATGAGACACTGGCATGGGTTGCCCAGAGAAGTTGTGACTGCCCCCTCCCTAGAGGTGTTCAAGACCAAGCTGAATGAGGCTTTGAGCAACCTGGTCTAGTGGGAGATGTCCCTGTCCATGGCAGGGGGGTTGGAACGAGATGATCTTTAAAGGTCCTTTCCAATCCAAACCACGCTGTGACTCTACAGTCACAGAAAAGAACAAGCATCTGTCTTTTATTACTGTCTTTGTAGCCTTA
The DNA here is from genome assembly GCA_013398125.1 of Aegotheles bennettii. Taxonomy (NCBI): domain Eukaryota; kingdom Metazoa; phylum Chordata; class Aves; order Caprimulgiformes; family Aegothelidae; genus Aegotheles; species Aegotheles bennettii. The sequence continues at coordinate 95,394 of VZRW01013129.1, forward strand.
AACTTATGGAGTGAAATACCAGGATATATTAGTAGCATTTTCTTAGAATATATATATTAAAAAAACCCCAACTCCTTAATAAGGACAGCAAAACACAGATATTATTGTCAGGGCAAAGAACAAATATCTTATGAGTACAATTAAGTCATATACTTTACATACAATTAGGTTAAGCAAAGAAAAAAACATACTAAGGAATCATACATACTGGTTTGATTAATTATTCCTTTCTTGAAACAGCTGATTTATCAGGAAAGGTACTTCTGCGCTATATGCTGTAGAATGCGAGAATATACACAGTCCCTAAAATATTTTAATAATTATTAGCTTGAGTGGATTACAGTACACTGCTAAATTAAAAAAAAATAATTGATAAATTGAATTAGACTTGATTTAAAATCTGATGTTATCATGACTTCAGGTATAAAGAAGGTGCAGAAACTCAAGCTACCAATAAGAAATTTCAATGATCTTCAGAAACTTTTTAAGCACCTAGCTGACTTGGAAGCTAAGCATGAGTTAACATTTGTCTTACAGGATAATGAAGTGAATGACTTACATTAATACTTTTTTACACTTGGGCCTGGACTTTGATTCTGTCTAAAATGAAAAAAACAATTTCTCTTGTTCTTCCTGATGTCTTTATCCTAGACAACAAATTTCAGATTTTTTCATAAGCGGAAAGAGGTGGGGGAGTGCAGAAAAAATAATAGTAGAAGTAGCTGCTCATCTGAATGAAATCATAAACCCTTCAGCCAAAACCAACAACAACCTGCAAGCTTGATATCCTCCAGTTATCACACCAATAGGAGGGTGCAAGAGAAGCTCTGTGCAGAAGCTCAAGAAGCAGCACAAATTCATTCATTTTCAGTTTTAAAATTCAAATTGAGCTGCCTGCAGAGAAGTTGATAAGCTCTCTAGTAGAGTATAAAGTATACACAGACCTTAAGATCTAGCACAGGTGGATTATGTGTAATGAAGTAAAAGGAATAAATATCATCTAGGGTGAACGAATCCATCACAACTCTTACCCATGCAAGGAAAACAAAGCACAAAATGCAGACAGTTATGAATATAAATATCTCAAAGAGTATATAAATATTACATTTACAAGAATGTGCCCTAGAGTTCTGAGTAAAATGGAGTTCTATGGTACACATTATATTTTTAGGAGAACATAAAGCAGAAGGTAAGGAGTTTTCTTCTTCAGCTGCTGGATTAACAAAGAGTGACCAGAAGCAGGAAGGAAATTTTTAAAAGGAGGTAAATTGAGGAGCATAAATTGCCACAACCCTCAATACTTTTTTTAAGGAAAAAAGCCCAATGAATCAAACATGAGAAAGAGGCGATCATTCTGCCTTTTTCTACAGAAGGTCTGTTAGCCAATCTGTAACACTAAGGACTCGTATAACTTTTGCACAGCATTTATGTTCAGACCTGTCACCAAGATACATCAGTTACTCTTATTTATTTCAAAACAGTGGATTTCTTCAGAATTAGTGTTTACACTCACACTTGAAAAACAAAAGATGTGGTCGGGGGGTTGGGTGTTTTGTGGGGGTTTTTTTGTGGTTTTGGTTTGGGTTTTGTTGTTGTTGGGGTTTTCTTTTTAGGTTGTTTGTTTTTGTGAGGGTTTTTTTGTTTTGTTTTTGTTTTGTTTTTTTTAATTACAGCTAACAGACTACAGCAGTCAACAATGAAGAAACATCAATATTCATTCTACACAGTTTCCAGGTTGCACACATAACCTGACAATGTCATAAACTTCTTTCACTTTGAAAATATGAATGCTGAACCAGAGGTTAGACCTGGAAAAGACCCAACATTCCAGGCACATGAATCCTACTGCACATATATATATATATACACACATGAAGCTTTTTTCATTTGGACAAAGAGCTTCTTCAGCATTTGTATTTCCATGTATTCATTTTCAGTAATAGATTACAGTTCACAGAATCACAGAATTCTAGGGTTGGAAGGGACCTCGAAGGATCATCTAGTCCAACCCCCCTGCCAGAGCAGGGTCACCTACAGTACATCACACAGGAACGCATCCAGGCGGGTTTTGAATGTCTCCAGGGAAGGAGACTCCACAACCTCTCTGGGCAGCCTGTTCCAGTGCTCCGTCACTCGCACAGTGAAAAAGTTTTTCCTGATATTCACATGGAACCTCCTATGCTCCAGTTTACAACCATTGCCCCTTGTCCTATCATTGGTCATTACTGACAAAAGCTTGGCTCCATCATCCTGACCCTCACCCTTTACATATTTGTAAACATGGATGAGGTCACCCCTCAGTCTCCTTTTCTCCAAGCTAAAGAGACCCAGCTTCCTCAGCCTTTCCTCATAAGGGAGATGTTCCACTCCCTTAATCATCTTAGTGGCTCTGCGCTGGACTCTCTCAAGCAGTTCCATGTCCTTCTTGAACTGTGGGGCCCAGAACTGGACACAATACTCCAGATGTGGCCTCACTAGGGCAGAATAGAGGGGGAGGAGAACCTCTCTCGACCTACTAACCACCCCCCTTCTAATGCACCCCAGGATGCCATTGGCCTTCTTGGCCACAAGGGCACATTGCTGGCTCATGGTCATCCTCCTGTCCACCAGGACCCCCAGGTCCCTTTCTCCTACACTGCTCTCCAGCAGGTCAGCCCCCAGCCTGTACTGGTGCATGGTGTTGTTCTTCCCCAGATGCAAAACTCTGCACTTGCCCTTGTTGAATTTCATTAAGTTTCTCCCCGCCCAACTCTCCAGCCTATCAAGGTCTCGTTGAATGGCAGCACAACCTTCTGGTGTGTCAGCCACTCCTCCCAGCTTAGTGTCATCAGCAAACTTCTTAGTGTCATCAGCAAACTTCAGTTTGACAATAGGAAAATATGAAATGTTCATGGTAAAAACTACAAAAATTCTGGGGGCATTCTGATTTATCAAGTTATGTCAAGAACGTATTACAGGTTGTAACTAGCACTGCAGAAGCCAAAACCAAGAGTACCTTGCATGACATTTTTCAAGATTAAAATAGTAGTTTTAATGATGGATTTCTCACTTTAAATCAACAACTATCATAAACATCATTTTTGTTCATTTGTTGTAGCATGGCAAGAAGACTAAATGTTAACAAACCTAAGATTTTCTAATGTTAAAACAATAATATATTTTGCAATATTTCTTGCTGTTGTCTTTCATCTGATCAACATTGAAGTGAAATGTATTACAGCAAGCTGCTAACACACCAAAGTGTAACTGAATCAAGGAACGAACACTCGTATCAACTTCCTTTTCCATATAACTGGTGGGAATACATAAAAAATCCCCCAAAATTACACCATGTAGCAGTGCTGCTTTGTCTGCTGAACACTGATTATACTGCAAGAGCTTTGAAGCCGGCAAAAAAACCCAGAGTAATTATAACTATAAAGAGATGGCCCAGTCTAAATTTGTCGGAAGGACTAGAGTGGTATTTTGTGAAGGTGTATTTCCCTTCGTATCTCCTCTCCTCATCTCATCCTGCCCCTCTCCCAGTAGCAGCTTGTGGTGTCCAGTCTTTAATCAGCACCAGCCTACCCTCATCGCACACCCATCAACCCCATCTGCCCCCTCTAAACCAGCACCACTGTGTTTACCAAGGCCCAGAAGGCATAAACAGGAGAGGAAGAAGCAGCTGAGGCTTATCCCAAAACAGTGAAGTTCACACAGAATCTAAGGGGTTGGAAGGGACCTCGAAAGATCATCTAGTCCACCCCCCCTGCCAGAGCAGGGTCATCTAGAGTACATCACGCAGGAACGCATCCAGGCGGGTTTTGAATGTCTCCAGTGAAGGCGACTCCACACCCTCTCTGGGCAGCCTGTTCCAGTGCTCTGTCACTCTCACAGTGAAAAAGTTTTTCCTGATATTTACATGGAACCTCCTATGGTCCAGTTTAAAACCATTGCCCCTTGTCCTATCATTAGTCATTACTGACAATAGCTTGGCTCCATCATCCTGACACTCACCCTTTACGTATTTGTAAACATGGATGAGGTCACCCCTCAGCCTCCTTTTCTCCAAGCTAAAGAGACCCAGCTCCCTCAGCCTCTCCTCATAAGGGAGATGTTCCACTCCCTTAATCATCTTAGTGGCTCTGCGCTGGACTCTCTCAAGCAGTTCCATGTCCTTTTTGAATTGTGGGGCCCAGAACTGGACACAATACTCCAGATGTGGCCTCACCAAGGCAGAATAGAGGGGGAGGAGAACCTCTCTCGACCTACTAACCACCCCCTTTCTAATGCACCCCAGGATGCCATTGGCCTTCTTGGCCACAAGGGCACATTGCTGGCTCATGGTCATTTTCGTGTCCACCAGGACTCCCAGGTCCCTTTCTCCTACACTGCTCTCCAGCAGGTCAGCCCCCCAAGTTGCTGTTGTTGAAGGTGGAAGGGAACCAGGAAGACTGCTGGAGCTAGAGGAGGCTGCCCTGACCACTCTGCTTTGGTAGCAGAAGCGCCATCTCAGTGCTTGGTCTGCCCTTCTTCTCCTAGGACAGCTCCTCCAAACTAACAAAAGATTCCACCCTTCTCTGACCTGCTTGAATAAATGTTTATTTATTGCAACTCATGTACACGTTCAAGGTTGTCACACATCATCTTTCATGCAACACCTCAATCTCTGATGGACCACAGCTCTGAAGCAGGAAATAGCATTATCCAAGTTCCTAGGTGCTTTCTCCCATTGGCTTTGGTCCAGCTCCTCCTGAAGAAATATAAGGCTCTTTATTCCTTATTTAAAAACTTTCCTGATGACAATGCCTCCAAAAAAATGACAACCATTAAGCTAAGGTGACTAAGCTGACAATGACCCATGTTTCTTTGTATTTTGACCTCTACTTCTGTCAGTCCCTTGTTTTAATCTTAGCTTCTGAATTATTTACAGCAAGGACTGGCTTTTATCCCCCCTCACACTTGTACTGGGTACAGCAGAGAGGAGCCCTATGCTATTTCAGAGGAAAACTGATGATTTTCTGCAAGGCAGAGGACATAATTTTTAAATCGCCTAACAATGGAAGCAAGTGAGTTAAAAAGGAAGAAAAAACATGTATAATTAGTTGGAATAAACATTAGAGAATGTTGTTCACCGTGATAATTCATGGCATATTAGCAAATAGTATTTTGATGCTCTTAAACCATTTCAAAAATAGGAATATGTTTCAGGAAAAAATTATATGGTAAGTGAGCCGGAGTGTAAATTAGCATTGGCTGTAATCTGTTCCATTAAATTTGTTATTTTGGGCTCACTACATACGGGCAAATTCTCAGAAAACTAGTGCTTCTTTACTGCTGTATTTGCAAATGTGTACTGGGGCAATGACAAGTTGTAGAATTAATACTTTAATATTCTTTCTAGAGCAGTGAAAATTGTTTGCAAAATCTACACACAATGTGCAATTGCTTCAAACATGAACATTTTTCAATATAAATGAACAGCCTAAAAACATCCACTGGAGGGGCTAAATGGAAACATTCTTCCTGTTTTGTTATAATTAGCAAATCATTTACTTTAGCTCAGTACCACTGTTATCTTTTGAGATATAGTTTCTACACTCCTTCAATCTAAGCTGAATTTTAACTCTTGCATACAAATGAGCAAGCATACCAGAAGATCATCAAAAGAGCAAATTCAGCTTTCAGATTCTCAGCTTGGAAACAATTCTAGCTTAGCGTATATTCACAATTTTCATTCCCTTCATCAATTGCCCTTTTTCTAGGTACCTAGGTAGATTTTTCAGCTTTTGCAGAGCACTCTGCTTCTTTAGCAATACTCCTACCAGGTGGCTAGTTTAAAACCTGCCTATGTTTACACAAGTGTCAACAAGATTACGTATGTCTGTCAGGCAGATATAACCTGAATAGGAAGTTGGAGAGAAATCCCTGAAGGGATGGCAATCATACTTAAGTATGTATATTACTGAATCATACTTAAGTAAAACATTCATTTTAGCATGCTACAGTTTCCTTTAATATGAATGTTAAGAATTTCTCTCTACTTCACAGTCAATACCTCTAAACGTTCCTAAACCTTCAGGCTTTCTTAAGTTACCCTGGAATATAGTGTGGTTGATATGAGCACATACCATCTTTACACCTTGGGTCTAGCCTTATCCTTTCTCTTCTTTCCCTTGAGAATCCAGGTCAGAAGATACTGCTAAATTAACTTAGAATGTAAACTGAAGAATTAGGTGACACAAAGCTGGGGTAGTCACCAGCCCTAGTTGTAATGGTGAGTCAAGACAGGTATTTCATAGACTAATGTCTCAGAGGTCAGAAATCTGTGTTGGCCACCGGCAACAGACCATGGGAGGTTTGGCCAAAATTGGGCTGGGTGGTGGTCTGATCTGTCATGCGTAACTAGCTGAGGTTAGTTACACACAGACATATATAAAACTGTTTCTTACAATATATGAAGGAAAAAGGAAGCAAGCTAGACATCATGAAGCAATTTAGTGGCTTCTTACATGTTATAAACTTAACAAAATAGAAGGACGGAAGCTGCAGTGAAAAGGGTGTATTTTGCAAGGGATAATGAGGGGAAAAAAGGAGAGCCTATCCCCTCTCAAATATTTTTGTAGTTGTAGTAATCATCACAAAAAACATCAACATTTCTGAACAAAGACGATGCCTGATCCCTCCTCGTGGACCTGTTTGCAACTATAGAGTCCAAAGCATGACCATAAACTGTATTCCAAAATAACAAAAAGTGCAGGAGGGAAGACTGGCTCAGATTATAGATCTCTGATTAAGACAGAAAAAATCCCCAACAGTCAACCAACGAAATAGGTTAAATAGCCTAAATATTCATCAAGTTCCATATTTCTTTCCCTATTTTCATTCTTCTTGCTCTTTAAGCAGACAAATCAGCACACACAATGTAAAACATAATGTTAAAATCCTTCATATTATGTCTTTTTCTGTGTCCAGTAGTATTTGAATCTACCCAAATGCCATATTCAGTAACAACTGTATATATGAAAAAGGTTGTTTAGCTTTTATGTCTGGAAAACTGTAATTCTATCATCCAACCTCTGTAACACAAAATTTCTTTCCATTTTCAAACTCTACTGGACCAGAAACTACCAAGCCTGCTGAACCTTAAGCCTGATCTACAGGACTGTTAAACTAAAACATGTAATCCAAGTGAGGCATGACTCCAGCACAGGAAGCTGAGCCTTCCCTTGGGTCTCATTTCCTCCTCTCTTATCACAGCAGAAGCAGCTTGCTCATTCTCCTCACTCCATACATTCATTAGCCTATTAACCAGCTGGATCTGATAAGAGGGCTCCAACCCCACGAAAAAGCCAAGAGCACTCTGAAGCAGGGAGGCATGTTTCACCATGTCCCTGGCAGTAGACCCGCAGCATGGCTTTTCCCAATATCCAGTGGGAAGGACAAGAGGTGGTGTGTAATGGATGCTGGGAGGCAGGGCAGACTGGAGGGGAGTTTCCCTGCCAACCCCACATTCTGTACGGTCTCCCCAAGGTCTGACATTGATGCTTCAAGTTTACCTGTGCTACTTCAGCCAATTTAGGAATAACAGTTCAAAAGACAATTTAAAGCAACAGTGAGCTGTGCGATCTGGGCCAGAGAGGAAAGAAGTAAGCCTGCTCTAGATGTTCACTTTTGACAAGCTAGACGGAATGTAATTTTATTTCTCATCCTCTATACTTTCATAACTGTATTTTATCCCTTTGAGGGTTGAAATAAGATATTAAAATACCATGAAAATAAACTTTAATTAATACCACAAAAAGATTGACAAATCCAGAGAAGACCACCCATCTCCTCCTTTTCCCATGAAAACCACAGTACAGATGTTCAGTCCTCTGGTAGGAGCAGCGTAGAAGAAAAAGCAAGGGAAAAATCCTGCGGGCTTCTCCTGATCCCCTAGGGCAGGCTAGGCTGTGCATGTTCTTTCCTGTCTCTCAAATACCGCCCACTTTCTTAAAAAAGTAATAACAGGATATTTTAAGAAAGTAATGTTACAGAATATAGATCTCATGGAAGATGCTACTGATTAGTCACAATTTTAGGTAACTTCAGTCACCATTTCATGCACAAAGTAAAACTAACCATGATAAAACTTGTCAGTTTGGCCTGTCAGAATGGCCAAGGACCAGAACAAAGTCAGTGTCGCAGGATGAAAACCAGATTAGGAACTAATATAGTATTATTATCTACCATTTCTTTTGTTTTGTTAAGTGGGTTCTGTTTTGTTAACCATGTTTTTTCTTTATCCATGTTGTCATTCAGACAACCCTGCCAGGATCCTAAATGAAGGTTTACCATTTCAGAATACATTTCTCTGTCAATAAATACTCCCTTCAACATGGCTAGCAACATCTTCTGTCTCTTTGGTTTTAACCTTGTGTACAAACAGTTCAGGTGAATTGCTGTAATTCTGCTGGGACTACTCAAATAAATAGTTACAGGCATTTTTTTGCAGAGCTAGGATGTAATGATAGTGCCACTTGAATTTTTGGAATGATCAGAGCCAATGCTAGAGAAGTTCTTAAAAGCATGCAAAAAAAATATTTCAAAAGAAGTTCAGACGCTCAAGGCTTTGGAGTCACTCAGGTGCTTTTTCAACTATCCTACAGCTTTTGTATTAAATTCTATACTTTTGTTTTATACGACAAAGGCCACATCAAAGTTGCCTGTGCTGTGAAAAACAGGATCAGTTAGTGAAGGCTGAGATATTCAATAACAAACATCACAAAAGAGATGTCGTATCCCTGTAGTCTGTGCCATATTCCAAACAGGGGCTTTGGAATGACTCTTTTGCAATATTATTCTGAAGGTTGTCAAAAACACAGCCTACTGAAGCTAACTGTTCGTAATTAAGAAACATGAAGGGAAAGAAACATCCTGCAGAATGTATGAAGCTAGCCTAGTTATGCTTCTCTTAACATTAGCAAATACTCAAACCACACTTTTGGTAGCCTTAGAAGTAACCTATAAGAACCAAATAAATGACTAAGCTACTAAATCCTATTTAAAATACTGCTAAAGACATTACGACTCTTGACACTCAAGTAAAAGGATTTTTGGGTTTCAGGGGTTTTTTTGTCGAGTTTTTTGTTTGTTTTTGTTTTGTTGGTTTTTGGGGGGGTTTGTTTGATTTTAGGGGTTATGGGGGTTTTTTTTGGTTTTGTTGGTTTGTTTGGGGTTTTTTAACAGAAACTGTTTACGTATTCGGCCTTAATGTCATAGTTTTTCAAAGTCTCCTCAAAAAACTGAGCAGAGAAGGGGTTACACATTTTTGCACCTCTAAGAGTGTGACTGCTCAGCCAGAGGGGGAGCAAGAAGCAAAGAATTACAGGGCAGTCACTCTTAATAAAGTCACAGATAGAAAGATAACAGAAGTATGTTTGAAATGAACAGTCACAGAAAGAATTGCAATTAAATTTGTTCGGGGATTTTAAGGATTTGAAATAGCTGACAAGCTGACAGAGGAAGATCTACCATTAGAATCAAACTAAAGAAAAACCTTTTTAATTTTTACAAGGGCAAACTAAAGAGAGTGAAAGCAGCTCATACTCACATTCCAACAAAATCCAAAGATTTAATAAGGATGAAGAACACATTATAATTTTGAAAGACCACTGCTTTCTTGGATCAGGTTGCGTGTATTGTAAATCACCCAACAGGATATAATTAAGCAATAACACATGCTAGGCATTAGTTTCTAAGCAGTCAGAAAACACTATAGATTTCAATAAAAAAAAAGAAGCAAAACAAAAAACAACAAACAAAAAAACAAAAAACAAACCAAATCAAAAACCCCAACAGTTTACTTGTTACTTATCACAGTTTGTACAGCTTTCCTACTGCTATACTCAGCACGCACAACATATATTCGCTCTGTTGTAGAGTTATATCCTATAAATCCTTAATTACCTCTTTTGGGTAAATCAAGGCCAGTTTTGAAGACAATCCAAAAGGCATAATTTTCTCTGCTGAGATCCCTGTAATCCTTATACTAAGCGTTATGGGTGATAAAAGTAAACCTTAGCATTCACTAAATATGTACTGACACATTTTTATGGTTGAGAAGTCCTTTGTCCCATCCTGTAATCATTTTGTGATTCTCCTAACAGCAGACAGCCAGCCGACTGTACCACACACAGGAAAAAACACCACAGTGTTTTCTCCATGGGTCCAACTGAAAGAATGAAAACAACAATAAGACATTTTCTTTTTAAAATATGCTTGGTGCTATGCCTTGGAGTTTCATTTGTTACAAGTGAGCAGCAATTGTTCATTGTAACTCAACCAATTTATATTCTACTGCAAAGTTATTACTCTGTGTGTTGCAATTTAGATTTAAGCTTCCATGGCTCTGGCATGTTCCTGAAGAAAAGTAACCTCTAAGCAGATCAGGATCAAGCAGCAGCAATACTGCAATAATAACAGTTAAACATGTGCTCTTAAATAAGATCAGGCTTCTCACAGAATAAGGGACTTCTGAACAAAACAAAACAAAAAAAAAACCAAAAATACAGTTTTGTATACTATGGAATACAGTTTCACAGGGCATTTCAGTGAACAATCGCTCTGCAGGGACTGCAGAATGATTCATTCTTCAGCTCAACTCTGAAGTCTTCACCTGAAAAAGGCACCACAAGGTACCCAGCTATGTAATAAGCACCACTTCTGGAATACTAAGTAGTGGTTTTAAAAAATGACTTGTGCTATGTAGAGCAACTTGTAAAAGCGAATTGTGAAGACTGCAAGTAAACACCTGCAACCATTTTCCCAATCTCCTTCTTTCAGCTCCTCCCTGCCCACCAGCAAGGCTGTTTTACTTCCAGGAAGGGTTTTGTAGCAGTATCTGAGATTCTGTAACTCAGATTGTTCCTAAATCAGAAAACTAATAGAGAATATTAAATACCTCCCACTTCTGCTTTCCTATGGGCATTTGTAAAGGTCTGTTCTTGTTCCATCCCTCCACACTTGGGGTGAAAAGCTACACAGACCTCCAACTCGATACAAGTCTGCAGAGATCTTGACTGCATGTGGCCACCCACCATGGCTCCTGCATTTCAGAAATCATTCCCACAGAGGTGCTGATTTTATGCTGTGCTGCAAACCTTGTCAAGGAATTCATTTGGCTTTCAAAAACCAGTAAGTGAAGACCTCCACTCCTACACCTTAAACAGTAACTCTCTGCTATGAAACTGCACTACCAGGCTGACTTCTGCTTGTTTGTCCTTCAATTAGCTTCTGCTCAGATGCGTGTGATTACTGAACACAGGCATAATTTTTATGCTTCCTAATTTATGAGCTTTCAAGATAAAATTTTTGAAGCCAGCATATGCACAGGACATTCAAATCCCTCAACAATCCACACAGTTATCTACACCACCTGGGAGATCTTCACTTTTATCTCTCTCTCCAAAAGCAGCAACATGCAGAAGTTGGGTTTTATTGCAGTTCAGACATGAGCATTAAAGTATTCTTTGCTCTGTTGCTCCTGGGGTAGGTGATGGGCTCCTTAAAATACGCCAGCCATCACAGCCAGAAGAAAAGCCCTAGTAGTAGCTGAAAGAAGTAGCTGAAAAACTGATTATTTGCTCACTAGAAAGACCTATCTATTGATTTTAGCTCCCCACTCACTTTGCCTATTCTATAGTAGAAATAGGGTTTCATTTTGGTCTCAGAACAAAGCATACAGCTACAATAATGGAGAAAAGGCTTCAGTTCTCTTGGCCAGAAATTTGCACAAATACAAGAATCTGAAGGCAACGCTAGTTTTATCTTCTGCCTGGCTGTCCTATTCCTGTTGCTTCAGCCTTCAACCCCTTACGACCCCCTCTGAGAGAAATTATCTACATTTGTAGACTGGCTTTGAGGCTTCAAAAATACTTCACAACCATCATCTAATGGGAATAACAGCTTGCAATTATAAAAGATTTCTCCAAAAAATTTCATACTAGCATGCTTCGCGGACTAGATATACAAGAATTGCTGCTGCACTCAATTAAGCTATGGCCAGCAAACTGATACTGCACAATATGGGTTGAAAAGTCCCTAGAAATAAACCATACTTTTATAATGTTGCCAGACAAGATGGTATTTAAATCACTGGCTGGTCCCTAAATTCTGATCCTGAAAATATTTCCTCCTGAAAACCAGGATGCCATCAAAATTTTGCAGACTCATCAATAAATGGTTGGATTTGTGTCAGAGTATAATTTAAGATGCAACTGCAATGTATGGTAAAGGAATTATCTCCTGCTGATTTCTTCAGCGTTTTGCACCAATATACAGTGTGTATAGATTAGTCTGAAGGCTGACCTCCTTTGGCAGGGGCAGAATTCCAATACAAAATAGTGACAAATGCTGAAAAATAGATCGTGTTGACAACTTCAAAATATTAATTCTCTAGCCATGCTATAACTGGTCCCAGTACAAGCTAAGAAACAGAATACATTTTCATAAAATTTGTCATCTATATGACATAAAACCCACCGAATAGGCTGTCCCCCCCCCCTCCCTTGAAGGGGAGATGAGCCCTGGCAGCCCTCAAGAGCGAGGCAGTTCCACTTGGACGAGTGTGCGCGGCCCTGAGCAACTGACCTGCCTTTGATCCCAGCTTATACACAGGCCAAGTTGCTCTTTTCCTTCTCCCTGCTGAATGTCAGAGATTTCTGGAGCAACTAGTGAGGGAGGGGATACCTAGCAGAACATTCAAATATTCCTCCATCTAAAGAATCTGTTGGATACAGATAAGCTAAAAACTTCAGAAAGATCAGTTAAGGGAATGGCATATGCATATTTAGAAATTACAAAGCCACTTTAAAAAGCCATGGCTGTAAGCCAGGAACTCAACTTTTTCTTTGCTCAGCTCCACGTCAGCAGCCTTCCAAGTAATGAGACATGTACTCAGTACACTGGGCTACTTATTAATAAGCCTTTCAGTTCCACAGGGAAACCTCAGAACCCAAAATGTAAAGCTAGACAAAAGTTCCTCCCCACCCCCCGAAATGCAGGTTGCAGAAACTGCTGCTTTGCAAACAATATGGGGTGCCTGTCAGCTATAAAACAGTTTGAATAGTGGCATTCTGGCCTTAACTGATGTAAAAATGGCAGGTTGCTGCTGCTACATCAAATACATTGTTCGTACGTACATAAAAACATACAGCGTGCCTCATATTCATGGCAGGACTAGGAAAAGAAAGTGGAGTCTATGTCTGGCTGATGCACTTGTTTTGGAGCAAGTGAAATCAATTCCCCCCAAAAGTGAAAGCTTTCACACACGTATCCTTTGGTTAAAAGCAATCAAACCGATGAGGACTTTTTTTAAGAAGAGGAAAGACAGAGGAGAACTTTGAACTCCTCTGTCCGGCCAGGCACAGCTGCAATCCCCAAAGTACACATTGCAGATTGTGATCTCTGGATGAGAGAGAACATCCACTTGCCAAGTTCTATTATAAATCTGTGCTTTTATGTTTGAAACTTGCTCTAAGCTCAATTTCTGCTACATTTAGACTTTATGTATCTTCACTGAATAAGGAAAGAGGCAGAAAATATATACTTGAGATTATGAAACAAAAGCAGCAGATTTCTACACCGTACTGCCTCTGACCTCGCAAGTTCCCCACGCGTTTCTTATTCCTCATGGTAGACATACAGGGTAGGGCTCTGAAACACAGTACATTCAATTTTGGAAAGAAGAACCACTGGCATAATGAAAATTGCACTTTTCCAGGGCTTAATAACGACAGTTTACAAAAGGGTTACGTTGCAGTCCTCCTTACTTTTAGAACTAAACAAGGAAAGAAAATAAAATAAATCTGAGGGAGCCTCAGTATTCTGTATAGCATCCCTGACTTCACAAGGAAAGAAGATTAGTCACTGTCACAAAATTCTCCTTCAAATACTGGTTGTGCCTCCACCTGTGAGTCATTCACATGAACTTTTCAGGACAGAAGGTAGTTTTCCATTATCTCTCTGTATTTACACAGAGCATCTCTTGTGGGCAGAGCAAATTAGGTTTTCTTCTCTTATGACCCTTTATTCACAGTAATTCCCTGGCTGGATGGCAAGAGAGATACACAATGACAAAAAGAACAGGGAGGGAAAAAGACCTCACAAACAGCGCAAGACAGGCACTGCCTAGGAATGAAGCTGCTTACTGAACAAAGACTGCTTGGGAGTACTACAGATTTCTTGCACACACTACTACTATCCCAGTAAAGGTAGCTGAGCAGTATTCATATCTCTCTTTAGAAGTTAGTTCCACCATGCACCTCTGAGGCCATCACCCCAAGAGCACCTTTCCACAACCCATAGATTACAACAGAAACTCCTAACTGTGGACCTGGCACAAAGAAATAATAGGCAACTATTTGAGGGAAATCACAGCTGCAGCTACCTCTTTCCAAAACTATTCAGCTAGTTCTGCATTTTTGGCTTGTCTAACACCAGACTTCACTTTCCTGTATTTTTATCATATGCTCGAGACTAAGAGCAAAGGTTTTTGGATTAGATTATCCAAAGAAACCCTGGGACTCGTGAGGGGAAGAGATGGAGTACAGGGAAGAGTCTACAGACAGCTTTGCACAGTGGTGCCCCTCATTCCCAATACCAAAGCAGGCTAACCTTTGAGTATTGCTGTTCTTCTCTACTTTCAGTTCTTTTTTGTTAGCCCATGTATGAGGCAGCACCTACATATATATATATATATGGTCTTGTTTCCCTCTTCTATTTTGCTGTTTATGTTTGGAGTGCGCTCTTGGCAGTATGCCACAGCCCACCAATGCTCCAAAGATACATGGGTCAGATGTTTCAGAATGGCTTCACAACCACAGTTCCAGTCTGTCACTACATTCACAGGTAACACCTTGTGCGCATCACTGTCCTTGCTATTTCTGGGAATTAGACTTAAGATGGTATTTGACTCTCTTTCTCAAGAATATAACCACAGTGGGTTTTCTCTAGTACTCACCATCAGAACTCTATTCTCCACAAGTTTTGGTCTGCTCACAGTATCATAATTTATTTGACACATTTGCTGCTTTATCTGGGGTTAATTGCAAGTCCCTTAATAATTTATCTGTGTAAACTAGCCATGGTCTGTAGTTTCTAATCAAAGCCCTTTTTTGTATGTCTTATGTGAGTACGGTGTACTTGACACATTTCTGAAACACATTTTTCCTCCATAATTCCCCAGCTTCTTTAGGGTTGATTTCTACTGTTTGCATCTCTCTAATGCAGTTAAAGAACAAAGTGCTTGAAACCTCTGTTAGTTGTCCCCATTTCTGTTAGCTTTCACCTAGGCTGGACTTTCAAGATCTGATTTCTTCTATTCCTAAAGCTGACTTAGTTAATTCATGATTTCCCATTCTATTCGGAAGTTGCTGAATTTGGGGAGCAATTCAAGGAATTTGGGAGAAACAGGCATCATTTAATGCTGAAGTTTAAGGAAGCCCTGCCTAACATAAATAATCATATAATGTGACTAGTTCTAGCTAGCTATCTTAAAAGCCAAACTTAATTAAAAATCATTAATATTTTTGCTGACTCAAATGCTGACTAGCACTCAAATGCACTAGCAAAGCAGTTAATTATGTATTAAAAGTCACAAATGAATGCACAATTAATGCTGAAATTCCACTATCAGCTCATGTTATAAATATAATTAAAAATTGCTAGATTCAGTATTATATATAGCATTAAAAATCACATGTGGAGTATAAATGCAATGAAGTTCTCTAAGGATACAAAATAGAGACCATAATACAACACTTCTGACAATCTTTTTCCCCCTTCTTCAAAGATGTTTTGGGTTTTTTTCACCTTTTCTCCCTTCTGTATCAGTCAACAAACGCAGAAAGAAAGAATTTCTGGAATGCCCTTCATTTCCATGGCAATAGATTGAGAGATCAAACAATATCTTCAACTCCCATCTAAATTAATACAGTAAAAGAGACCAGGGTACACAAAAAAAACCCCAAACCAAACCAAAGCCCCCAAATAATGGTAATTTTTTAAAAAATAATAAATCATAAGCCTCCTTATTCAGATCCAGCATTTTGGAACAACAGGATAAAAACCAGACTACGATAATCTAATCAGCTTGTGATCTTCCTTTTCTGTGTGCACGATCACTAGATCTTATGATAAAAGCCTTCTTTTGAAGGCTGACAATTGGTATGATAGATTTTAGAAATCCTCAGTTTGTACACAAATGCAAGCAAAAAATATTTTTCCCAGTTCTCTCTCATCCTACTTCTCCGCATATGCCTACTAGATAATTATGTGTTTTATGATTATAGCAGGAAGCAATTTAAAAGACTACTATATTTTAATTTTTACTTAAAATGATATAGTGTCCTCATTGCTTACTGAGTTGTGTTATAATTATTTTGCTTAGAAGCCATTAAAAAAATGGATCCATTACTTACTGAATGACACGAGACATATGGTTTGTTTGTTAAATATTGCTTCTTTTTCTATTTTCCTCCTTTTTTTTGTGTTCACTGTCATATTGTTCTTTCTTAGCATTTGGCTAAGCATGAAACAACACAGGCTCATGAGCCTGGCAATGCAATTCACATTATTGCCTGTCTTCCCGTATATTAAGCAGCTTTTTACAAACTTTCCTAACTTCACATAACAAATATTGTAAACATCAGCATATTAGAAAGGACTTTTAAAAAGGCCTTTAGAACCTCTCAAGAAATGGTCAATAAAGTGGTACATAACGTTTAAAAATACTGATTCCTCTTCAGTATGATACTGTGACAAATTTTTAAGAAATCAATGACTAGGATAAGCGGATTTGAGATTTATGACATAAATTTCCTTTCTGATGATCATCATTTTGAAAATGGACTTTCACTGTTCTTGGTTCACATGACTTATTTTTAGCAGCTGTTAAAATACCTGCAACTTAAAAATATGGCTTCTTTCTAGCAAGCAGCATTCCTTCACAACAATTTAAAGTTCTAAGGCTTCAAATTAAATGATTCAAACAAAAGGTCTATAAATCATTGCCCAGATCGTCTTAAGATGTCTCCAGAGAAAAGCTGCAAATGTTAAGACCAAATTTCCTTCTGGTAAGAGTCCCTTATTTCACTTGCCAGGTTATCCATAGTGAAGTAATAAAACCTCCACAGATGAAGCTATCAATTAATTACCAGCCATAAAGTGATACTAGATGTACATGGAATCACCAACTGCATACTACTAGTTAAATCCTCGTTTGGTGGTCAGAGACCACTGATAGAGCATCTCCACTGAGTTAGACTGTGTACAATCTCTGCAATTGCAATAAGGTTTATAAACACAGAGCTATGAGGCTGAACGCTTTAGTCCATGTGTACCTTTACTCCAGGTACATGACCTCTAGTGTTCGATAACCTTTTAAGCTTTAGAATATATGAAATTCCCCCTCCTTTTGCCCTAGGGTCTTCCTTTTCCCACAACAAGCCTTGAAATCCAGGTTCATGTAGGTACAAACAGTCACCTGAAGCACACGGCCACAGCACTAGCAAACACAGTGTGGTTATGCAGGCAAGCTCAAGAGTTCAACACCAAATTGCAACTTCCAGCCACAAAACAGAGGTGTCAGAGTGGGACCGCCTAACTAGGAGAGCTATTTTGCACTGGCACAGTCCCCCTGGGAGATTAAATCTCACAGGGCTCATGGCAAAATTACTCAGGCACAAGGGAAAGGCTGAATTTAGGGGGGAAAACAGCAGACTTGTGAATAATTTCTTTGGTATTTTTGTGAAATATGATAGGTGATTTCCCCCTTTCCTTTCAAAAGGAAAGCATTTCTTCACATAAATATCCTCTTTGGATATACGTAGGGCTTTTGATAGCAAGCGGCAGGTGAAATCTTCCATCAGGAACCATGGAGAGGCTTGGTCCTGGAATCAGAGGAAAAGGCTTCCTCCTGAACAAAAGTGCTCATTCTCCTCCTCTCTGTTTCTGGTTCCCTGAAAATTACCAGTGGCAGTGAACTATTCCCTGGCTGTGAAACACAGGGGCAGGAAACAAGACACCGAGATGTAAAATGAAACAATTCTCTGTATCACCCCAAGGAATGCTCACACGCAGAGCTGTGAGGTATTTTCAGTTCAAAAGCAAAAAAAACCCAAAAAAACAAACCAACAAAAAAAAAAGGGGGGGGGGGGCAGGAGGAAGGAAAAATTAGTTTCAGTAAAACTGAAGTAAAACTTCTTCTCTGGATGTCTCACAGTATAATTGTTGCCAGGTAGTTTTTATCCTTTTAAAAATTTAGCTTAGCTCAATTTCAAAACAAAACATTGTTTCAAAATCAAAGAAGCAGAGCCATTTCATTTTGAAACCACTGAAATTAAATATTTAGGCTCCAAATATTTCTCCTCAGCTGAAACTACCGGATGAATTGCGTCAAAACAAGAAAATAGCTTTGATCAATACAGCACTGTGTCAGTTAATACACTATTTGCATAAACAATTTCATCAAGCATTACTATAAGTACAATTGAGACCACAGAAATAAGTCAATTTGCCTACTGGGTAATTTGTTATGGGATGCAAACTATGCCATTGCTTAAATTCAAGGACAAGAGATGGAGTAGCCATAAAGAAAATGACATTCCCACTGGTCCCCCCTCGCCTCCCTCCCACTCGGCAATGTGCCATCACCACCAGTGTCTGCTTTAACTGTCTGAAACAACCAGACTGAGTTTTTATGTGGAAAACACTTGGGAAGTATCTGCTTTTCCTTCCCAGAGAAAGATAAGAGCCTGAGCCATCACAAACGGCCTCAAGTTATGCCAGGTGAGGTTTAGGTTGGATAACAGGAAAAACTTCTTTACTGAAAGTGTTGTCAGGCACTGGAATGGGCTGCCCAGGGAAGTGGTTGAGTCACCATCCCTGATCATGTTTAAAACTCATGTAGATAAAGTACTTAGGGACATGGTTTAACAGTGGGCTTGGTAGAGCTAGGTTAATGGTTGGACTCGATCTTAAAGGTCTTTTCCAACCTAGATGATTCTGTGATATTTTTGGAAGGTTCTGCTACTGAAGATCTGATCCTCATGGCTAGGAGAGTATCACTGACTAGGAAGAGTTGAAAAGGCACAACGTCACAAAGGGTGCAATTCCTTGGAAGGGTAACACAACCTAAAACTGTATCACCACATTCCTGCCCCATGGCCTGTTTTGCATTCCTTCCCTCAGGTCAAGCATTAACCTCAAGCAACCAGGTGGATCCAGCTGAAGCCCAGCAAGGCCTCACGGCCATTCTTCAGCTGCATCGCCTGGCATGAGTTTCTGCAGGCAGCCAGTCACACCTTAATGGAAACAAATGCTGTGATTGAACAACTTGACCATCTGCCAGGAGAAGCAGTTGCATATTTTGAATAGAGGACAACTTTGTTTGGAAGCAACAAAATGAGCTCTCGCTCCCCGTGGACAAATAAGCTGAGCCTGCACACCCGTACCGGCACCATCGAGTGAGCAGCACGGTGCTCGGGTGCCCAAGTTCTGGAAACAAAGCGAAGGCGTTTTGAAGCAATTGGTTTCCGGCATGAAATTTCTGCAGAATAACAAATGGTGGTTGGCTTCATAATTAACAGTTTCAGGGGCCTTCTAGAATATGAATCAGAAGGAAACAAAATTTGAATAATGCATTAGCAAGAGTTCATGTTCTAGTAGCCCTATGTGGATTGTCAGTGTGCATTCCAGTAGCTCGTTATGATTTATCTTCATCAGCCATGGGCTGAAATTACCAGACTCCAATTACTTTGCTTCCCGTGTTCAAGAGAAAAAAAAAATTATGTCAGGCCTACCACAGGAGATGGTTTAAAATGCCCGAGGTAAAGAAAGTAATCTACTGTTCTCTGACATTTGCTGCCTGAAAGTCATTCACATTAACAACCATTCAAACTTGTTTAGTGCAAACCAATTGCTTCTATTTTCCTCTTGTCAGTAACATTAGCTTCAATTCAAATTTAACTCTTTGAAAATTTCAAAATGTAAAATTAAGTTCAGTGAGGCTTGACAGGGACATGTAAGGGTCTTGACAGAACATACTGCTACTGAATTTATCTTCCTTAATCTGTTAATTTTGAAATTTCTATTTTCAAGGAAAAAAAAAACCTGATGATCTGCACTGCTTTCATTACATCAGGGAAGGTAAGAAATTTATGCTGATATTTACCAGACTTGCATTTTAATACTATTCCTAACACAACAAGGACTAAGGCAGTGAAAAATAGATGTGTTCAATTTAAACTAACAAATTAAGCGATTATTTACAAGCACAACCTGAGTTTTAGTTACATAGGAAAATACATTTAATAACTTAATATCCCATCACTATGAACACTTAGACTTGTGTAACAGGTCATTAACTTCTAAATACTTCGGGCTTATAAGGTTAATGTCTACAGTGAAAAGGAGAAGTAGTTTAGATGGTTAAACAACAGTAGCTGTCACAGACTGCTCGGATAGACACCGAGGAGACTGGCTTTCATCAATACTCTTTCTTCATACGACACCCACTAGTAAAGTGTTTTTGTAGTTTCTCTTATAGCTAAATAAACAAAAAAAACACTAGACACCTACCCATTGGCACACATTGGTATACACTGGTATAATGTATGTAAGAATAAAACACATGGTAAATCGTATTCCTAATGTATATTCAGAATCAGAATACGCTCTGACTTTTCATATGGGTTGGGGAAACTGCAAGAACAGAGGAGGGAAAGTAATTTTTATTTCCTTTTGTATTTGTGAAATCAGACACAAAAGAAAACACATACAAGCCCGTGCTCACTGTGATAAATTCAACCACATTTCACGCAAATTAGTACTATTATAATCCTTTACGGCATGGAATAATTCAGCCCAAGAAAAAGCCAAATCATCTCCTACATGCTACAGAAATGAAAGTAGAAAAGCTTAGTATTTTACAGTTAATTGTTTCTAAGCACCGTACATTCATTATTTTTAAGCTAGCAGTAAAAAAAATGCAGACAATAATTAATTTTGAACAGTTTGGGGGGGCAATAGCTGGTTTACAGGCTAAATCAGATGAATTGATATGAGCCTGATGTCTACAGCTTAGACATCAGATTCTGTTACACAAACATGACATTTCTTTACCCAGCCAAATGATTTACTGCTTTTTGCAGCGCATGTCAGGACGCCAGCTCCCTTGGGAAGACTGCTGTTACTTTAAGACAGGAGGCTCAGCATCACCCTAACACACAGAACACATACAAAATCCAACACAATAGTTAATGGTTATGAAAGAACCTGACCTAGTGCATTTTATTAACATTACTATCGCTATTTTTACTGGTGGATTCAGCATGAAGCTGGGAACTAGAAACTCGACTTGTAATTCCTGTTTTAGTGTTTGGGCCACTTGGCCTGTACCACTCTCCCTAGGCAGTTTCACCACAGGTAATTTTAAAACATTCACATTTCACGATCCAGGCAGAATATACTTTTGCAAATATATGTCCATGGAAAGAAGAGACACATAATCAAAACCCTGGTACTGCCCTGAAAGTATTAGCACTCCAGCAGTTAGTTAATTAATGCCTCTCAGCCAACAATTCTCTCCCTCAAAATCTCCACCAGTAGAATGAGCAGATCTCATTTTCTTCAGTGAAAAAAGTCAAGCAGCTCCGATTAAATTGCCAACAAGGAGGATTAATGTGCATGGCTGGCTTTGAATGGCACTAGGCAAAGAGGCCTCACGTGATCTTTTCTGCCTCCCTGCCAAAGGGAAGACTGGGGAAGGCAAGGGGGTACCATCCAAGAGAGATGCAATGGTAAGAAGATGAAGAACAGTAACACCTCAAGGCATCTCTATGTAAAGCAGTGTGCAGTCAAAATAGAGCAACAAAATAAGGTAAAATTATTAGAAATAAGTTAAGTAAGGAAAACCATCTTTGTTTTTAAGGAAAGAACTCAGCAGTGCTGGGAAAAATACTCTGAGATAAAAACACATACAGGAACTCAATGGGATTTTTGGAAATCTTAAGACACATATTTCTAATTATGTCCATACGACTGTTGTACCTTCACACTTCTGAAAAATCACACTCTGGAGGCCACTGTCTGATTTTATTTTCTTGCTCTTCGGAGTTAGGTTGTCTCAAGCACTCATGTGGCAAATCCCACATTACTTCTTGCATTATAGAACTTGAGGACCATTTTATGTGGCATAGATCACGCTGCTGTCATAAAGCTTTGCAAGCACTCCAGCTCTTTGGGATTCAAAATGGATAAAATTGAAATATTTTTGATTAAAAAGCTCAAAATATTGGAGTATTTAAAGTCTCAAACATCAGATACATTGGTACAATAATATTGTACAGCATTTTATTGCTGATTTTCCACTCTTTCTAGGCATCAGACATTATTATTATTTGTTATTTGGTACTAGCAATAACTTGGAAGTTGATTATTCTGACTAATTTATTTTTATGACACTTGGAAAACATTTTTTTTTTTTCATTTTTTACAAAAGGGAATATGACCCAAAGGTAATAGTGAATTTTTGCTATTTTCACTTTTCAGTAGAATAAGCAAACTTTGTCCTTCAAGAGGTAGGCTTCTTGTGCAGGAAATGACTGCACTCATTTATTACCTATATCACATTTGCAGTAATTTAATCTGTTCTCTTTCAATCTGCATTGGTAGTTTCTTGAGATAATTGAACTTTATTGTTATTCAGTACCCTTGGTTCAGTTCTTATTTTCTCTGGAAATTGCACTGCAGCAATAGGAACTTAAGGAAAAACAAACTAGTTACCTTTATGATTTTCTTTCAACTGCCTGAACTGAGGTATTTAGAAAGGCAAGAAATGGCTTTTTGGAACTTATCAACTTGACATGTAGATTTTACAATTTGTAAGTAGCGGAGCCAATGGTTTTTCAGAAGCATAATGAAGCAAAGGTATTCACTGCATATATATGGAAACAACATAGAAGTAAAACTCATACTATTACAGAGTATCTTCTTCCTAAGAGCAAACACAGGATAATACCTGTCAAGAATAATCCCAGACATGCAGTCTCTATGTTTTGAAAAGGTATGCAATTTCCTGAGCATTTCCTGACCCAAGGTTTGCATGCTGAAAGCTGAACTGCCGAACATTTTGGAATATGAATAACAAATCTTAAGCATCATCTGAACATTCTACCCAAGGAAAGCAACACTCTCCAAATACTGAGTTTTCTAGTGAGTCCAAATATAATTCAATGGTATCTCCCAATAAAATTTTAAAACAATGGGCCAATGACAGATGAATGACAGATGCTCTTCCCCCAGAAAGGGAAAGGAGAGAGAATGAGGAACAGACACTTACGGGTTGGAAACTAAACTGCACAGCTTTAATGTGTATGCGTGTAATTACAAATATACACAAGCACATACAAAACCAATATTGCACTCTCCCACCTCCCACAGTAACGCTCAGGTAACCCTTGAGACTAATACAAGATACAAAGTTACACTCAGCCTAGATAGCAACTGTGAGCTGTGCACTTACAGCAGTGAAGGCTGAGGGCCACCAGTGCAAGCACACAGCTCTGGCGAGAAACTCAACAATCCCAGCTGAGCAGATCAGGAGGCCTCAGACGACTGAAGAGATGGACAGATCTCCCAGGAAGGCAGCCACAGCTGAAGAAAAACTTGATCCCCTCTAATCCCTCAATATTTATACTGAGTATGATGCTTATGGTATGGAATACTTCGTTTGGTCAATTTTGAGTCACCCATCTGATCCACTCCTCTCCTCAGGAGGGTCATAGGTGTGGCCCCTTTGTCCCACTTTGCTCTGGCACATAAGAAGGTTTAGCAGAAGGAAGAACTGGCCTTGTTCTGCATACCACTCTCTAGCAGCAACTATAAACATCAAGTGTTATCAGTCCTAAAGAAAGACACTGACTGAAAATCATGCAGTTAATTTCAGTAAGTGCAGCTACTTAGAAGGGACTTAACTGAAAAGCAAAATTTCTAAAAGATATTGGTTCTATCCTGGCTAAAATCAGGACAACCTCATAGCACTGTTATGCATGGAGCTCACCAAACTAGCTAGAGCTTTGGTTACACCAAGAATTCTGTGGCCATTGGCAGACAATAAAGTTTCTGACAGGTTTATGCCAGATTTTAAGTCAATCATGCAGTTGCATTCTATTGATGTATAAAGCAAAGTATAAAAATCATAAAAATAGTTACCAAAACCTCAGGAAGTTGTGCCTTGTCCCTTCTCTTTATTTTCAACCCATGCTGAACATATCCTTTAAAAAATCAGGCACAACTTAAGATACTCTGACTGAGTAATAAACTGAAACAGTCAATCACTGTTCATTATTTTACTTTGAATATGGTAATTTCCTTGTTGCTTTTGCATCAGAAGTTTATTAACAAGAAACACCTTCTTTCAATAGTCTGTTTTTTCTGCCATGTCAGTAGAGGACAAAATAACATACAAAACCAAGAAAAACACAACCGTAAAATTGCTAAGACAGTTTGGGACAAGTGTTACAAAGAAAAGTGAACACTAGGGGAATAAAAGCAGATGCTGATAGGACAGAACTACAGCCGTCCTTTGATTCACAGTAGTCCACATCCATAGATGTATTTAAATTTCCAGGTTCAGTATCATATGATTAACTGGAAACGAAATCCTTATACAACAGAAAGGTGGAAAGCAAATACCTGAGGGTTGGGCAGTTGATGAGAAAAACGTGAAGTGGTAAAGCACATCTAATTCATTGCCATCAGCACTAGAGAAAAACCGCTGAAATGAAGAAAATTAAGTGTAACAGCCTTGCATTCTCTGCCTTGCTTTATATTTTCAAAAGAAAAACAAAAACGCAACTTCTCCCAAAAAAACACCAACTCACTTATCACAAAACACCCTAACTTTTATCTTCCAGAAAAAAGGGACAAAGGAGTGGAAGTTTGGGTAAGACCTCCCCAAATGCATACTTCCATAACTCACTAGTTTATGAAGCTGTTTATGAAGTGAAATAAATCTACTCTTAAAAGAAAAAGGAAAGAATACGAAAGCAAGCATTGTTGCATAAGAGGAAAAGACTGTGTGGTAACATAAATGCTTCAGAACAATACAGGGCGAATCGGTGTGCAGATACTTTTATCTTATATAATTTCACTTTGGACCACATAAGGTTGAGCGATGTTTCAAATATGGAATATTCTCAATATTGTAATAAAAATTACAGTAACAAAGAATCAAAATCTATACAGAATTACTTCTACTTAATAATAAAATATGTAATGCTGAATTACTTTATGCCAATAATATTTGCATACTTGGTAGCAAACATTTTTAAATTAAATGTGCTTTTCAACTTAAACACTAACTGCAAGAGTGCAAAAAAATACAGCCTTTCTGGTTGTCATAAGAAATAGCTCAAAGTCAGCACTTAATTACACAAAAATGTAATATGAAATCAATTTCTTGTGTGCTGTATTGGTGCCTTGCTTATTACAAAATACCTTTGTATTGCTTTTGTCAACACAAATTAGACTTGCATAATTTTTTTCTAAGAACACTGTTAAATTAAATTTAAAGTAATGCAAAAATGGTCTTGTGTTTATGTGCTTTGCAAGTATAATACTAAACTGATGAAGTAAGCTTCTAAATGCTATTAAACCATTCTGTTTCCTTTTTGTTTTATAATGAAACTTTAGAAATCAAAATAGTTCTTAAAAGATGTTTTCAATAATCTGTACCAAGCTATTAATTTGAAATAAAAAATAGAAAAGAACAAATTTATATCCTGTCTATAAAAAACTAAAATTTGCAGCAACTCTTTATTCATTAAAAATCAAACAGCAGAGAGAATGCTGCAGCAATTAATTTTCAGCACAGCTTGCATTATCATTTCAAGGTCAGGTTTCACTGACCATGCCTCAGTGGGAGCTTGGTGTCAAGGAGATCACTAAACACCACTCGCAAGGCAAACATCATTAAACACATACTTGGAAAACTGACATTACTTGCAATAGCAACAACTGAAAAACTCTGCAAGCCTGCCTCTACCCATTTACCCTCCAAATAGAAGCAGGTGCCTTTCAGTAAGTGCTTGTTCACAAGCTACCAGATACACCACTGATGGAATACTTGCATCTACTTTTAAAAGTTTGATCTTCTGACCACAGATCGAAACACTGGTCCAGTCCCAACGATGCCAGATGGGAACCCAAAACCAGTGACCAATACTTCTGCAAATTATGCAGCAAAGGTGTAGGGGGAGGAGAAAAGGCAGACACTCTTGGCCCCAGCAGAGACCAGCAGCAATCTTGACACACAGGATTGCTACAACACATGTGTAACACAAGGAAATCCAATCTCTTTGATATCAGTGACTGCGATATGCAAACACTCATGCCACTAGCATAATTTTCCACCTCTGGCAATTCTTCTAAGTGTTCTCCAAAATCCTTTCCATAAACTTTAAAAAGATCTTCAAGAAAAATATGTTCCTTCCCTCCCCATCTTTAATTGATCTCAGATCTCAAAGTCTACTTCCTGGATGCTTAGATAATTTTGTTCCAATTTTCAAAGTAATTAATAATCTAAATGACATTTTTTTTATTTTTATGTTTACTCCTAATGTAATTCTCTGACACAACTGTTAAGATTAAGTAGATCTTTCTCTCACCACAACCTATCCTGATGATACAGGGGTTCCTGAATAGTAAGGTGAATTCAAGTTGCTACACGTGTCCAGGTAGCTGGTGTAATTTACGTACCCCACTCCCATGACTGATTAAGACCAACACATGACTACAATACAGAGACAACTTAGAAAAATGCATTGAAAATAAATGGCTGCTTCTTTGCAAATGATACCTGGCAGGAACATACAGTTTTGCTTATTTTTTCAAATTCATAAAATACTGCAGGTATGCATTTTTTTTCCTTCATATTTATTGAAATACACTAGGGAGAGAAAATAGTTCTAACCATCTGACTAGTTATTAAAGATACTATAACAACATACAGAAAAATGTTCCAGTAAGCTGAAACTATTTCTTTTTTTTTACCAAGCTATCAGAATATTTTTCTTGAAATTGAGATGTATTTCAACATATCTATGTATTTGTGTGCATATACACAGTTTAAAACCTTAAAACAAAGGTTTCTCTTTTTCTTGCATATCTTGCATAACTTTGCCAGCAACACCTATGAATGGTGAGGGACATTCACAAGCAATTGCTGGAAGCAATCAGGGACAGCAAGATTTCAATTCAATACTTATGCCCAAAGCAAGCTAGATCTTTTCCTGTCCTTGAACACAGCAGAGAATATTGGTCTGCCTGCTTTTATTTTTATTTTATTTTAGAGCAGCTAAGCAAGAATGACTGATTTTGAAACATGTATTTCCCTACGACTCCTTCAGGAACAGTTCATGTTGGTTATTTCCTCCACACCTTGGACAATTTCCATACAAAAGGCAGATGAGAAGACATCCTACCCCTCATTGCCACATGCTGCTTCCTGACCTGACCAGACAAGGATGAGCTGCCCCTTGTCTACTCCTGCTACTCAGTTACAGCACTGCATGCCAGACTTTCAACGGCACAAGAGCAGAAAGGATTTGCAAGGGACAGGTTGGTCCTCGTGTCCTGCATTGCCTTTATCTCTTCCCCAGCTTTTCAACACAGTGGATCTTAGCTGCTAAGTCTGGGTTTCACCACCTAAATCTCCGCTGGTCCCTTCAGATCAAACAAGTCTCTACCTTGTTTATCTTACCCTGAAGGACCTGGGAAGACAGGAACTGCCTCCTCACATTAGTAGCTTCATGAAGGAAGAAACAGAGTCCATCACCTTACCAGACAACATGAACTGAAATACATGGCTTAGAAACAATTAGGAGGGGAGAGCTTCAGTAGCTATGTGATGGTGAAGTCTACCATCAAGTAGGTCATTCCTAAGAAAACTTAAAAGGTAGCAGTAGTGAGCATTTCAAGATATCTCTTGCTCTTCCCCCTCCTATTCCAACTTTTTTTATTTTTAAATAGGAAATGCTGTCCTCTTGTATAAAGAATTCAGTTGATGTTGACAGAGTTGAGCAAGGGCAGGAAGGGGTTTGGTAAGCAAACGCTGGCCTCACCACTTCTGAGATTTGCTCTGTCAGTGACTAACTGTCAAGGAAGCAGAATGATCCTTCAGACAGAGCAAAAGGCCTGAAGCCCACAGCAGCTACAAAGGATGCAGGCTGTTAACTCTTAGCACACACACAGCACTACCACCACCACAAATGCAGAAGTTATCAACTGCTACAAAGAAACTGTTTTAAAGATGCTTCAAGAATAACACAAAAACAGCAACAAAAAATATAAGGATCAAGGAGGTGGACATTGACTAAGCAAGTCCAAAAGACAAAAAGTTACAGGGAAACAGACTTGGTCTTGTCTGGCTTTACATCCAAGATCTAAATCGGATGGGGAAAGATGTGCAAATGACAAAAATTTCTGTAGTCTTCTGAGAGTTGGAAGGCTACCTCTTCTAATGCTATTTAGCTTACAAAATAAAAGTGAAGATTGTCACACAGAAATCTGCTACACAGGCTTTAAATTAGCTAGTGTCATTCACAGAGTAATACCCTAAAATGTGCAAACTCAAGCAATTTCAGTTTTTGCATGTTTTATGCATTTTAAGGTAAATAATTCTCTTTTAAATGTCAAAATGCTTTTTAAAATTAATTTTCTTTTTCTCCAACTGCAAGCAGAAACTTTCAAGTGAAAGAATTGGAAGGATTTTCTTATCTGTTGTTGTTTATAGTAAATTATATGCACAAAGGCTATATTACAGTAAGAAAGCAAAGTCGAGTATTCAGAAGTTAAGAAATGCCACCTTTGAGATATTAGGAACAAGCTTAATGCAATTCCCTTATGCATATGTATTATGTCATTATGATTAAACACATGATTTTTCCTTAAGGAAAAATCTATACAAAAAAATATAATGTCAAATAATGTAGGCGGCACAAGCTGAAGAAAACAATAAATACATCTATGTATTTTTCCTGTATTTCTTGTATACAGCCTCTAAATATTCAAATTAGCTCACAAAAGGCATATCAGAGAATACACATTACTGACAGCTGTAGGAAAAAGTAAGTGCAGCAGCATTGCTGCCTTACCACATGAGCCCTCACACACAGTATGTATGTAGAAGCACCTAGTCCAATAGGCATTCATCAGAAAACATCCCGAAAGGTTAGCCTGGCCTGTGAGCTACTGATGTTTGTTGTAAGATTAGCTTCACAATCTACCATTTGATTCAGTTCATTCTAGGGTAATCTATCAGTTTTCTGTACTGACGCAGCCACACTACAGAAAAAGTATCCTCAATTTGATCCATAAATGTAAAAAAGCCAGTTATGCTAACTCTTAACAAATTGATCTTGTAATTGCAGCTAAGAAAAGCTTACAGTACTGCTTTAAAATGTAAAGAACAGAAACACAGGCATATTAGAAACACATGCTTATTAGAAAAGTTATTCTGGTTATGCATAAAATAATGTTTTTTTTAAAAAAATTTCTTGCATCTGATTCAGATCAAGTATTTTGAATTTTCCAGTCCTTCAAATACAGGAATAGTGGGTACTTGTACCACACCACAGGTTAAGAAAAAGCAGCAAGTTTCAAGCTGGCACTGAATATTACTGGATTTTTTTTTTATTCTTTGTTTGGTTTTTTTTTATAACACACAGAAGAGCAATTCCTCATTTTTACAGATGATAATTTTATTTTTCCTTACATGTACAGAAATCTAACAGTTGCAACAGTAGTACCTATTACTTCATAAATAAAGCAAGTTTACTATAAAATGTATTTAATCAATATGCAGAATAACATAATAGTGAATATTGTCATTGAAAGGCAGGATTTGACTGATACAGAAGATGTATAGCCTCTATCAGCTATTGCAAAATTAGGTTCCCACTGAGAAGTTGAAAAAAACAAGCTTGAAATGCTGTCACAAAACCCAGCACACACACACTGCTGGGAAGACAGTGGAAAAAAGAATTATTCCCTCTCTCCAAGCTAGTAAGGGAATTAGTATACAGCTAAAAGGCTACTCAGTTCAGACTGCAGAACAGATTCCAAAAGAGCCAGTTTGAGGAAGGGCTTGAGGTTTCACAGTGTTCCTGACAGACCAACCCACAGGCTACCAAAAACAAAGCCTTTCTCTTCTAGCATATTCTAGACACCTCTGAGGCAAGCTTCAAAGGTAACTAGATGACTTGTTTCTCCTTTTCAGTCGGTATACAAAGCCCATTCACTATATATTAGCTGAGCTCCAGCACAGAAACAACTTGACAAGTCAGAAGCTGAAGCAATATGTGTCAAAGAGATTGAATTCCACTTTCATATTAGTACGGAAGAAGACAGTGCATGATTATTGCTTGGAACATGTGGTTGTTTAGGGGATAATGCTAGCACCTTAACACTGAGGAGTAATGGAAATTGCCTGTCTTGTCCTCATTCTTTCTGAGACAGTCACTTGTGATATGTCTTGTTACACTGCCAGGTCATTTCTCTCTTCAGGCTCCTTAAATATCACCTGTCCAAGTTGACAATACATCTCTCCATTGATGACATTATGCTTTGTCCCTTGCTAAATAGCTAGGCATTCACTTTACCAAGGATGAAAAGTTACACTTTACTTGCAGAAATTAAAACATTACAGACTGGCCACTATGTTAGAGCTCTGATTCCTAATGCTGCCAGTCTGCAGGGACAATTAGCTCCTCAGCATCAAGGCACCTTACTCTGCAGCAGACCAAGCTTGTGTTCTCCTATATGTTCTTGTTCCTCATAAAGTGAACTACTCCTGACATGGCTAAAATGAAAAGAAATAGATTCAATCTTTAAAATTTCAAACAAAACAAACAAAATAAGCATATACAATTACTTCCATGTTCTTTTAAATGCCATTACACCCACTGAGAGGAACTTCTATTGCAGAGGTTGCACTGCTTTGAGTACCCCATTTTCTCTCATCAGAAATAACTTTGCACAGAAAAGAACTCAGCAAATCCCTACTCCAAAAGGTAGACCTTCAGCACTGGAGACAAAAGAGTTTCTTCATGAGCTGTTAGTTCTATGTGATACCTAACACTCACTACAAACCCACACCAGCTAGAGTAAGGCACAGGATGAAGCACAGAAAGCATAGTGAGACTATTAGCAGCTTAATTAAAAACAGATTTTTGCTGTCCCAGATTGAAAAATCATATTGGAAAGGCTAGCAGTTTTTTGTAGTTGTTGTTCTTTATCAGTATTGCTGCATATTTGTTTCCAATCATGAAGAAAGCATGGCCATCACACCCAAGCACTTCACAGAGAGTTACTGGTGTAGGAAGGCGGCTCTTCAGAAGCTGGAAAAAACATGTGGGCACATGTGTGTCCACTGAGAGAATATGTAAAGTGACTAAGAGATTAATTTTAGTAGAACAACATGTATAACAGAAGCATTTTCTAATTTAAGTCTGTCCACAAGGCAGACTTTCAGAGTGCACTAAAAGGAGACCACGGCTTCCACAGGAAGCTCCCTCTGGGTCGCAGAAGCCCAGCTGAAGCCTCACCTCTGGGAACCCACACAGCATATCAATTTCCAAGAGATCTTTAAATCACCTGAAGTCATCACAGAAATCATTGTACAGACTCAGAGTTCCCACCTTAAACTTGCAAATTCTTCTTAAACACAGAGACAATAAGCTGATTTGTGAAGTCAATACAGGTGAGTGGTAGCACTTTTGTGTCCACTGTGGGAATCAGATCAAATTAACACAGAAAAAACCCTAAGTTTGTAAACTGACTTTATTTAAAGCACACAGCAAATAGTAAATTCAGAACTAAATAATTCACAGTAAGACATAAAGATCATGATTATGTATGTTTATTGATTTCTATACAGTATTATTGTTGTATATATTTTTTCTCATTGTATAAACTATGCGTATATGCTTTGAATATGCCCATGAGTAACACACACACACAGAATGTGCTCAACTGTCATGACCTTTAATTATGGCCATTCAGGGGATAAGAGACAAGTGCTAAAACAGCCCCCCAAAAATAATAAGTTCAGGAATAAATTGATCTCCACTGAATTCTATACGGTATGATTGCTGCATTCTTCCCACACTCCCCACTCCCTCCCTTACCGTATCAAGCGAACACCAAGAGTGGATTCTGCATGAACAGACACAAAGTGCTGGCCACACTAAGAGCTGAATGCAGAACAGTTGTACTTGATTATTTTTCAACAGAGGGGTCTGTCCACAGGACCACAGAAATTACATCAATAATGAAACTTGTCACTAAATGAATAAAAGTGTCTTCTCTAACATATGATCTTCATTGTACTAAATTAATTACAAACCACTTCTCTGTGGAAAGCATTCAGACAGACAAAACCAAAATCTTATTGCAGACAGCGCAAAAAAGGTAAGACAAATATTTGCTCTGAAAAAAAAGTAATCACGAGGTAAAAAAGGAACATGAGAGAAATTGCTAGGGAAACATGCATATTATCCCTGCTTTCCAAAGGGTATTGAGACATGAACTGAACTGATTCATCAAATATGACAAAACAGCCATAAACAGAAAGCAGGTTTCTTGAATGGTAGCTCAGCACTGTCTTCAAAGGTCGTTACTTTAAGGAAATACGGTGCAACTGAACAAGTTTATTTATTTGTAATCATCTAAGTTGCTACAAGTTGTAAACTGTAAATGCAGCACATGGTATTCCCAGTGGGTACCCATGCTCTGACATTTCAGCCTAATTGGTAAAGTTCATTTTGCAGACAAAAGAATGTACATTGTCAAATATTTTTTCACCAGTCCCCCACATTGAGCATAATTCCCTAAAATAAAGGTAATAAACTGCAAAATGTGTGCTTAAGGTACTGTTAGTATCTGAAATGTTTTATTATCTGAATGATAATTAAACATGTTGCCATTCCCAAGAGTAATGAAACAGCTTTCAGAAATTAATAATAAACTGAAAAACAAAATGCACAAAAAGAAACTATTTTACAAGATAATATGAAATGAAAAATACTAGTATACAAATGACACTGTAGGATGTTTATGCAGTGGAGTTGGAGATGTGAAACAAGGAAAATAAATTTCAACCACATGAGAAATCATTGCCTAAATCACATCTGCATCTCTAAAAACAATATTAATTGTATTCTTGTCACACCTTAACAAGATTTTGTTTCCAGATTTTAAGTTTCTGCCAGAATTCTTTTATTTTAGTTTCCTAATCCTCTTGACAACAACCTCCTGTACAACACCACACCTTTAATTCTCTAGAACAGCATACTACATGGATTTGGGGAGGTGTTGGAGGCATGGGGGTAAAGAGCTTGGGGTCAGAAGGAAATGAATTTAGTAAGTAATTTCAAATATACACCTTCAAAAGCTTTAAAGCATTCTCCAACACTAAGAAAAGGCTGAAAATTTTTTCTCTCTGGCTTACACGGACTTACATGGACTACAGGAGATCTTTTCATTCTAGTGTCCAAGTGACAGCCCTAATGGTCTGTGATTGTGGCAGCCCATGCCCAGGGCCTGAGCCCCTCCATTTCCTACTCTACACATGTGGACTGCTTTGTTTTCATTATAGTTCAGCTGACCTACCTGAAACATAGATTAGCATCACACAATTCAAACCACTGTAAATTAGTAACCCAGTTATTTTCTAGAGTGGATTTTTTCTACAACTTCCAGAGTCTTTTGCAATTTGCAACTGTATTTATAGTTTCTTTATAAATTACATGACACTGTTCCTGATAGGATCCAAATAGAAATGTTTATTCATTTAATCCATAAAAACGGTTTTAGATATATCAGCCAGTTCTTCTCCATTTGAGTTGATTTTATTTTGGTTTCTTAATCAAAATGTTTTATATCAAATTAAATGCATTAGAGAAGAACAATATTGCCTTTATTAAGCAAATCTGTAATCTAATTTTAAAAAATCAAGTTATTCTGACAAGATCAGTATTCTATAAACCTGTTGACTGTCTCTAATTATATTACTTTCTTAATTATTCATTAATCAACCCTTGTATTGGCTGTTCCATTATTAAAGTCATGATGACAAGCTTTTAATTAAGTGGGTGATCTTGATCCTTCAGGTCAGTATTTTCAATGTTTGTTTCCAAATAATCTGGAACTTTACAGGACTGCTCCAGATTTTTATTTTGATATTTTTTTTAAAAAAAACAGCAAACAAAACCAGATACCATTAAGAGACTTGACAAGCCATTTTAGGATTCTGGACCTACTGATGGTCTAAGGTGTAACTGACTTCAGCTGCTGCTTAGTATGCTCCTCAACTTATTGTTATAATGGAAGATATTTTATTAACATACACTACAAAAGCATCACTTGATCCGTTCCCCCTCACAGCACCAAAAGGACGATCTACTGAGAAATAAAATGAAGAAAGTGAAATTCACTGAGTTCTGACTCATACAGTCTAGATTGAAATTAGGAGGAAAGAATTAGGAGGAAAGAATGTGCCTAAGGACTGGAGGAAAGCAAATGTCACTCCAGTCTACAAGAAGGGCAAGAAGGAGGACCCGGGTAACTATAGACCGGTCAGCCTCACTTCCATCCCTGGAAAGGTGATGGAACAACTTGTTCTTGGCACTATCTCTAGGCATATCAAGGATGAGGGGGTCATTAAGAGCAGTCAACATGGCTTTACCAAGGGTAAGTCATGTTTGACCAACCTTATAGCCTTCTATGACGAAATAACTAGGTGGATAGATGATGGTAGAGCGGTAGATGTGGTTTATCTCGACTTCAGTAAGGCATTTGACACTGTCTCCCACAGCATCCTCGTAGATAAGCTAATAAAGTATGGGTTTGGGGATCAGGTAGTGAGGTGGATCAAGAACTGGTTAAAGGGAAGAAGTCAGAGGGTTGTAGTCAATGGGACAGAATCTAGTTGGAGGACTGTGACTAGTGGAGTGCCTCAGGGGTTGGTACTGGGACCG
>VZRW01013129.1:135184-169829 GCA_013398125.1 Aegotheles bennettii
ATTCATGTTGTTATTAAAAGCAAATAATACAGGCAGTAATTTACTAAAATTAAGTAATTTGGGGAAAAAATGAACACACCCAGGACTTTTTCTCCAACTGCTCTACAATTCTTCATGTTTTACTGAAAATCACACCCTTGCACTGAACTTCAATGAAGTAGGAGCAAGCAATTCCACTGTGTACATATATTAAGCTCTGGACAGGCTGAACTATTGACCTCCTTTGCCACTAAAGTATCAGTTAATCATAAAACTGAGCTGTGAGCTGTTACTCAGAAGCAGCAGCCAATGTAAGAGAATAACTTCTAACTTACAGTTGATAAAGCAGGCTAAGTGCCCAATTTTAGATTACCACATATTTTCTACACCCATCCCCCCTGCCCCCAAAGAAAAGGCAATCACAACTCGGAGGATATGCTCAGAAAGACAACATACCCCAAAGCCACAGAAAACAGCCTTAAGGATTACTCCTGATTAAAGTGCTACCCTCTGCCTTTCATATTGGTTTTAATATGGTTGAGGAGTGAATAATTTGAGCAATGACACCCAGCAAGAGGTGTAGTCGACTGAAATAAAGCCCAGATGCCCCATGAGGATTGATGTGGAGGAAGGAGCCTTCAGCATCAGCAGTTTGAAATTATTTGTGCCTAACCACCCGCAGCCAGGAAAACAACACCGCGCTCGGCACTGACTTCAGCTCTGCTTAGAAACGGAAACCGAAAGCATACACCTGGCTATTAAGGGGGATAATGTCAGAAAATGATGTTTTGTTTCGCATTTTAGTCTTACTTCAGCCATTTAAAAACACTCAGCGGTTTCACGTATTTGACTGTTCAGCACTACCTTTAATTGCAGATTGATAAAGCAACATGTTATGTTTTCTAGCAAAATGCCATCACTCGGCTTCAGCACAGGACAGATTACCTGGGAAACGCTGAGTAGACAAACAGGCTGTTGAAGGACTTTTAACTAGTGGAAGAATTATCTTTTCATTAGAAAACAATTTTGTTTAGCATTAGTGGAAACATTTACTAAACAAGTCACCAGACACTGGTTTTGCTATGAGGAAGACAGAAAATGATCTAAGTACCTAATAATAGAAGTGCACATCAGATACTGAGATAAGTACAATCACTGCTCAAACAGTTCAGAAGTAGGATACAGCTCCAGCAAAACACAGGCCAACCGATCAATAATATGTTATTAAGAAATGTTATGAAATTATAAATACTGAATGAATTACATGAAAAATCATTTTCAATCTTAATTTGAAAACAATGCTAATATTTGGTTAGATATTAAATAAACAGAAAGTAGAATACTATCCTGTTCTTATTGATGTGTCAGTGAGTTCGCTATTGCTGCTACTTGGAATGTAAACATTAAAAATCATCAGGTCAACGTTCACTAATGTTTGCTTTTTAATCCATATAGAGAGCAGTCAAACTTCATGCTGAAAATTCATTTATTTCCCACTACCTCATTTGACACTGAGAAGATGATCAATTATAATTTGTTTCAGAATTTGAACTCATATGTACAAAACTTATGGAAAGACAAAACTGACACAGAACACTGCCAGAAAAGAGAGTATCTGTCTGAAAAATAAGTGATCTTGTCAGAAACAAGAATTAGGAATAATTGAAGAATCTCCAGAAAGAAGATACTGCTGCAGAGATGTCATCTAATATAGCACAGTAAATCACCTGCCAGTCACTCGTACAATACCAGCAGCAGCAGCAGAGACTGAAGGGTGAGCTGTTCCATTATTAGCTTTCCCTTTTCTTATAAATCTTATAAATCTTCTTCAGAAAAAAAAATTATTTTTATGTTTATAGTTTGTCTTTTACGAGCAAAATATTTTTCTAAAAAAATATTCATATTGATTTGGGCTTGCAGTTATCTCACAGAACTCTTGGGAGAGCTCTGTGGAAAAGGAAGGTCTGTCTTCATTTTCCAGTCAGGTGGCAGCAGCAAAACCTGCCATTCTACCCAGTGCCTTCCCTGACTCATTCCTGATGCTGGGCACAATCCTTCAGTCTCCACAAACCCTTGCTGACTCACCTTTTTCTAATTGAAACTGGTTAATATTAACATTTAGTCACCTTTGCTTTCATGGAGTAAGAAGAAAAAGTCTTATTGCAAGGTAAACAGCTTTAAATTTTATTATTATGAAAGTAATGCTGTCACAGAAGTTCAGATTTTTCTTTTCAAGTATTTTTTTGATCTGGTTCATTTCTTAGTCGATTAAATTTAGTTGAAAGTTTCTCTCAAGCCAGACTAAATTTTGGTGCCATATATGCAAGCGTTAAGTTAAAAACAAATTAAAATCACACCCACAATAACGCTGTTTCCCCTAACTGGCTTCTAAAAATGTGTCACATAAATCATGACTTCCTTTCTTTTCCTTTCCCATTAAAAAGATTTAGTCTGTCACACACTCAGTAAATGAAACTGTATTTTTTCAAGCACTGGGAAAATGAAGCTGAAAATTTGGGATCTGTTAGTCTCAGCTCAGTATCTTTAAAACAGAAGCTCTTTTCAAATTTCTGCTCTTTCAGAACAGTGTCCAGACCAATTCAGTGCAATAAATCAATGTTTTAACCTTACTTAGATTTCAACAACTGTCATCTTAACAGAGATGGATACACAGATATTTTTAGTTCACAGGAAAAACAGACTATATCATAAATAAGATCACAAGTTCCAAAAAAACGCCTTCAGTTTAGTCTAGCTCCAGAAGTGTGCCTCGGCTTCAGACAGTACTATGTCCAATTTCAAAAAAAGACTGATTTTCTGGGTTTCGCACCTATTGACCTAGACTGTTTGAAGCTCTGGCTTATGATCCAGACACTGACCCTCTTCCTTAAGTAAACAAAATGAGTGGTCATCCATGCTTAGATGAAAACTTGCATATCTGTCCTGAGATCTCTCACCAACTTGTGAAAAAAAATAATTCTATTTCCACTTTATATACACATACACGGCACATGTGAATCTGCAACTGCAGCTCTTCTTTCTTGCTGTTTTAGTGCAGCTTTGAATAGATGGTTATCAGCCCTCTGCTAAATCTAATATAGTGCAAACTTTAAAATACTGTAAGTCAGGCCCTAAAAATCCTGAGATGAGGATAAAAATCCGACAATTTAATTTCCGCTTATTCACCTCCCAGTCTGATGTTCAAATCTGTAATTTTTCTCCTCTATAACTATGAGACATAGGCATTATCTTTCTTCTTATGAAAGCTGAGATTAAAATAGCTCAGTAGCTTTAGAAAGAAAAGCATATAACACAAGTTGGCAGTGCTTAATTTTCTTGGCAATGGCCACGTAGTGGCACCCTCAAAAAACAGAAGCAGACCACCAGATTCAGCAGTGCGTGATTTTGGTGGTGGCAGGTCAAAAATGAAGAAGACACTCTATAAGAGTAAGAAATATTTGCTACTGTATTTTAGGAGTTGTCAGAGATTCTGGCAGTCCATGCATATCTGCTTGGAAAAAGAAAAGTTACTCAAAAATATAGTGTATATTTTTTGTAAAATTCTATTTCTTAAACAGATTCTTTTTCCATCCAAGTACCTTTATGTTCATGTTTACTTAAAGTGCAAGAGAAAGTATGAAGGTGAAAAAACAGGTGGTTTGTCCTTTCAAGAAAGGATGAGTTTTCCTTTCTTGCATGAGGAGAAGTAAAAGGCTTTCTTAGCTTTCTAACACACCGCTTCCTAACCTATCTCCCAAGGTTAGCAAACAGCAACCTCGATGGTGACCCAGCAAAGCAGGGGACACAGCAAATCCATATTGGCCCAGAAACTTAGGGATCTTGTGAATGCCAAGGAAACCAAGGTTGCCTAGTTCTGCTGCTATGTTAATTAGAGCTAAGTTAATAACACATTAAGAAGACACCAAACAATTACATAATTAAATAGCTTTGTTTGGTTGTATTTCAAAGCTGCACTCACCCGCACATTTGGTCCTGGTGATGAGCGGTGGTCCTGGCTGCCCAGTCCCACCTTCACCCGGTCTGGTGAGCAGGACCCGAATCTCATATTCGGTGTCAGGGTCTAAGTGCCAGAGCTTGTAAGTTGGCGCATTGACGGCATGGGTTTCGGTCCAGGTCCCAGATGTCATTCGGTACTCCACTTCTTTCAGGATAATGGGTCCGTCCCCAATGATTGAGTTGGCATTCAGCTGAATAAGCAAGTACGTGGGCCCAACGCCCAGCAGCTGTGGGGGCGCTATTGGCCGAGGGGGCTCTGTAGGGGAGACAAAAAAAAAAGCCAGCGATAAAACAAATGCTGGAAAACACATTAAGAAGAGGGCTCTTTCCACAGAAAGTTGTCAGGTTTTGGTCAGCAAAGATTTCAAAACTCCAAAGCATAATCAAACCGTCATCAACGAAGAAGAGCTGAGGAAAATTTCAGCTCATGAAAGAGAGTGGTGCACCACTGGCACGAGTCCAATGGTATTTTTTCCATTTAGAAGTCTCACTAGGGACCACAAAATTCAATCTGATTTATATATTGCTATTTTTTAACATTTTTTTTCTGAAAAAAACCCGAAAAACTAGGTTCATGTTCATTTATATAATCTACTATGGCAATAACTTGAGATTTTCAGAAATATAACTGCTTTTCTTTTATTGACAGAAGTCACATACCTACTTTCCTTAAAGAAACAGTTGCAATAGTTGATACACTAGGCCTGCACAGAATATTCTTAAAAATTAGTATCGCTGCAGTTCATTTGAAAGCCACCAGATGCAGTTAGGGTAAAAGATTCAGACACCTTTTACAGGCATTCAGAATACTTCAAACTGAGCAAAACTGCCAGGAGAACGACAAAATAAAAACGTATAGCAACCGCATATAATATTATTTTATTATTTAGTAACTTATTACTGATTTAGAAATGCAAACAATAGCACGTATGTTGTCTTTTGTCTTCCTACGGTCTCCTCATCTTCTGCCTACCTAAATATGTCAACATAGCTGCAAAGTGAAAAGTAAAGACTGACCAAATGGGGAGGTAAGCTGAAGTTCCCCTTACCCTGAGAAACATTTACGCAGGAAGGCAGTACGTTGCCTCAGTGTGATTTAGTTTATGAAACAAATCACAAACAACATGCACTTTTCTAATAAAATGAAGCCACTGATAAGCACGGAAGGTTCATTTTCATTCCAGATGGCTCATATTTCAACTAATTTGTTTCAGTTAATTAGGCAACGATGCTAAATTCAATGCACACAGGGGTTCTGCACAGCAGCAATACAAAACTAACAATGCAGCAACTCTGAGCAGGTACAGGGATCTCACGGCCAGTACATTAAAAATAACATTTAACCCCAGACCATAACTCACCTTAGAGGAGGACCCCGCTCCCCTCACCCCTCTGCACAAGGGAAGTTGGCACGCAGAAGCATTGTGCATGTTTTGCTTCCCAGGAATGACCTCACTGGTGTCATTGACAGAGCCC
This sequence comes from Aegotheles bennettii, assembly GCA_013398125.1. Taxonomy (NCBI): domain Eukaryota; kingdom Metazoa; phylum Chordata; class Aves; order Caprimulgiformes; family Aegothelidae; genus Aegotheles; species Aegotheles bennettii. The sequence goes on from VZRW01013129.1 coordinate 140,657, forward strand.
GTGGGGGAAGCAGTAACGGAGGCTCGCAGAGGGGCCTCCCGGATCTCCCCTGGCATCCCACCCTCCCTGCATGGTGAAGTTCAGCTAACGACTCCCTGGTTCTCTACATCCAGCAGTAAAGTTTCCCCTCCAGATACCAGAGCTGGCTCCCAACAGTGTATTTACCAGCTCTGTAAGCAACCAAGTTTCCTACATTTTTGTACAGAATTATTTCTTGCAGACTTTTTTTTTAAATTAGCTGAGTCTCAAGTGACTCAGTCTGGAGACCAGGGAACCTGTGAATGTCCCATAGCAGCAGCGAGCAGAGCTCATTTTCTTCTCCCTGAGTGAAAAGGTGAATGGTCTAAGGTGTTCCTGTTTCTGCTTTGGGATATACAAAACTCTAGGAATTCTCTCAATTAAATATTAACATGTTTTATCCTGTTTTGGCAAGAAATGTGCATATGAACTGATTTAGATCCCTACCTGCATTAAAGCTCAGAAATGCAGCTGGGCTTAATGAGGGCGGTTTATTTGCTGTGGAACTAACACATTAAATGTCAAACTAATGAATTCTAAGGTCAGTGGATATTACAGCAGAAAGCATAAATGTTGATGAGCATGATGCACTACTAACTCCAAGTTATAAACCTCTAAAACATAAGGCTATGGTTAGAAGTATACACTTTGATTAAGAGCGCGATTATCACAAATAAAACCTCACATTAATGAGACCAATATACCATTGCATATTAAATTTTTATGTTAAGAGGTAAAGCGTATTCTTATATTAGCATACGCAATTTTTTTTAAGCTCTTGAGGACAAGGAGACTTATTTATAAAGTCTCTCCCAGTTCCAATAAATTATGCATGAATTTTAATCAGTTAGCAAATGAACAAGTAATTGTTCTGCAGCATTATTAATATTCTTCATTATACAATATACTATCAAAACCAGAGGTGAGGTGCAACCAGAAATCCCAAAAGTACACTAAGTATCAACTGAAGCATGCAATCCCAATATACCAGGATAAACTTTTCTGATGTTGCCCAATTAACTTTCTATTAATTATTCTCATTTGTTATTCTATAACCAGATCCATCAAATATTCCCCAATTATAATTTCAAATCCCATAATTTTCTTTTACATATACAGGAAGCCAACACTTTTATAGTTTAAAAATTGCCATTGATAGCTAAAAGACAGAGCAAAGCCATTACCAATATTTTCGTTGCCATTACTATAGCAAATACCACATGTACAATAGTCCTCTTTCAGTGTTTTTTTAAACACAATTCATATCCTTCAAGTGATATTGCTGGCTTTTCACTTCAGGTATCTGCATCTACCCAACAGCAAAGAACACTGCTTTGGAACATCCTGAGAAGACAGATCACCAAAAATTAAAAGCCTCTTACTAGGAGGTACAGGGGATAAAAAAGAGATGCATGAGAGAGAACTCAAAGAAAATCATCCTCTCAGAAGTTTGTTCTGGTTTATAAGCAATATAAACACACAGCTTCAGCCAAGCAAAGTGACAGCTTAGAGTTCACAGCCTGGCTCAGAGGCAGCATTGCAGGAAGCTGAGGCTCACCAGTTACCCATCACACCAGCCCCTCTCCTGCCTGGCTCTGTCGAGGCACTGCCTGCAGATGCTCACTGCTCAAATGCATTTTGTAGCTTCCAGTCACCCACACCCGCAGTCAGATCAGGCAGCACGGTGACTTCCCTCCATCCCCCCTGCTGTCCTGGTCACTGCAAACAAGCTGGAGAATTTTACCCTCTCTTTCTGCCAGAAAACAAACCACCTCCCTCAGTTATTACAAGCAGATGTGACTAAGGCACACTCTATTCCTAGCAAGCAATTTTCATTCAGCACGGTTCCTCTTCTCTTGGCTGTGAACCCTCTGTGAATAGCCATAAGGGTTCTAAACAGCATTCTGTGAAAAAAAATCTTTCAACCCATGGATGGTTTATAAACACATCAGTAGAATCACAACTTCAACAGGTATTTAAGACACTCATGCTAAACAATCTGAAGGAAGACCCTGCATGATGAATTTCGCTTCTTCTTTTGCCGAGCACAAATTTCAGAATCCCTTTTCCAGTGGAACTATTTTAATTACTGACTCATTTTCTGACTACATTTTTTTAGCCACTGCTTAAAGGTGTTAAATCTGATTAAATCCTTCCCAGTACACATGGCCGTTAACAGCTCTGAAAGACTATATAAAAAGAGCACTTGTACATCTGCAAGACATTAAAGAAATGAAACTATTTTCATGCATAGAGTTTTGCAGTATTTGGCCAGTTCTGGTTTTGACATAAAATGTCCACAGCTAAGTTAATAAAAAATTAAAACTGACATTTCATCAGTACAAAGTTCCTATTCTGCTGAGCTACTAGCAGTACATTATGCTCACATCAGTATGTATATGACATTAAATATTAAAAGTACTGTGATATTTAGGCACCAATGACTAGAATAAGCATGCAGCATCAACCCCAGCTATAAGTCTTCATACAGTTAAGCAGTTGTGTCATATTCTTAATATTAAATATTGTATGCAAATAATGACGTATTCATAGACAGAAAACAACCAGAAAAAGTCACTAGGTGTTATCAGTGCAGTAACTAGTACGCATAACACACATGCCTTCATTCTTGCAACTCTCCATCCCATCCCTGCCTCACATGGAGCCTCCACACATTGATATTCTCCAAGCTCCCTCTGCTCACACGCGTGCAGCATGCCGTGCCTTCCCTCTGGTGACAGCATGTTCAATCTTCTCTGTCAAACACCTGACACGAAGCTATACAGTTGGTATGCTGATAGGTATTAACAGTTTTAACTCAATACCTACAACAGGGGTAATCATAAAAAGCTTAATTTTTACAAGTATAACAAAGTACTCATTTATTAAAAGCAGCCAAACATCAGCCTCACCCCATCAGAAATGTTAATCAGTAGGTCTTAATTATGTCATAAACTTTCAAGAAAGCAGGTAAATCAAAATAATACACATTTCCTTTAAAACTTTTCATAATTCAGAGAACAAATAAAGAAATAAATCCACATAAACACAGATAATACTGGATGTTCCAGGGAGTACAGCAGACACGCCTCCACGACTTGAGACTTACTCTAGCTCATACCCATTTCCTCTTCTAGGGAATTTTCTTGCCAAGCTGTGTGAGCACGTCTGCACATTTCTTGCAGGTACTCTGGGTTTCTAGTTGAGGTTCAGTGTCTGACGCACTGGCTATGTATAGTTAAAGCTCCCTGGGACCAGGGGTCCTTAGGAGTGCAGTCTGAGACACCCAATGTTTCTCGAAGGAGCCAAGGAACACAGGCCAGGTGGAAAATTCCTGCTTGCCAGGAGCTGGCCCTGTGCAAAAGTGTGCTGGTGCATCTGTGTGGAGCTCCAGATTGCATACTGAAATGTTGTGGCAAAGCTGCATCAGAAGACCCACGGCATGGAGCCAGAGAGCGTAGGGAAGCAGGCTGCCGATACTCTGCAACAGCTATACTGTTTCAGTACTCTTCCTGTACTGGAAGATTACATATGGCTTTAGGGATTCACACGTTTTAAAAAATATTGAAAAACTGAAGAATGGGGAATGTTTGTTTAACGGTTGAAGAAAATGTATGAGATTCAGCAGAAAGAATTATAGCAGTCAAGTACTTTCAATGAAACAAAATTCTCGGTCTTAAAAGCTGGTTAATCCAATGGAAAAAAGAATTAACAAGAAGCAGTGACTGAAAGCTTAAATTCAAATATGGCATAAAGCCACAAAGTTAACAGTGAGAACAGCAACTGAAGAACAATAACTTGTAATACTGTAGGAAATTCTGCATTCTCTATCTGAGTATTTTCAGTCAAGGCTGGATGTCTTATAAATTATACGTTAGGGGAAAAAATTGAAGGTGATAGCAATATGTAAGTCTCTGAAGAGGGCAACTTAAACAACTGAAAGAAATTATGTGGTCCTTAAGGTGGTCACAAAATGAGCTATGAAAAGTTTAAGGATAAAAACAAACCATGGAGACTTTCAGCACAAATATTTGATTCCTTTTAGTTTTAGAAAAATCATTCCACATGTGGCGTATCTTTAATACAAACTAGAAATATTTTCATTCAACTCTCCAAAACGTTTAGGAATTACTTCTCTGCTAGGAAAAAAATCTTCATAATTTAAGACAAAAAGGTTTATTTTGGACTTGTGCCCACCTGGAAGGACACCTGGCTGTCTTCTACACTGACAGCAGCATGACAAGACCCATCGCTCTCAGTGCCAATAGAAGCTGCATTAACACAAAAAGGGGGCTTTGCCAAGTAAGGGGAGAAGTGTAACAGAAAGCAACAGTTGCCTGATGAGAAATTCTTACACTCAGTTAAAAATGCAGGTTAATGCAGGGGATTGAGGGATCCCAAGCTGAAAGCACAGATCTGACTAATGGCAAAGGTATCATGAATCTTAAGAGTCACAGAAAGCCTCTGTGGTTTATTTTTAGATTTCCAACAAGATCTCAAATTTTCACTTTCTCTGCATGACAGACTACACTCACAGCTCAGCCTGTCACCCTATACATGCCATCTCTAGTGAGCAATTAGGTCCTTAATGGTTTTTTTGTATAACACACAAGACAAATAAAAAACCTAACAGCCTATGCATCAAAGAGATTTCCTAACACAGTGAGGGCAGTTCATTAATGGGAGTTGAGTATTCCAGTGGGCTTCAGAAAAGAACAGGAAAAAAAAATGGAAAAAAAAAAGCTGTTACTCTTCTCACTGATATTTTATTTTTCTGCATTACTAAAACCACATCTTTAGATCTACATTTCTCTGAGACCTCTAACTACTAGCCAAGAATTCACGTGGGAAGTCCAATACACAAAAGTCACATCAGGACAATCTTAACTAACCAATTCAAAGCTGCAGAAACACACACATTCTTCAGTGGAGAAATGCTGTTGTTATGGGCTTTGCTCACAGGATTCTTGCTTGCATACCACATAGTGGTACATGATTTTCTCACCTGGGCAGCCCACCTTATTCTTGTGGCAAAGGAGTGTAAGTGTAAGCTCATTCTGAGTCAGGCGTATCATGCATCAGCTACACAGATTACTCCTGCCCAACAGACCTGATGCATCTGAAAAACGTCAGAGTAAAGAATGGAGTGCATAAGCAAGTCTTCAGTCACTGTAGGATTGCTCATGGAAAAGGGAGGTGTTGGAGTGAGAGGCAGCTGCCACAACAGCCTCTTCTGTTCCCAGCCAGATTCCAACCTTTCTTACCCTATCCCCTCATCTGGGTAGATTGTGCTGGTTTCACACCACCAGCTGGGCATGAGCCACAACTGCCCAACCCATGTTTGGTCCTGTGTCTCACCTTGAGAGATACCCAGGCACAGTGGCAGTCAAAACCAGGCTTTGGCAAGATGCAGCATATGTTGCATAGGCTGCAGAAGGGCACACTTGCTTAAATCAGCTGTAACACTCAAAATAACAGAGACCTCAGAGGAGCTTTAGAATCACCTCTAAGACCAAAAGCTGGTTATATATTCATACAATAAAAACCCTACCAGCTGCAAGCTCATCGGAGTTCTCACAAGCCTTGCCCATTCTTCAGGTTTAATTAGTATTTCCCTAAACCATTGCTTGGCTTCTCTATTTGTTCATAAACTCATTTATGGTTTTGCAAGAAGTTTTGTTTGTTTTCCCCAGAGGTCAAAAACTTTGCTCTGTTCATGAAGTTTAATCCATTTTAACAGCTGCTTTATTTTCCTACATTGTTATTTTTTTTCTGATAGAAAACTTTCTATTTCTCCCACCTTTGTCTTCTGCAGACATCTTGGAGGAAGCATTTATTGTGGGTTCCTGCTGCTCATGCAAGTTAACATCTCCCCCCAGAAGTATACTGAAGAGAAGGCAGCAAAAACCTTGCCAGCAAATAACTGACTTTAATGTATTATAACATGCAATGATTCCATGTAGAAAATCATGCAGAAATTGGTAGGCTTCTACAGTTAAGTGTTGCAAATAGTCACATGCCTCCCTTCGTATTTTTTTAAAAAACAATCAAAAGCTAATTCAGACTTATCTCAGCTGCTCTCCTGTGACCATAAGTGATGGTGGTCGCAGGGAGAAGCTTGAACAGCTTGTGGTCTAGTATTCTGCCACAAAGCTTTTTCTCCAGCTCCTTTTTTCTTTTTCATGATGCTTATGCAGACTTAACTCCTGTGGCTCCAGAAACATTCTCTCTGTGACTTTAAAATACAATTTATTACAACTTTTCAGTATCTGGCACTAGTTGCTAGTCTTGAGATTGAGACACAATACCTACAAAATGTTATATTTTAATTAAGAGAGATAGTTGTCTGGAACAAAAGAACTCACTCTAAGCAACAGCTTAGTGACCAGGTCATACCAAGTGATTTATTCAACTCTCTTCAGAGAGTCTGCAAGACCATTTTCATTGTCTTTTATTACTTGGAACAGAAAAAAAAAACTGAAAGAATTTATTTCAAAAAAACATTCAAAATAAATACCTATAACACAGTGAGATTCGGGTTATTACCTAGAAAATCAGTTATTGGAGAAAATCCAGCAACAAACAGAAATGGCAAATTGAACAGTGATGCTGGCTTAGGTAGCATACTGACATATTTCACCATAATACCATCTTTAATTTGGGGTCTGCAAATGGGGATACTATGTCACAAGCTCACCTCAAATTACCGATTTACCATTGAGCACCTGCCTACCTGCCTACTGTATCAAGTTTGTGTGATAAGTACAACAAAGTCTGCAAGCTTATGCAGGTAAAATGTATTTAAGTGATATTGCAGATACTGACCATGTGAAGTGCTGAAATAAGAATTATTTTGACAGTGAAAACTGCTAACTTCTGCACAGTGATTTTATATCCTATGCATCATTGTGACATTTTATTCACCTTGATTTGAAACACCATTGCATTCATTTTATTATATTCCTTTAAATAAAAGAAAGAGTGTGCGGCTTTAGCATTGTCAGCAGAAACTGTAAACAAGGTTAGGATCATGCCCAGCTTACATGCAAAAAACCAAAAAAGGCACTTCTGAAAACTGGAGCATGTCATCCCTCTACACAATTTATTAACAGAACACATGCCTATTTATTGAATGGCAGTAGGCCATGCTACTCTGGGAATCAATTAGAAGAGTATGACATATTTTGTCAAAAAGATTGCATTGTGTTTAAGACATTTATGCAGTACACTCCTGCAGGAAAAATGAATACATGAAAGAAAAAGAGGCACCTGCAATGAGAAGATATTAAAATCTTAAAAAAAAAAATAAAAAAATTACTGACTATAAATGAGTCAGCTATAGAAATGTCTCAGGCAAAGACTTTATCACAATGACTTCATTATCCACATGTATCAGTAATTCCCTTGAGATCTCAATGTTGAGATTATTGTTGGAAAGAAATATTTTATCTACTTCATTGTCAGGAACCAGCAGGTTAAGAACAAAATTGAATGCCTTCTTCAAAAATTGGTGCTTCCTATGAAAGAATTATGCTCAACTCTACAATGTTTTGCAATGGGATATTTGACAATACTGCATCCTGCATTCACATCCACATGCTGTTGATGATGAGAAGGAATAAAACTAGAGATTAGGGAAAGAGTACCTGAAGAAGGATAAAATATTATTTTAGGGACTCTAGGGTTTTCTTTTACATATTTATGTAAGAAGAATATAATTTTCCTTTTCTTCCTGCTTCTCAAGTATCTGGATTTTTAATTATTTTTATTTTTTTAATTTCAAGTTTGAACTGGCCCAATAAACTTCTATTGTGAACATTTTTGCATTGTTATATCTGTTGATGCTGTAGTCACATGCACATTTTTAACTGCCTAAACAAAGCACAGAAACTTTCTGCTGGACAAATGTTCAATGACATACTTACAATCAAACTCAAATATTTCAAACACCTTGCAAAAAAAACTAGAGCATTTCAGTAGAATTCAGTGATCAAAAAAACTATTCCAGCTATCACAGATTTACACCTTACTAGGCTCTACATCTCTGTAAAACTTGAAAGCTACAAAACCCACTCAGCCAGCTCTCTGGGAGTTCAGTGACACCATCTACCCTACCTGCATGAGGCTCTCAATAACCACCTGGAGTTACCTACACACATCCCAGCTGTATTTCTCAGGTAAGGCGTGCCACCTGGAAGATCTGCAATTCCCCACATATCAATGGACCCTCCTCCTAGCACATGTGCCTGTGCTGGAAGACTCCTGTATGTCTCGCTTTGGAAATCACATTATATTTGGCCAGTGCTAATCCAAATTTTTATAATCAGTTTTCCTGCATGTCTTTCAAATGACTGAGAAAAATGTTTTACATGTTGATGGAACAGCATCATGCCCAGGAAGAATTCAAAACTGTATCATGCTCTTTAAGTGCAACGAACTGTACACATCACTGTACCAGAAGGGAACTGAAATATAAAGTATCTGCAGCTGAGAGAAATAGCTGGCATGGTTTTAGTTTCCGAGCACTTACAGTTTTATTTAATAGTAACTACAGAAACTTCAAGCATTTAAGAGGTAAGTCATGGACATCTCACCTTCCCAGCCCTCCCTGTGCTCACTTGGCACCTGAGATCCCATTAGCATACACAGAACTGCTCACTGCCTCATAGTACCTGTGCAGGTAGATAAGTAGGACAGCCAAGCACCTGCAAGCTGTTTCACAGAATCACAGAATGTTACGGGTTGGAAGGAACCTTGAAAGATCATCTAGTCCAAACACCCTGCCAGAGCAGGACAACCTACAGCAGGTCACACAGGAACGCATCCAGTAGGGTTTTGAATGTCTCCAGAGAAGGAGACTCCACAACCTCTCTGGGCAGCCTGTTCCAGTGCTCCGTCACTCTCACAGTGAAAAAGTTCTTCCTTATGTTCACCCAGAACCTCCTATGTTCCAACTTGCACACAATCCCCCCTGTCCTATCACTGGACATCACTGAGAAGAGCCTGGCTCCATCCTCCTCACCCTTTACATATTTATAAACATTAATGAGGTCACCCCTCAGTCTCCTTTTCTCCAAGCTAAAGAGACCCAGCTCCCTCAGCCTCTCCTCATAAGGGAGATGTTCCACTCCCTTCATCATCTTTGTGGCTCTGCGCTGGACTCTTTCAAGCAGTTCCCTGTCCTTTTTGAACTGTGGGGCCCAGAACTGGACACAGTACTCTAGATGAGGCTTCACCAAGGCAGAATAGAGGGGGAGGAGAACCTCTCTCGACCTACTAACCACCCCCCTTCTAATGCACCCCAGGATGCCATTGGCCTTCTTGGCCACAAGGGCACACTGCTGGCTCATGGCCGTCCTCCTGTCCACCAGGACTCCCAGGTCCCTTTCCCCTTCTCTGCTCTCCAGCAGGTCAGGCCCCAACCTATACTGATACATGGGGTTGTTCTTTCTCAGATGCAAAACTCTACACTTGTCTTTGTTCTATTTCATCAAGTTTCTCCCCGCCCAACTCTCCAGCCTGTCCAGGTCTCATTGAATGGCAGCACAACCCTCTGGTGTGTCAGCCACTCCTCCCAGTTTTGTGTCATCAGCAAACTTGCTGAGGGTACACTCTGTACCCTCATCCAGGTCGTTGATGAAAATATTGAATAGTACAGGTCCCAGTACTGACCCCTGAGGGACTCCACTAGTCACGGCCCTCCAACTAGATTCCACCCCATTGACCACAACTCTCTGACTTCTTCCCTTCAACCAGTTCACAATTCACCTCAGTACCCAATCCTCCAGACCACACTTCCTCAGTTTAGCTGCCAGGATGCTGTGGGAGACAGTGTCAAATGCCTTACTGAAATCAAGATAAACCACATCTACTGCTCTAACATCATCTATCCACCCAGTTACATCCTCACAGAAGGCTATTAGGTTGGTCAAGCATGACTTCCCTTTGGTAAAACCATGTTGACTGCTACTAATGAGCCACTTATCCTTGATATGCCTGGACATGATGCCAAGGATAAGTTGTCCCGTCACCTTTCCAGGGATGGAGGTGAGGCTGACCCGGGTCTCCTTCTCGCCCTTTTTGTAGACTGGAGTGATATTTGCTTTCCTCCAGTCCTCAGGCACTTCTCCTGTTGCCCACAACTTACCAAAGATGATGGAGAGTGGCCTAGAAATGAGTTCTGCCAGCTCCCTCAGCACCCGTGGGTGCATTCCATCAGGACGCATGGATTTTGCAGGTTTGCACATCTACAGGGCTGCATGCTAAACCACATGCTTGAGGCTGGTCCTACCCCTCCACCTCACACAGTTCTCCCTCAACTTCACCTGCTCAGCAGCACCTTGGGGCCCATCTCCGCAGCTCCAGTCCTTCCTCCTCCATCTCCAAGTCTTTCTATTTCTGGTTATTTGATCCATCAAATGAAGGAAGCTACTTACTATGTACTTAAAAGACTGATTTTACTGTAAGCATTAACCCAAACAATGGACCTTGTCCACAGAGATGGGAGAAGGCAAGAAGGAAGGAAGGAAAGAAAGCAGCTCACGTCATATTATTGAGGCAAGACCCTTTCAGATGGGCAGAGGACAGAGAAGAACTTAAAACCTTCTCCTTCAGACCAGCAGGGCATCCAGAAACACCTGCAGAACAGGATAAATAATGTCTCCCTTCTCCAAAGTCCTTTCTCAGGCATCCCGTTTCACTGCAGTTAAAAGCTTTCCATCAGCACTTCAATACTATCATCAAAGGAAAAATAGATACAATTTAGTATATGGGTTACACACTAATGATTATCTAAAGATTTTGTGTGTGCTCAGACTATTCAGGACTATGGGGAAAAATGACGGAATCCATCACTTCTGAGCAAATTTGCTTTTGAGGGACTGCTTCCTTGCTCAAATTCCTCTATTTCTATTCATAACCTTTTCCAAGACACATTTAGATGTTCCCACCAGCGACGTCTTCGCATTTCTTATTACAGTGTGCCCAAATATTTCTTGCCAAATATGCCAGAAGGCAGCCCACTGGAATGACAAAGAAGGGGGCTAATTTTAGGAGGCACTGAGACACTTCCCTCGATCTATGCGATGAACTAACAGAAACCAAAATGGAAACCCACTTGGTTACTTTTTACACCACAGTTTTACATCACAGATGTGAATTACACATCATTCAACGCCCACCTGAAAGGGCAACCCTGCTCCTCCACTTCCCACCATCAGTGTCGCTTGAAGTGCCACTCATCCACTCTACATCCAAGGCAGTTTATGTTTAAAACTGATCCTGGGGTGTGGGTGTACATGGAGGTTTCATGTGTCTCTGAAGCAGCTCCCAGTGGCTTCAGACAAGAGCCAGTGTCAGCACAGAAGCAGGAGCACAAGTCCAGGTGCTTGAGAAAGAGGAAAAGGGAGGGCAAGGACTGAGACTGCCTTTTCAGCAGGTGATGGTCATTAGGTCTGTTTAGCTTTACCATGAAAGCCATGAACGGAAAAGGGCAGGGAGGATGGGGGGAGCCAAAAGGAACAAATAACCTTGCCAGAGCACCTAGACAGATGGTAAGAAATACCTAAAAAAATGAAGGGAACAGGTAACAAACAGCTGCCCACCTTCTCGTTGCCAAATGGATTTTGACTGTGATGAAAAGTCTGGAAGAGCTTTCTAGAAAAACAAATCAGAACAAAAATCCTCACCACTTTTGCGTGCTAACAAGAAACATGTTATGATATTTGTTTCTTTGAAAGAATTAAAAGAATACAGCAATTTATTAAGAGTTTCGATAATACAGTGTCATGAAGTAGAAATGGAAGAGCAAAGTTGGTGATAAAATTCTCAGGTTGTCTGAAGAGGAGTGACCATTTCATTTATATCGTGAGAACAGCTTCACTCCCGAGAGGCTAAAGTTGGTCTAAGGGCTTTTATTAAATGGTGCAACAAAAATGAGGAATTAGATTACCTGCAGCACACCAGATTAACAGAAAATAGGGTAGCTTTTTGACCTAAAAAAACATTTAGCCTGGTTTTATTGGGCTATTTTCATAATCTACTTTTCAATTGGTGCCATTCTGTTAAAGAGTTTGAAAATGTGTATATTGTCAAGTATGATGCTGTTGCCCTGAAGAGGGTGTCCTTGAAACTAAATTGACACCCAGTGCATTGAATCCCAAATTCACAAAAAAAAGCATAGACAGCTTAAAAATAAGTATGTGCATTAGATTATTTGGATTATAATACATTCTGAAGAATAGTCCATAGATGCTTTTATGAGTTGGTAATATCCTATTATCTTTGTTTTGTTGCAACAAAGATTCAAAGTATAAATATGAAAAAAACACCAATCATTTACTTCAGAATAGAAACTCCCTGAGTACACAGTCTAAATTTTGCATTTTATTTCTACTGACACAAACATTTGCTTTTCTGTAGTAGTATATAAGTGATTAGTGTAACCGCTTACACTGGGAAAAATCTGGCTAGAAAATCACCAATTGCCTTTCTGGTCTCATGAGAAATAGTCCCATTTAATCATAACCTAACTGGACAATCAATAACAGCCAGCTCAAGTGTCTGTAGATCTACAGCACAACTAATCCACAGTGCTCAATGTTCACTCATCAGCAATTAGGAGTTGACAATACCTTAAGAAATGAGCTGCATACTGTGTCTATAACCATTCATCTGAAAGGCAGAAGCTCTTGCACTTGAATCCATAGAAACATTCCCTCAGAACAAATGGACAACATGATAGTAGAGCACTGAGGAAGCTTGACTTTGAAATCTGGACTGCACTTCCACTGGGTGGGAGGATGGGGCAGCACTGAGCACCTAAAGAGTACCATCCTGAACAACCCTCCAAATCTGCCTATTTATGATCAGGTTTCAGTAAAGTGCAACATCCGTGACCAAAATCACGGAACACACCTGACAGGACAAACAGCTGAGTAGGGCAGGAATCTTCATGTTGGAAAAGAGATGATCTAGGGGCAATACTGTGACAGAGCCCTACAAGAACCACGCACCAGAGAGATGTTAGGATTCAATTAATCTTCACCTTTTCCAATACAGCAAAAACAGGTCATCAAGCGAAGCTAGCACAAGACAGATTCAAAAATAAAAAAGAGAGAAAGAGGTCTTCGCCTCCAGAAGAGTTCAAGGCCAGGTTGAACGGGGCTTTGAGCAACCTGGTCTAGAGTGAGGTGTCCCTGCTCATGGCAGGGGGGTTGGAACTAGATGGTCCCTTCCAACCCAAACCATTCTATGATTCATGCTGAAAAAGATAGTCTCATTGCCAAATGGTGCTGTGGGCAATGGAAGGTTACCCCTTACTAATCAGACAACCACCAGGCTCGGCACCATAGCTGAAAGGACTCAGATGATGAGAGGATATTGGGGCAAATGCCACGCATGCTTATTAAGCTCTTTTTGCTCCTGAGAAGTCCTCTGGCCACTGCTTGGAAAAGAATCCTGACTCAGTTCATTTTAACAGTTGTGATTATCCCTTGTGCTCCTGTATTCTGTTAATCTCTATTTAAATTCAGGAATTTTTATCTTGAATGGCAAAGTAAAGACAGATATCAAATATGGGGCAAGATAAATGATAATTTTCTAGATACTACCCTAATTCAGGCAACCAAGCTGATTCCCATCTCATCAAAGCTTTAATATGTGACATGTAATATGCTTATATAATAGTCAAATTAAAAGAATGATTTTCTTTTTTTGCTACCTTATTTTAACCACTCTAAGTTACCTTATTAATTTTTGATGAGCAAACCTGAGAATGCACAGCTTCTTATTCTACTATTGCATGTTTTAATTCTTAAATAAAATGCTAATCAACATTTCTTCAGGCTGAGCTAGCACATTGAAAGTTCAGTAACAAGCCTTGCGTATTCACGTTAGAAAGGCAAACAAAATCAACAACACTACAGAGATAATGAGGAGAGAAGAAATTACCAGGGCAGAAATTGGATGGTGCAGCTTTCCTCTCCAAATACAAGATCCACTGCTAATAATAGAGTTTTTTATAATAACATACACCATTATGGAGATTACTACCTTCAAAGATTACACAAGGTAACTATGTTATTTATTAAATTCAGATTGCCTGTGCATACGGGCATTTTGTCTAAGACTGTATGTGCTGGTTTTGCATGTTGAACCAAGCTGCTAAAAGCACACTACAATAGTACTTGGAGACAAAAATAAACCAGATGTCACCATATTACCAGTCAAACAAATTGGATTGGTGCCTTAAAGAAGCCCTTACATTTTATATAAGTATTGCTAACGAAAACATGTAATGATGGGGAAAAATGTTGCCTAATTTTATAAGCAAGCTCTGTTGGTCCCAGTACACAAAGCTAGTAGGCACTTTTTCAGGAATTTTAAATACCACTTTTCATGAAGACAAGGAAAGTATGATTCTTGCTGCCAGATCCCAAAGTCCTGCCTCAAACTTTTGATGTGTGAGTGTTCTTTAAAGGATTTTGATTGTTCAATTGTTTTTAAATAACTGCAAGCACCAGGAAACTTCTCTCATGGGACTTGCTACACTTCTGATAAATGTGGCTTCAGGAAAAAAAAGCAGTTCTGTCAACTCAGAGCACTGGAGAAGTTGAACTCTATTTAGGCTTCTACCTCTGGATCCAAATAATTATCTTGCCTGCTTTCAAGAAAGCCTCTGCCTGTTACCCACCCTGTAATGGGAAAGGCAAGCTGAGTTTATAGAAACATTCAGAAAAGGTGCACATAACTTCTTCTATGCATAACAAGCCACAACACAGCATTTTAACCTTAAAAAAAAAATATCTCCTAAACCTTCCCTCTTTTATTTAAAATAGCTTTTCCTTCCAAAATTCACTTCACTTTCATTTTAAGAGGTTAAACTGTTTGGCCACTGAACTGAGAAGACAGCGATCTGCTAGATGTGTATCTATGCTCTCCCCACCGACACATTGGCACAGACTCTTTTCCTGACTTCTGAGGCACGTTCTCAGGGTGCAAATCCTTCTGCTTAGTAGCCACATCCAGCCAGTGAAAATTCAGAGGCTACACGACCCTGAGCACAAAGACAATTCTGGCTTTTTCTCCAGTCAAATAACCCCTTTCTCAGAGCCACACAAGTGCAGGAAATCTATTTTATAGTTAACTTTGGTTACAGCCAAGTGTATAGAGTTACCACAAACCAATCTCACACACACATATTTTATGCCTTCCTAAGTGCAGAGCCTTAGGAATTGAAAACAGAATAGCTCTACTTAAAAAAAAAAACCAAAAAAACAGGGAATGAAATGGGCTAGGTAGGCTGAGGTTGGGATTGGGGTTTTTGTGGGGAGAGGGTGAGGGGTATGGAGCAAAACACTCAACAAAAGTTGAGAGGGGCAAGATTAAAAAAATGAGTAATTCATCCAAATTCAGCAAATAGCTGCAATAAAAAAATCCCAAGCATTTACATTAGTATTTCCAAAATGGCATGTTTTGACTTTTCAGCCTAGTTGCATGTGTGGCATTAGATAACAACATGAAGCATTCATAGTTCAGGATTGTGTCTGTAGAGAACTGGTTTATTCATTCTCTCAGCATAAGGACATTCCACATCCATTTCTCTTGTCTGACTGAACCAGAGCAAGGATTTGAGCAGAGTTTTCCTATTTTCCAAGAGTGCACCTTAACTTATGGGTTCAGGGATTCTCAGAAGAGTCTCTACATCCCTCCTTTTGAAGCAGAACCATTTTCTGCAACATATTCATTAAATCATATGTCTGCCTAGAAGGTCAGGAAGAAAAGAAGGTTTTTAGTCGTGGCTCCAATTAGTGCATCAATATGTTTATCTGCAGTGGTAGCATTTTGTGAATAGATGCATCTAGTTAATCTTGCTTTCCTTAGAATACTAAAGAATTAAGAAATAAAATGGCAAATAAAGTCAAAGCTGATAAATACAAAGCAGTGCATGTGAGGGAAGGAATCATTTATGGACTCTAAATTGGTATAATCATACAGGAATTATAACTCTGTGTGGAATTCGATGACTATATCACCTCAATTCAGAGAAAGCCAGATAAGATATCAGTGATATTAAGAACAGTACACAAAAGAAAGCATAATATCTTGTGCTACTGTGAAAACTCACAGTGTTCTCTCATCTAAAATAGAAGATATAGCTCCGATCTTTCTATCTTCTGCTGGATGAGCTAGAAGACATAGAAAAGGCCCAAAAGTAGTTATAAAAGACCTAGGACAACTTCTGTATATGGACATATTGAATAAGTTTGGATTACTCAATATGAAAGAATGATGATTGAAGGAATACATGCTAGATGTTTATGAAATGGCAAGTGGCATGAAAAAGATTAATATTTAATGACTTTTGTTATTTCTTGCAGTGAAAAAATGGTGACAAACAATTAAAAAAAAGAGTAGCCTGCAGCTTCAGAGGGAAGTACTTTCTTCTCTAACTTGAGTTAACTGTGGGAATTCATTGCTGCAGGATGATGGGCAAAAACACAAGTTCAAAAATTATTTGACAAATTCATAGAACTTCAAAGATATTAAACACCAATATGTTGATATAGTCTTTGGCTTGATAAATCTTAATCTGTACATTGCTAGATGCTACAATGATGTATGAAGGCAATGTGTCTCTCTGTGGTGCCTCTCCCATTCTTACATCTTCCCCTAAGCTTATATCCCCCCTAAGTAGATTTTTGACCTAGTAGCAGTGTTTTCTTAAGTTGCTATCATGTTCTTCAGAGTAAGAAAACCAGCATGGTCAAGTTACTGATTGAATGTTGGGCAAAGAGCAAAGAGACAAACACAGGCTTCAATCCATTGTAGGTGAGTGCCCTCTGAATAAAACTATAAATGCTCCAAAGTCACCTCTTCTTTCATTTTATTATAAGTGATCAAGTTTCTTTTTTTCTGATGCTTGAATGGAAAGCTCTTGGTTTTAAAACAAAAGCTACTTTGCAGAGGTAAAGCAGTATAAGCTAGCCAACTGAAAAAAGAGACTAATTTTCTGTTGATTTACATCCCTGAATGGTTAGTATAGATGTAGTAAGAAGAGCATAATTATGTTGTACCTGCATTAAGTCATCCCACATACATAATATCCTATGAAAAACTTTCTCCCATCCCATCATCCCTTTAATGTGTGGGGGAAAATAAACACTGAAGGTAAAAAAAGTCAGCAACTAAACCAGCTTCTTTGAACTCCTTTAACTCTTCCTCTCACCGCAGGCCAATCCATGAGTATAACTGGGGCTTACAATTGTTAAACACCATAAAAGAAGACAAAATTACCACTTGTCTACACAGCCTCACCTCCCAAGGAAAAATGTTTTGCCCTGCTGTCTGCCTTTGTTTCACAGTCAGTATAAACAGTTCCCCCACTGGTAAGTATTCTAACCCTGTGGTGTTTATACTTTCCTTGGCCTGCATTATTTATCATTTCTTTCTCTACAATACATAAAAGAAAAGACGGGTAATGGACGGGGGCCAGTAATGTTGCTGAAGCTTAAAGTACCCTTTGAAAACACTCAAATGACCCAAATATTTTCCCTTTGATATGTTGCCTTATTTTTCTCGAGTTATTTAATAAGGTGTTTCTGTTATTCCATTTAAGTGTCCCTAGTGGCACTTTCCTCATCCAGGTTCATATTCCTTTGGTCTTCAGTACAATACTTCAGCCTTTGTATTGCCTTCTCTCTTCTCTGAATTATGAACACCTTAACAGGGTTGTCTCCCTCCTTTCAAATGTCTTTTTAAACAACTTGAATTACTTCTAGTATTGCAACTAGTCCCTTTTTCTTCAGCAGAAGAGTATTTATAAGCTAGACTCGACAAATCATTTCACAACAGTGCATTTTCCCCCCCACCAATTTTTAAGCGTTTATTGTGGGTGAAAATTTCAAATACACCTTATAGCAGTGCAGTGATTTGTGCATCGCTGTCTATCTACTTGCTTATTGACTACTACTGGTACAACTACACAGATATGTTTACTTTTCCACACTTTAATTACATCTATAAAAATAATACTAGCTTTTTTAAAAAAAAAATTAAAGAAATTTTTTGTAGATTCCTTCCTCTTCCATACCAAGTCCAACTGGTTTTCTTTCTTAACAATCCAAAGATGAGGTTTATTGCACGTTTTTCTATTCAGGACTATTACATTAAGGCCCATCATTCTGGTATCTGGTTATCTCTTCTACTATGACAAGATAATGTAGGCTTGAGGGAACATACTGGTATCTCCTGTCAGCCCCCTTCTGCTGTATCAACTCCTCTAAGGGCATGTTCATACAAAAAGCTGCTACAGGAGGGAAAAAAAAAAAACAAAAACCAAACAAACAAAACCCCCAAAAACACACAAACAAAAACCCAGAAGAAAAAGGTGTTTATCTCAGTAACCATTCCACACCACATTTCCCTGTAGGCACAAAGATTTTTTCAGTGTAGTATAATCCACTTGCAAAGCAGAATGAGGATGCGGTTTCACATTATATCTAAACCAACCTACAATGACCACACCATTGTGGGGAGTGAACTACTACCTCTTCCCTAGTCTTTCCATTTTTCCAGACCAGTGGCTCTGCTGTTAGAAAACTATCCTGACATAAAAATACCCACTTCTTTCTGCAGTGTCTCATTTTTGTTAGTTTAGCTCCCCGGTCAGCTCACTGCAGAGAGACAAGTGAAACAGGAATAGCATGTCACTGGGAGTGAGAAAAGAGAAGTAGGCCCATGACTTTTGGTGCATCTGCTGAAACATACACTGATGCACACATACAGTCCTTGCCCATGCCTACATATATATTTCAGGAAGGGTCCAACAAATAAATAAACAAATAAATAGTCAGTGTATGAACCTGTTCACAAGGCACAGAATCAGTCAAAAACAGAATATGCAAAAAATTCCTTCACATATTAGGAAGCTTCATTAATTATGGCAGTATGGAGATGTATCTTTCAGAAAGACCAAACAGTGACTGAAGACTTCAGATCTTTACTGAGTGCAAGTCCCTCTGGAAGGCCTCCTCTGTAACCCAATACTAAGTCAAAACAGGATTCTTGCTATCTACTTACAATCACTTCAACTACTCCCTCTCAATTGCTTAGAATTCCAGAATCCAGTGAAATTTTTAATCCTGCACAGGAAACCTGTGAACTCCGCAAAGCAGGTGGTAAATCCCAGCAAATTTCAGTAAGGAAACCTCAGGTGCCAAACCTCTGAAAGTCAGCAGAGCTGGAAGTGCAGGAACTGCAAGGACACCTGACTGACACCCCAGGAAACAGACTGTAGGTACCTGGTCCATTAATTTCTGTTAATTGCCTGAGAGCTCAACTTAGTTTCATTTGCTTCCACTTAGCATCTGCTTAGTCAGTTGGCCAGAAGGCTGTCTTCTCACTGAAATATAGTTCATCTTAATTATCAGAAGTCCTAATGGTGCAAATGTCTTAGGGGACAGGCTCCTTAATAAGGTGACAGTTTGCACATAGCATGTACTGTTTGGCACGCACTTGCACCCTCTCTGCCCCCTCCCCCCAACCCCCCCCCTTTGTAAGCAATAGCAGCTGTACAAAACACAGCTTCAAAGCAAGAACATTCTCCTCCTTCCATTACACATTTTTAACAGATTGTTTGTTCCGGCCTGGAAGCACTGACATAGCATTAAATTCCTATTTTGGGGTTCATTTTTGTTTTACAAAAAGGGCAGCATAATTTGGTCAAAACAAAACATGAATTAAATCACTCATCTCTCTGCAACTCCAAAAAGTTGCTTGGTGAACTCCTTGAAACAGCCAACCTGTGCTCTCTCAATCAATTCTTAACCTTTTATATTATTCAAAGAATAGGCTAAAGCTGCTCCTGGAACAACTGGAAGTGAAACAGGAGGATCACTTTGTTTCTAATAGTGAAAATGTCACTGATTACGAAGGTAACTGGAGGGAAAAGAAGTGTCACTGGGGCACAATTCTTTCTGTTGCAAAGTCCACATACTTAGAGGTCAAGTATTGGAGGTGTTCCCAGGAAAAATAAAACTCATTAAATATTTCTTCAGGCAGCCATGTTGAATGAAGAATGCAAGAGGAAGGTCAAACAGATTCCTGAAGTGGCATTAAGAAATGGATGAAGTTAAATAACTTAAGCAGTAAAAAAAGGAAAAATTAAAAGGTAGAGAAAAGTTCTCACATAAAACAAAGAGAAACCTCAGGAAAGAATAAAAGTCTGTAAGCTTAAACTCAAAACATATCTTAAACATGTCTGAAGCCACCCAGAAAGTTGGCATAGTCCAATTTTTTTCTTGAAGTGTCCAATTGCATTTCCTTTACAAAACCTTTAGGAAAAGGAGCTACTCTTTCTAGTAAAATAAGACTTTTTAACCACCTTTCAATTACCTCATTGTCATTTACTGGCGCATTAAACCTGACAGCATTTTCTCTGCTCTGCTGATAAAAATAGCAACCAGCAGGTAGGGTACAAAAGATGGACGAGTTAAATTACACTGAGGAAAGTCCAGCAGAGGGTCTAAGAGTGCTAAAACTGAAAAAATACAGAAGGAAGCCACTGGAAAAAGTGAGGATTGCAGCATGCCATACTTGTGAGAACTAGCAGAGACAGGTATTAACAGCAACCCGTGACTGCACGTCACATCACTTTGTTAACTAGCTGAAAGGCAAACAATGCAAGGAGTCAAGAGGCATGAGAAAATTAGCAAGACCCTCCCCTGCAGAACCTGAGAAGAGAGAAGCATACTCTTGATGCTGCATTATTGTGATGCTAACCAAAAATTTGTAGGAAAGCTGATTTGGCTGCACTTTCTTGAGTGGGAGCATAGGTCAAATGGCCTGGTTTGAGAGGATGACAAGTGGGACTTTGCCAGCAGCAGTCAATGAGCTGACAGAGTCACGAGAGGAGTAAGGCCTGAGTCCCTTGCTTCAAATAACAGGCTAAAGCTGCTCCTGGAACAACTGGAAGAAAAGTATCTTTGTAGAAATACTGATAGCAAGTTTTCAGCACTTTTTTCCCCCCCCCAGTTGTCTACCTTACCTGCTCCTTGGAACATATGCCATGTTTCAACCAAGTAAAAGCAAAATGGAGAAAAACATCAAGGAGGAAGACTCTAGCTTATCTGTTATCAAAATGCTGAGCTCCATTGATTTCACCCAAGCTGCTTTAACTTTTTAAAGAGCTGAGCAGGAGTTGTTCCTTCAGCCATTACTATACTTGGAAAAATTGTCCTGGCTTCTCTCATGCTTTTGCCTTCAGACATCGCAGAGATAAGAACTTGGCTTGAGGGCATGGGAGGGTGATCTGCAGATCTGCTGCTTTTCTTCTCCCTGAATTCTGAACTCATGCCTTTCACCTTTCCCTGGGGCAGGGGTGGACTAGACTAGAAAGGGGCAAAAAGACACAGAAATACAGGAGGATATTTCTAGATGGCACTCAAGAGGAAAACTCTGTACTGTAAGATGACCCAAGCCTTCAACTACAGGAACACAAGAGATCTCTCCTCCTCTTCAGTCCACTAAGACGACCAAGTGCTACGCTGCATACATCAAAAGGAAGAGCTGTGCCACAACACCACATATTTTTAAAAAAAACCTAACCAAACAACACCACCCTACAACTGTATCCTAGAAGTATCCAGCTGCCAACATGAAGCAGTGTTTCATATACTGCCAGACAGCCGCTCCTTTCTATCCTCCAAAAAGGAAAGGGAAAACATTCCCATGGCTGGTAACACAACCCATAGATCACATGGTTGATCACACTGAGTGTATCTTGTTTCCTCTAGGACATGCAAGCCATCCAGTCCAAGATACATGGAAAGTCAAAGAATAGTCATTAGTCAAGACATTTCCAACTGCTGTCAACACATTTCAAAGTCAGAGCGAAGTTCAAAGCTGGCATTAAAAATCATGAGACTACAATCTCAATTTTTAAGCCACAGAAAAGCATTTGGTTTACTCATATCTCCCTGCAAAAGCAGTAGCCTTTACATCTCCATTTGTTAAAAAACACAACTTATGAGGATTTAATGTAAGAATAAAATTGAGATTTTCACATAAACTGTGAACTGCAACTTCACGTTAAAAAAAACCAAACAACACAAAACCCCAAAGATTTTTTTTAATTCAATCCTTATTAGTGAAAGAGATCTGATAATCAACATAATTCACTAATCTTGATTTTCTCAGAAAATGAGTAAGCTGGTCTACAGACAGCTTTACAAAAAACATGTATGGCATTGACACTTTGTCGTAGTCTTTTTTGTGTCTACAAACAGGCAGAGTTCCACATGCCTTATAGGATATACCACAAAACAGACGCAAGAAGCAAGAAGCTAATATCAATACTTAAAAATTTGAATAAAACATTCCACTACGTTACAGAAATTATAAGTTGCTTGGCAATTTCAAGTAAAGCATAAATTTATTTAAGTTACAACCCATTTTTTGTGGAAAAACAAAAACGGAACAAAAACTCTAAATTGAGCAAAGCATTTTTACAGTTATTTATTTATTCAAGTTAAGTAATTTGCACAAAGTTATGACTATGGTTCTTAGTACTATTAGAACTCCTCATTGAATGTCAACCCTATTTTATAAGCCTTGACCCAACACCATGCAATGTTTAAGCTGTTCAGATCACATCGGTTAAGAACATATTTTGTACTTAAATCCTCTTTTCTTGGACAATAAAGGTAGTGCATGTACATTGACTGCTGAGAGACTTTTCCCTGCTATCCTTCCTAATAATTTTTGTTAGGCTTTAAGGTTTCTAACAGAAGTCAATTCTAAGCAATTCCTGATTCTTAAGAAGGTACTCCCACTTTTTTCTAACACTGTTCACTGAAGTTTTTCTCTGTTAAGTTCATAAGCTCATGAGTGGAAATTCTCTCTTTCATTTATTAGTAAAGAACCCAGAAAGTGAAAAATTGCACTTATTACCATGTATAGACATCAAATGGGGTAGTAAATTCAATATGTTTGGTAGTACAAGATTAGCTACAAGTTTTAAAAGTTAAATGCCTAAGACAAACGGACACAGAATAACTACATTAAATGTTACAGATGAGGTCCTGGACACAAAGCAGTTTTAAAAAAAATAATAAAAAAAAGAAAATAACACAGGGTTTAGGGAAGAGATGAAAATTCAAACTTCAGTCCCAACACAAGAGTGTCATCCTTCCTCTTTGAACAGGTAGGGCACAAACTCTGCCATTAGCAACATGCACATACCTGAGGAACAGGGGAGAGAAACACATCCATTTTCCTTATAGCACTCCTTAAATCTCCTCAAAGACATGCCTGTTTGCAGTTCCATATCAGTCTCAGTGACAAGCTATCTAGCAAACCACCACATCCAAATTCAACATTGTATCAGTGCAGGAAGAAATCTTCCTTTCTTCATGTAGCAAAGCTTCCCTTTTCTTCAGGAGAGGCAGATGTGTTCCTCACCATTTTCTATACAATTCTGCAAATATACTATCTTCCAGCAGTTAATACTGCAGGATAATTCTCCTATACGAATTATTAAATATACAAATATTTAAAATTCCCTAGAAAATAAAAAAACTTCTACCCAAACTACTCTGAGTAAACTTTTGTAATCTCTTTAAAATTATCCTCAAATAACTCCCCAACCAAGATGATTAAAGGTCACTAGTACATTTCAAAGAATATTTTTATGAGATAAATTCCATTATAATTGCAACAACTATTCCAGCCACAATTTAGACATAGAATCCAATTATCCATTTCATTTTCATTTATACCTCATGGGCTAGATCATTTATCATGTTTCATGATAATGATCGGAAGGCACATGGAAAGTGATTTCTGGAGGTAACAAATTACCCACCATATTAGCATAGCTTACAAGATCCTGTCAACAAGTACTATGCATGAATATGAGGTAATTAAATTTACAATGTGCAGGAGCATTTGATATGCTACTTGCTTTTCTATCAGCTGCCAAAAGAATCTGGGTTACTAAATTCAACATACCAGTTTAGTTGCTTAAGTACTGTAATTTAGCTCTTTATAACACATCAGGAATCATTATGCCACTAGAACACCAACAGGTAGACAGCATACAGTGGGCTCAAGATCTGGAGATGAATCTCTCATCATCTGGTATTATTGCTTCTCACCACCAAACCATCCATCATATCTTTGAGACGGCTTGGAATGATAGTGCTGGACCTCCACATTACTGCTCCTTGAACTCCATCTCATCCATCTTTTGCATCATTCCCCATTTGCAGCTAAGTATCATCCCCCTGCTGCAAACCTGAGTGAGAACCTGTAATGCCTTTAACCTGCATGCCACTCTAATAGTAATTGATTTCCCTTTATTGCATAGACAGTGCTCAGTAAGACCATGTACAGTTGCTGAAGCTAGGAGATGGTCAGGACAATACTACAATGCAAGCATCTTACATCTTTAGGAATATGACCCATTTCCAAGGAAATACTGTTATATTTCCATAGCTAGCTATTTTATAAGACTTGTATATTTATCAATATATAAAACTGGTATAGGCATATATATGCAGTTTGTGTTCCTGCAGTTCATCTACAATTTAATAGCAAGATTCACTCAAATGCAGCTGAAAATTAATGTCGGGGTGGCTTCACTTTGTATTTTTGTTAAGTGATTCAGTATTAGAACACTATTAGATTTTTAAATACATACTAAAGCACACAGGTGCACCTGCATTCAAAAAGGAACTTAGATTAACTCTACATTGATCATGGCGAGACTTCACTAGCATGATGACTTGCGTACCATAAACCACCCAAGACTAAGCGTTTTAATTCAGCTTCATCTGAATGTTGTTATAAAAGTTTAATAAATCAAAATGATCAAAATGCCCCCAGTGGCAGGTTGGGATTCAGTTTCCAATTCAAATTCCCTTTAATATATGGCTTCTCTGACATCCTGCATTTTCTGCCACCTATGCTGAATTCCAAATGCACTCCTTTTCATCATTACCATGCATCTACTCATCGGCACACTTTCTTTTAACACCCCCACACAATACACGGAGATGTCAAACCTAGAGGGGTTTTCCCCTCCCCCAAACTGGAAAATGATGGCAGCTAAGGGAACTTTATCTATCCTTAAGTAAATATTTTCTTAACCTCCCCACTATCGTCAATGGCATTTTAAACTGAGACAGACCACCCTAAGCTGTAGCATTCAAATTAAACATTTGATTTAAATAAGTGTAGAGACAGACCAGACACTAGAAGGGAAATTATCCAAGTGAAATACAGCACTGATGTGGTGGGGCAGTCTGGCAACATCTCTAATTAAGATGAGAAAAATCACATTACTGCAAAAGATCTTCATGTCATTGTACTTGGATAAAACACAGGTACAAGAAACAAAGAAACCCCTTTATTTCCTCCCTGAAGTGACACTTGCCAAGAGCTTTTTCCTCACCTCTTTCTTCTCTTTGCACTGCCTCCCATCAAGTCTAAAGGCAAACAGGGACCCACTATTCAGAGTGATTACATTTTAATGTCCCAAGTACTTTATTTGCTGTTTGAATTCACCTACGTACTTTCCCAGTAAGGAGGCACATAAGAAAATGACAGAAGCATAGGACAACACCTAAAGGGCGAGACAGTGCTCACGCAATCAGTCATTAATGCCACATCTATGGTATCACTGGCAACAGAATTCTGAACTGGCCTGAGTTAAGCCACATCACACCTTGGGCTTTGTTGGATTAGGCAGAGCAGGTGATATCCAGCTTATGCTGCCTGTTAAAGAGGCTGATAATACCTGGTGTGTCACAGAGGCAGGAGACCCCAGAGGAACATTATCTAAAGCCAGCACTAAGCCTGCTGGCACAGACTTAACTCCTCTGCAACTGTGAGCTACCTGGTCAAGTTCATCCCAGGTCAATACTTCCCACTACAGGCTTCCACTGATTTTGATAGACCCTACAGCTGTATTTATTTTACTGTCAAATTACAGTGAGGTCTTCACAAGATGAACAATAAGAAGCCCATTGTCTGGCAAGCAGGAGAGGGCCCTTTTCTTGCCCTCCCCCTCAGCTCCTGGCCCTTGGGCCAGCTCTGGTGGGCTGATTGCACCTGCCAGTAAGGCAGAGGTGTCCCAGCCATTGAGGGGGAGCAGCTCAATGCCCTTTTTGTTTGTTGAACCAGCCCACGGAAGCAACACAGCCCCAGAGCCAGGAGAAGGAGGAGAGGGATGGTGGGCAGCTAGTGGCATGGGAGAGGAGCAAGGAGAGAAGCAAAGCGTCCCTCCTTGCCAACAGCTGCCGTTCCACCGACACCTAACCCAAACACTAAACACAGTGATCCCTTAAAGCCCTGCTCCCCCTTGGGCTAGCACAGGCATTTCTCCTCCACATGGTAAGAAGGATCGCTTAAAAATCTAACTTCAAAAGTCCTTTTTCAAGGTTAATCTTGGCAAAGGAAAAAAAAAGTTTTACTGACTGATGGGATTTCTCTAAAACCTTCTTAGCAAGTGGTGTGGGACAACAGGAGCAGACCTGCAGACTGAAGCTGTCAGTGCTGAGGACCCAGCAACCCTTCTTTCTGCATTTCAGGTAGTTTTGCCTGGGATGAGCTTTAATCATTACTGAATGCCTACTGGCAGTTGGAAAGCCAACTTTTTTGTTTACTTCCCTCTAAAAGAAGAGTAGTTTCCCTTGTTCTGACAGGAACCAAGGTCCAGAAAGTGGAGATAATCCAGAGATTTGCTTTGAATGCACATTCCTGCCTGAATGTGTATGTACATGGTCAAAGATGACCTTCAGAAAGCCAGTCAGGCCTGCTACATGTTCATTCCCAGACATAAAATAGCACCACACCTAATGGCACACAAAATAAGTGACACACTTTGCAATTAGGAAAGATAAAAAAACAAACTATTTGTAGTTCTAAAGTGATTAGATGCCTAGAAATGTACCAGCTTCAAATATACAATAGCAATGCCCAAAAAGAAACAAAAACAGCCAGGGCTGGTAAACATCAATCTGGCTAACTACCAGCATCCCTGGCCTTCCTCCTCCTCTTTTTAACCTCTGTCCTGCTGGTTTCCACTCAGAGCTTGTGGGAAGACAGTTCCCATCATGGTTTCTACTGAGAAGTGAATGGTGGAGAGAGAAGATAAGAGGACTCGCACAGACTTTGCTATCCCATGTGCTCTCCATAAAGGTTGGATGAATCCTTGCAGGAAACACAACAGGAATTCCTGGCTGCCTGGACTCATGAACTGAAGTGCCACACAGCATCAGCATCCACCACAGATGTTTGGAAAAAGTATACACAAGGTAATTAAAACAATAAATAGACAGTGACCCTTGCACAAAATTAGTTACTTAGTTAACTGTGAATCTGCTTTGGTTCCTACATGGTTATTTTTTTAATAGGGGATTTTTAAGTTCACTATGATTCTTATATAAAGATATTTAGCAATTATGCAAAACTGTACAGAGGTTATAAATCTATGCTTGGGCACAAGAGGTTATACATTATTCATTCTTACCTGTGTGTGATAACAGGATTGAGTTTGATCATTTAGTAGATGATTATTCAAAAATAAAGATTAAAGCAAACCACTTCATATCAGCTCAGTCACCTGGCATGGTCACTTGTCTGATGTAGCCATTAATTTTCTGTTTTGTTAGTAACCGATCAACACTTTTTACAGGTTCTGTGGCTTCATGTGTAGAGCAAATAGCACACTTTCAAGAAGAAACAAGTTAAGATGAGCAGTATTCTCTCTCTGCCTCTGTACTTTGACGCTCTGCTCTACACTCACACATCTTCTCCATGAATGAGAAATGAAGTCATGACACTGATGTACAAGTTGAAAGGGTACCACCTCTTACTTAAAAGATACCTGAACCACAGACCCCTGGGAAGGTAAAATCCTATGCCAGCAAGGGACACCTCTACATCCGCTCTTCTCTGATCCTCTGCCCCAAATACCAGCTACTGAGCCCAGCCATGGGCAGGACGTGGGGCTACAGGACTTTGCTTTTGCTCTGAACCAAATCAGTCACCTTAAAGTTCAGGGACTACAGTAGGACAACGCACATCAGCACAGAAGAGGCTAGCTTTTGCCTAATGAGAGTATTAATCTAGACTATATCAAACAGTACAAAACTCATGTCTTCTAAGATAAAAGCAAAACATGTGCTTTATCTAACATGTTTCAGATCTTCCTGAAGAACAAATCACAGAAATACAACAAAGCAACATCTACATTCAAAAAATGACTTCAAGGGGATTGTAAGTAGATAGAAACACTCTTCATACAAACTAAGACAACTCACCCAAACTAAGACAACTCTGTGATGAAGTAATTGGATAGGCAGTGTCAATCACACCAAATAGCAGACTAATCTTTATCAAGAATACAAGGTTTTACTATTGCCACACAAACTTTTAAAATCACCCATACATTTCAAATGACTTTGAAATAAGAGCACCTTGTTCCTCCCTTGAAAAAAATAAAGCAAATTGCTAAAAAGCATTGTGGTGTTTCATGTTTAACATGTTCATTGATGATTTGGATGATGCAGAGTGTACCCTCAGCAAGTTTGCAGAGACCAAACTGGGAGGAGTGGCTGACATGCTACAGGGTCCTGCTGCCATCCAGAGAGACCTCAACAGGCTGGAGATATGGGCTAACAGAAACCTCATGAAGTTCAAGAAGTGCAAAGTCCTGCACCTGGGGAGGAACAACCCCAGGCATCACCATATGCCAGTGAGTGACAAGTCTGCTCTTTCAGCACAGGATGCTCCCCTAGCAGGGAGCCTTGCAGAGGAAGGGACTCCTGCTCTGGTAGCAAGATAACAAGAAAACTTTGTTAAACTGATAACAGTGCTTTGTTCAAGGAGCCAAGTTGTCCGAAAGATGACCTTTTTCCTCATTACCTGTGAAATGCGTATAAAAATTGACACCCCTGCATATGCTAATGAACATTATAGCGAACATGCTACACACGTATGACTATCACAGAATCACAGAATCACAGAATTCTAGGGTTGGAAGGGACCTCGAAGGATCATCTAGTCCAACCCCCCTGCCAGAGCAGGGTCACCTAGAGTACATCACACAGGAACGCATCCAGGCGGGTTTTGAATGTCTCCAGCCAAGGAG
>VZRW01013129.1:170513-186318 GCA_013398125.1 Aegotheles bennettii
TACATGTCTGGATTTATAAGCAAACAGATTTAAAGAAAATAAATCCTTTGAAGCAACTTGTCCAACCCATTCTGAATTTATGTGTGTTTGTGAGGGTTGCTGGTTTCCCCTAGAGAGCCTCTTCTCTTCAGACTGATGAATCTGGAAAAGGAAAAAAGCTCCAACCTTAAACATAGTTAGCTTTAATATTCAGGAGCTAAAAATCTGCCCCCAGTCAAATCTGTGATACACTTTCAGCTTGCCAAGGCTTCCTTGGTACAGTGTCTCAGAGTATAAAATGTGGGGCCAGTGACTGCACGGCATAGATCAATGTTTCTGAGGCTGAGGTGAGGCTGACCGGTCTATAGTTACCCGGGTCCTCCTTCTTGCCCTTCTTGTAGACTGGAGTGACATTTGCTATCCTCACTATGGCAGTGAGACTATGGCAGTCATCTCTCCACCTAAATCATACTACATGTCATCTGAGGGTGGGAACCTTGTAGTTTAGGGGATAAAAGAGAAAAGGATCATTAATTAAGGAGAGAATCATCTGTGGAGAGAGAGAAATCTAAAGACAGACAGACCAGTCGACAAGCTGTGTTCTCTTCCTCCCCCCCCAGGCAGGGACCCCTCTCTGGGTAAGCACCATGCCTTTCACCTTTTAGGTGGAAATATCCCCAGGCTGTATTATTATTGTTGCTAGCAATATTAACATCAATCAGTAGCGCTTGTGCAGTCAGTGCATTTATCAACAGCAATTCCAAACTTGTTAGATCTGTTGCCTTAATAAACTGTTTCTTTACCACTTTGCGTACACAGTCTGTTTCAGTGCAAGTCCTTGGTGCAGCTCTGAGACAGACAAAGTTAACTCTTTACAACTTTGCAAATCTATTTCAGTGCAAGTCCTTTGTGAGACTCTGAAACATGCAAACATTGAGTCTGACAGGTGGCTGTACACTCCTAATCCTTTAGACATAAACCGTTGACCAAGTCTGGGACTAGGATTGGATCCAGCCACACCTGGACTCCTCCCTGAGGAGTTAGAAACCAAGGGGGCCCAGTCTGAACCTCATGACTCAATGGCCTTCCCCAGTCACCTCACAGACACTTTTACTTCCCCTTTCACGCGACACTGATAAATACTGCAAACTTCAGACAAGTATTCCAATAGTTTTTAAGAACTCTGATCAATGACACAGTACAAAAACTGGTTAAAGGGCAAAGATCTTTACTGACTGAAGAGAGCAATGCTATTTGGTACTGCAATTTGTAAAGTCTACATAGTTGTATATGGCAAGTATATGCCTGAGCCAGGGCATGGGTGATGTCTTTGGGCACATAATTTCTACAATTCCATGTTAAGTAATAAAAGAAGCCAAAAGACTTTGAGAGCACAATGCAGCTGTTCTCAGAAGCAAGTTAAGAAACAAGTAAAATGAGAAACTGTCAGTGTCGTCTCGTTCACACTTACTTACATATCACAGCTACTGTTCCTCCCAGTATCTTCCTCGAGTTCCAGTGCAGACAACCCTGAAGACTTCAAGAAACTACCTTCCCAGAGACTGTCAATTTACCGGCTACCAAGGGAAAATATAAATAGACAACTAATCATATGGACCTATTCGGGAGGGTAAGTCAACTAACAGTAATGACAGCACCAAGCTTCCTGTAAAAGGAGAGGGAAAGGGAGAGCTCCTTCTGCACGTATTCAAGAATGACATCCATTGCATAGAAATCATGGGAAAAAAATCAATACAATGCAGCCACTAAGCTGGGAGCTAAAGACCAGCTCCAAGCAAAGGTGAGACATTAAGTCATTGACTGGAACTGCTTTTGGTAAAATGTCATAATTGAATTACAAATCCTATCCTAGTCTGATTTTTCTTCAAAAAATTAACCAGAGTAATGAAGTTATCCCTTTCAGGGTCTTTAAATGCATACCATCCCTCCCAGGTAACTATATTTGTAATAAAGTTTAGAACTCCACTGAAAGCAATTCTTCCATTGAAGCTCAAAATGAAATGATGATTTTTTCAACATGATTTACATTATGTAATTGGAAATTTTCATGACCAAGACAAATTTATGGACTGCCCATCAGAAAAGCATCAGATGCCTCTACAGCCATATTGTGGTAACACGTGTCTGTACAGACATGGAATACGTAAGGATCTCAGCCATGTAGCTAAACACCCAGGTTTTGAGTTACTGGGCAACAACTCCTATTTCTCATCCCTCTCTCTCTAATAACCAGTTTTGTCAATAAAGTTTGGCTTCTACAAACTGAAGATCTTATCATGACTCAAAACGATCTGGAAGCAATACTAAAGCCATGACAAAGTAAAGTGTGTTTCATTGTGTTTTTCCCCTCCTCTGGCTGTGAGAAAACACAGATCAATACTCTTCAGCATGAGAATTCTGCAGCGAAATTTTCATTTGTTGCAAACAGCAACAAAAAGGCCCCAAGCATGCCCTGTCACTTCCAGTTTAGAAGGAAACGCACTAATAAACTCTTCCCCATGGGTCATCTTTGACAATGGGCAATACTATGCCAGCTCTTATTAAAGGCAATTCGTATCAGTGGCCCAAAAATTTCCTTTAAAATTATCATCTTTTGTATCCATGTAGCAGGATGTCAGCTTTAAAGTGCCACTGAGATACAGGACCTGTCATTATGGTTAATTTTCAGTACAGTTTTAACACCAGGGTAGCTGATCCCTAAGGGTATGCTTTTTTGGCTAACAAGATTTATTTAGTGGTTATCCAGACAAACAAGAAAATATATTACTGTATATTGCTTTTCAAATATAACAGTAAGCAATAAATCCTACTATAAAGCATAAATCTTTGTTCTCTACCATGATGTCAAATAGATGAAAATGTTTTTAGAAAATTAATCTTCTTCTTTTCTCTTAAATTATATATATACATATATACACATATATATACACACACAAGACCACCTTAAAATCCTTGGGCTTCCAATGCGAAAAATACACAAAAAGTAAAATTAGCCATAAAATATGAAACCTATATAGATGTTGTATATATAGCTAGATATCAAGTTTATGTTTTGAGCCATAAAGATAGTATTCTCTATCAAGTGACCCAAGCTTTTCAGCAGAAAAATATGCTGCATTGAAAAAGCAAGTACTGTGGAGTTTGACATTGTTATCTCATTTTTTGAGAGAAATAGTGGTTTAAACACCATTTTATTGCTCTATTACAATAGAAAACAAATAGAAAACCTCATATATTGGATAAATAAATCAATTTTCCCTGCTTTTCTAACAACAGAACAGAAAGTCTGTTTTCATGCTGTAACAGGACTAATTTCATTGTTTTAGGATGAAGACCATCTTGCACTTTGCTAGACAAAAGGTGCATCTACAGAATAAAAAAGCTGTTAACAATATTGTCTAAATCCTCATATGGTCAGCAAAGCCTATTTTTATTGATGTTATATAGAAGGCATAAACCTAATTGACCTCAATCAAGCAGCTCCCCCAGGAAAAGTCCTCTGTCAGTAAATGCCAGATACCAAATATCTTAGAGCATTTCCTATGCTACTTTTATTTCTACAAGCAGAGGATAAACTTGCTTTCCCTGTCCCAGCTTCAGACGCAAGCGGCTGACTCCCTGATGCCAACTGACTAAACAGATGATTGCTGGACCAACGAGCCAAGCAAGAGCCCATCACTCATCCGACCTCTGCATTTATCTGGCCAAAATAGTCCCCACACAAGGCAGCTGCATCAAAGACAGATTTTGTACACCACTTCTTTTTCCCTACTTCAAAAACATTAAGCCTCATAACAACTAAGAGCAAAATGGGCAATTTTGCGGTTGACACAGTCAGGTAAGGAGAGACTTCAGAGCTTATCCCAGGCCAAACAGCAAGTGATTTTTGGAAGCGAAAACTGAACTCCTCCACTCAACCATATCCTTCGCCAGTCAGACAACATGCTTCCAGAACACCAAATACATAAATAAGTCACCAATCTGACATCCCCACACACAGGCTATGGTTGCAACCCAGCAGGCTTCTGAACAAATTGCAACAAAAAAGTATTTCAAGCAGAAAAAAGCCAGTTTTTTAAATTTCTTCCTCCTACTTCAAAGGTTGGATATCATTATAGAACACCACCATAATGGTCTCAGTCCTTGGGTAGGTGAAAGTTTACAACTATTTTTATATATTGTCTTTCATGTAACAGAACAATGTATTACTATTTGCTGTACTACCAGTCTGCTTAAGGCAACAGGTTTTAAAAGGGAATGTTAACTAACTACAGTGGATTCTCTCATACCTGTAAAAATATTAATGGCAAGTGAAACAGTTTTCACCTTAAGTTCAATGAATAACATCCACAGAAAAGCATACAGGCACATTACACACATTGCAAGATCAGGGTGTTTCCATTTAATGGAAAGCAATTGTAAGAAGTTTTGCAAACCAGTCTTTCATCTTTTGACAATTTCAGAAGCCTCATAGGGTTATCTTTATATGAACATTTCAGATCAAGGCATTTGTAGGTTAAAAAAAGTTGAAAGTAGAAAGCACTGGTATGAAGAGCATTTAAAAAGATAAAATGAAAGCAATTAAAACTTTACCTCGAACAATAAGTTGAGCAAAATTTGACACTCCCGAACCTCTCTCTGACTGAGTCACACAGCGGTATAAATCCTGGTCAGTTTTTGTCACCTCTTGCAACTTAAAGGTAGCAGCAAATCTTCTGTGATTGATATTTTTAGTCTGAGCAACTGGAATATCTTCCCCATTTCTTCTCTGAAAGTAAGAGAAACCAAGGCAGAGTTATCTCATAAGAATACAAAAGAAACATTTATCACGATCATCATACAATGAGTATATACAAACAGCATTTCAGTATATACAGTATAAATATAGTATATATACAGTATATACAGAAGCATTTCAGAATCAAGTTGGGGGGTGAAAAGCACAATCAGGGTTTCAAACTGCCACAAAACATGACCACGATATACTCAGCCACCATTGCTTCATAGCTGGAACCACAGGAGAGCCCAGCAGTAGCAGCTGTAATCCTAAAAAAATTCATTCCATTTTAAATAAAATTATAACAGATACATTGGGTGTATTGCAAGAAATATTTAAACAAACCTGGCATTGAGAGATTTCATAGGTTTTCAACAGCTCTTTTTCAGCAACCAGCCAATGTTTCCTTTTTAATGCTCCCTTTTATCTGCCCAAATTCAATACCTTCTAAACTTGTACCTTTGTTATACTAAGCACCACCTATCTATCTAAAGCTAGATGAAATAAAAAGGGGAGGGAAGGAAGCTGCTAAAAGAAGAATGATTTATATCTCATTTAAAGGAAGGAGCTTTAAGAGTTCTGAAAAAATCATAGCTACCACAAATCACTAAAGAATTTAATCTGTCTGGAGCTGTGGGGCAGAGTGAGAGGTCAGTAAAGTAGAAACAGTTTCAGCTCTTTTGCGACCCTTTTTCCTTACTCCTATTCATATTAAATGCTCAATTTTTATTTTTATTGAAGAACAGACCCTCCACCAAAAGTTAGCATTAAAAAAAACAAAACACCAGAAACTCGCACCAAGTGAACAAATGATGTTCCTGCTTCTCCATGGATCTCATGCCCCGACTGGATTACATTTTCTGAGCGCTCAGCTTTGCTCAGACACCAGAAAGACATCATCATTTCTTTTGTAACTGTATCACCTGCTCTGCTCAATACATAGCAAAATGTGACTTGCACAGACATTTTTAGCTCTAATCAACCTCTGGAATGAGAAACTTCACAGAGGTCTTAAACTCTGAGCTTTCTGTCTAACGCAAGAAGAGGCTGAGCCACAGAATTTAATAACCTGAAAGCTTGTGGCAAAAATAGAAAGGGGAATAAAAGGAAATCAGTTAGTGCTGCATGTATATTATCCAGCCTCCTGTCACTGGCAGGAGTACTTCCTAATACTCAAACACCTCATTTTACATCTACATTTGTGAGATGCTTTCAAAAGGTACTCGCACTGCTCCTCCCTAAACTGAAGTCACCAGTCACCGCCCAAAGCCTGCTTATCACATGTATGCTATCTGAAGGGATGTTCACAGAGCAAAAGCAAGGGAAGCTGGGCACTTGGAAACCCAGATCCACAGCAGTGCAGCCGAGTCGCCCTGCGGCAGACACCTTTCTCCACTCTGCAAATATCTGCTTCCTATTAAGAAGAATTAAGGAATTTTGCTGATGTCTGCAAAGACTCCTTTGATTGAAAAGCCTTATTGATCTTCAAGGATCAATGAAATTATTAAATTCTAATATCGTCTAAATGAGCAGTGATGTTAAAGGCTTTATTTTGGTGCTGCTTAAGCTACAGTAAAATTATTTTGTAGGAGGTGCGTCTCCCCACCTCTGGTTAGCTGGCTTCTCCTGAGAACAAAAGCTAAATCCAAAAGCATGATTTACAAGCTCCTTTCCTGCCATCCTCAGTTTTGACCAGAGGCTTGAACTCTCTGGAATTCTAACTTAATATAAAACCTGGATATGGTGCCTTGAAGTAGCCAAAATAAACAAACCATATGGTACTTTCTTCCTCTTGCCTTGGTCTGCACCCTCTCACAGCACCTGTTCTCATCACCACACCACAGCCAGCCAGCAAAAGGAAGTCAAGCTCCCCCACTAAACACAAACTTGCCGCATAATTGTTAAAATGACCAAGCAGCATATAATAAACAGAAGGCATATTGTTAAAAATTATATGATAGCTGACTTGACAAATAACCCACGTAACACAGTCATTCTTGCTTCACTATGAAGGGAAAAATAAATACTAGAGAGATTTCTAAAACAAAGGA
This sequence comes from Aegotheles bennettii, assembly GCA_013398125.1. Classification (NCBI taxonomy): domain Eukaryota; kingdom Metazoa; phylum Chordata; class Aves; order Caprimulgiformes; family Aegothelidae; genus Aegotheles; species Aegotheles bennettii. Next base: position 177,342 of record VZRW01013129.1, read on the forward strand.
CTTCAATAAGCCCAGTGTTTTAAATTTGAACGCCACTCACTCTGCAGCAGAGAAGCACATCCAAACTTTTGTGTAGAATAATTCACCCTTTGAAGCTCAGAACTTGCTTACTTAAGCTCATCTGCACACTTCATGTTGAGAAACAAAGTGAATTTGGCTTCCACTTAAAATGAAATATTAATGCACTTTCAGAGTAATTAATCAAAATTAAATTTAACAAGCTTTACAGTTCTACTGCAACAACAAAACATAGGATTTTCCTTTCTATTTACATCAGTGATTCCTTACTACTTTATCTTACAAGGCTTAGAGTAGTCGTTCAAATTTCTCTGTATTAGGATTTATTTCTTGGGAAACCAACTGCACAATTACATCTTCAAAGTCTATCTTCATGTATACCTTATCCATTAAAATATTTTTCCATCATTAAAATGATGAAAAGTTCAAATAGAAGCGAGTTCTCACTTAAAAATGAACGTAAAAGGAAATACTCTGCATTCATTTCAGTGCATATCCCTTACGCTAGTAAGCCATTAGCCAGTCAGAGTTCAGATGCACTGCCATGATCTCTTAATTAAATTCTTCTTTTTAATGTCAGGGCATTACTACTGATTTTGAAGGAGAGGAAAGAAAGGCAGCAGTGCTCTCTGCTTATTAGAGGGCTCCTGGTACATACTGTTTCAATTTATGTCCTGCTCACACTGAACAGAGCTTGAAAATGCTGCTCAATTAGGTTTTAAAAATTCAATTTAAAATTAATGTGAAGTTATACTAATAGGTAATGGCTGTACCCTGTGTGATCCTTGGTTCCTCCAGTCCCTTGCTGTCTGATTTGATAACCCTGAATTGTTCATTTAGGAGAGGTCATCACCAGGCAGTTCTCCTCCTTTTGTGAAAATAACTCCAGGCTTCACAAAGAACTATGCTTTACAAACACTTGATTAAAATAAATATAAGAATGCAGAAAACCTCCTCAATTCTAGTATTTCAGGCATTTAAAATTATAACCTTAAATAAGTCTATGACTTCAAGGTTACTTTTAATTTGATAGGAACACTATTTTATTAATATTTTTTCCAGGCAATGAAATGAGATCATCTATATTTTAAGCTAAGTCAAATCTATGCATTTTAAAAAACAATCATAGTCAAATTAACAATTAGCCTTAAATTTCTCTTTTTTTGTCTCATGAAAGAAATCAAGCATTTAATAAACATGAAAAGGAGTTTTAGAGTATATTCCAGAACCTGAATGGAACCAGAAGCATCTAAACCCAAGCATCTCATTTAGTTGGCAGAATTTAGGTGTATTTCTAATTTCCTAATACACATTCAAAACTTATCTGCACTTCTCTCTCAACTTTTCAGGTTGAAAAGTGGTGAGTTTTGCTTTTTTGTTTAGACGGCAATAAGATACCATAACTTTGAGGTGATGTTCCCACTAAATTCTCCTGGACTCTTTCATACCAGTGATTTTTATGAGACTGGACAGCTCAACCTTACACATCCCCTTCCCTTTCTTAATGTAAACACCTTAAAATAAGCCCGCTCTGCTGCTAATAAATAAGTCAACTTTGGTTGCCTTCTCAGGCTCTCAGCTGAATGCCAGGATGCCTCCAGAGATCAGATGATGTCAACACTTCAGCTGCAGTGACACCCGTGTTACTCTGGTAGCAGCGTCCGCTTCAGCTGGCGCCTACTCACTCCCCCGTTGCCTTCACCCCTGCCCTCATGGAGAAAACCAACCTGGAAATAAAAAAAGACCTTCTTGGAAAACATACATCCTGCCCATACATTATCATCACCAAACAGATTAGCTCATGATCGGATTCACGGCACGGCCAGACGGAGCAGAGGAGAGGGCAAGATCCATGTGGGGAGCAGGGCACAAGCTGAGAGTTTGTCTAAGCAACTAGGTCCCCAAAGGTACAATCAAAACTTCACCAGACAGCAGAAGGGCTGGAAGGATGCTGTCAGCAGCCCAGGGAATTACACCTCTACTGCCCTGAGGCAAAGGGAATTTGTACATAACGCATTCCAAAACATTCCTGGTTTTACTCCTTGTGTAAAGTGAGAAAAGTATTTATTTGCAAGAGGGAAAGGGGTTCAATGTGGTTAGTTTGAATGTCAGCAATAACATGCAATCTGTACCAAAAGATCTTTTTGAAAAATAAAACAACATGAGAGGAATAAACAGCACAAATAGCTACAGTTTTAAATTTTACTTACATGTAGCTGTCTGGCACTTTTCGGCACACACAGCATATGCTTTTATAGCATTTATGACAATTTCCAAAGGGAGAAAAATCTATCCTTCTAAAAAAAATAATTTAAGTTTTATTTTAGTCTTTTACACAAATGTCTCAATATATATTATTGGGACTTTAAAACTTACTAAAATACTAGAAACATAATAAAGCATGACAACTATTTATTGTAAGAAGTGATAAATAAAATTTTAATTTTTTTCCCCACCCAAAAAAGAGCAAATGACTGAAGAGGCGAGATTTTTTTTCCAGTCAATTTTATTTACAGATACACAATTTAAGCCTAAGAAATCTTTTTTCTTCAAGCAGAACAGAAGTTGGAACTATAGCTTAAACAATTTGCCTAGATATTCTTATCTTTTTCTTACTGTACAAGGAAGCGAAGGAGTAATTTCTTTTGTTTGATTGATTTTTGAGAAAGCAAGAAGTTAAGCTTCGTTTTTATAGGAAATTAATACAACCTGCTTTGACTTGCTCATTTCCATACACCCATGGCAAACCAGACTAAGACCCTACTTTCCAATGAACTATGCATTTCATTTATTAGCAGGAAAAGCAACACAGCTTTTCCCATGAAAACATATACTGCAGGTCTTGAATACATGTGACAAGCCAAGTTTTATCCTGTACACTGCAGTGCAGAAAAATCCATGATTACTTTAAATGCCTTGGTTACATGCACTGCTGTTACTCAAACTTCTCTGCTTTAAAGTAGATCAATTTGTCTCATGCTGCACTGAACCTCCTACTGAAGAAAGCAAAGGTTCTCATGAAACAATCTAATTGAGAGCCATCTGGCCCTTCAGAGGTGGCAGTCCTAATTTATTTTATTATAATAAAATCCACCAGAGGCAAAATAGCAAAATTCATACCACAGTGTCCCTGGCCATTCCACTGCATAAATAAAAATGATGCTTGTTTTCTCTAGACATTTTAAAGCCTCTTATATTGACCAAATCTAACACATTCCATAAAAATCTATATTAAAAAAATAATAAAGAAGCTTTTCAGAAATCTGTATTTCTTGAACACTGTGGTTTTTATTATTTTTTTTTTTTTTAACCATAATTCACAGAACTAAGAATTCTGGAGACAGTGATTAGAGATCTGTATCACCTTGAGCAGTGCATGCTGAAGTACAGTATGCACCTTGCAGCTCAAACCAAAAAATCTGGTTAAGAAAAGACAATGAAGGAAAAAAGTTGCAAAAAAAAATCACACTACTGAAAACCAACACCACACAAGACAGTTTCTCAAACACTTCTCAGCAGATGATTTTGCCCTTTGCTAAAAGCAGCCAAGTACACCAGCTGCTCCTATTCTTCTGTAATTCATGAAATCCTGAAGCTGTTTGAGGAAACTAGGGCCTGGGGTATCAGGCTACCTCCTGCACATCACACCACTGAGAAGGAGACAGGTGTTAATAGGCAGGTTAATAGACAAGACTCACAGCAGTCAACAGTCAAGGAATTTATAACAGTATATGTTTCTATAAATATATGTTTCTATAAACATAGTCTTAATTTCAGGTGTCTCATTTACTTTACATGGGTTTAAAAGCCACTGACTGGCTGAGGAAATATTAGCAGGACTACACAGAGTGACCAAACTTCCACCACAGCTGGTTTAGCTGTAAACTGTAAAACAGCAGGAGGAGAAAAATGTTCCTGGTATTCTGGGTGGTCAGCACAGCCCCAGCAGCAGCACAGCCCCCACTGCTTGATGCTCCAGCTGCTGCAGGAGCAACAGCTTCCCTGGGGAATACCTACAGGGATGACAACCCCTAAAGGCTGCCATGTAAACTAAATGACTGGTAGCTACACAGGCCCAAGGACTTAGTTAACTGGGGCAGAATCAAATTAAAAACAGGAGGATCACAGTATTTCATGTTGCTGAAACCTAAGATGACTGGGCATCTAAGGAAACTGCCATATTTATGCAAGAACCTGATAAACTGATGAGGGAGAAAGAATGGTTCACTCACAGTTAAATGACACAGACAGCATCAAAGGTGAATACAGAGTGGAAAGATGGGGAAAAAAAACACCTTTGTGAAACAAACAAGTTGGAAGGAGAATATCAAATATGAAGTTATGAATACTGTATTTTTCATTGGTGAATATTCTTTATAACCGTGTCAGAGTCAGCAGTGTGTGATACAGAATAAACTACAAGTCAAGTCATTTACAAGGAGTTTGATATATCACTTCAAGACAGCTTTTCATACATCTTTATAAAAATGTTTGGAAAACCAGAACGTCTATCACAGTACATAAATATGATGAGGTGAAAGTGCAGGTAAAATAGACAAGGCACTGCAAAAGAGAAGCCCTGTCCTCTATGCTTCCCTATTCTGTTGCTCACTTTCAAAAACCTTTTTTCCATAACTAAAAGCAACCAATGATGGAGGAAAACAAGGGAAGTGAAGTTTCTGTACAAGTCTCAAGTGCAACAGAAAGAGAACTTTTACGCTGCTTGGCCATTGTCAGTAATCGAGAGACAGGTGAGACAACGCTGCCTTGAGCTGCACTTAACTGGCTGAGGAATGAAGGTTTAGTACAAACAGCTAAATTTGCTGCAAAATTAGTACTTGTTTTGGGCATCAGATGACACTGATAATCCAGAAAGTCTGCTGTCACTCCACAAGCTCTTCGGAGGTTGACCCACTACTGCTGTCACCTGAAAGGAAGAGCGAACCCAGAGCGATTGGTCCTCACTCCTCCTGCAGCCTTCACACAACATCATGGCTTTGACTTCTTCTTAGGGCAAGCAGGCCCAACTATCTTATTTCAATTCAACGCCAAAAAGCATCAAGCTTGACAGTTGACTGTCAAAACCAAAAAGGGGACCAAAAATCTCCGTCACAGTTACACTGCTGAAACCCTGCGGGTGCTAACAAAGCACCTTCCCTGATCTTCCTCTAGGTCCCACAAAAGAAAAAGCAATGTAATTATAGATGCATATTTACACAGATTATAGATATAGATTATATTATAGATACATTTTTTTGAGGCCATGAGCGAGCCTCCCAACACTTCACTGCAGCTAAATGGTTTAAGCCAAAGGGCCACAGCCCATATTCAAACCCTCCTGCTGAATATTGATCCATGCCTTCACCTTCTGATACAGTGGGAAGAAAGGAATGGTGTGGCAAAACTTCTTTCCTCTGAGAGGAAATACTGTCCTTCCAAAAAGCAAAACAACACAGTCAATGTTGTGTGCCTCAACCCTCTGCCAGAGACACAGGTTCTCATATACACTCTTCAGTCCAAACTCCTGAAATACTGCACTGGTCCTGCACAATGATGTGCCCAAATGCATCATCACAGGATACCATCTGCATGCGCCCAGACTCATTAAAGAACACGTATAGGCACTATCTAGCAAGAAAAACAAATGCTAAATACCAAATCACGTTCTGTGGCAACCAGCACCAAAAACCAAGATACTGGCAAAGGGTTATGGCAGTTTCCTGAAGAAAAGGAGCAGGATACAGCCACTTGTTTGAGCCCAAACAGACAACCATGCAGATGCTCGTTCATCCTCCAGTAACAGTTAGTACCGCTGGGAGGTCAGCCCGACTCCATTGTTTTTACAGCAATTTGCATTTTATTTTCCATAATGCTTTTTAATTTCACTTTTTCAATTATTCCTCTCAGGCAATTGCTTTAATTATCTGTTATTCCACAAGGAACAACATTTTCCTCTGGCGGAGAGAGGGGCTGCATCAGACCACATTAACACTGACGAGCCTCTCCACGGGCAAGCGCAGGGCTGCCTTGCCAGCCTTGGCAGCCCAAGTGGAGCAGCAGTTAGCCAGCACCTACAGCTATTGCTGACAGATTGGCCCGCTCACCACCGCTCCGATGGCAATCTGCACAGGATTACCAGGCACATATTAAACTTTTAAACACATGCAGTAACCCTTTGAATTTCAGATTCGCCAAAGCAAATGGTATCACCCAGCAGACCATGGCAAAACACATCCGACTGCAAAGCCAGAACAAGCCGCTTTCCCTAATCCAATGCTATGTTAATGCAAAGCTCAGCAATGATGGATGGACTCATTAGTGCTGCAGTTATCGCCATCTGAACCAGGTGCCAAGACATATGGTTTAACAGATGTTCTAGCAGAAAGCTCTATTCTCCGCACTGTGCGAGTGTCCAGTTAAACCGGACATCGATAAGGTACTGAAAATCATATTGGGCTTCTGGGAGCCACAATTGTTCCCAGCTCAGGAAGCCGTTAAACACAGCCCAATTATGCAAAAAACCCTATTGCTCTGATATCCCAATTAGATCCACAGAACAAATGCTGGACAATACGTACACTGCTTTCCAGAGTCTTTGTGTACCCAAATGTTATTTATTCTAATCAGCCATTTCTATTTCTCTACTGTCTTAATAAAGAAACGAAGCTTAAAACCTTGGAAGCTTTCTCCACACAGAAATCTCCAAATCAAATGGGCAAAGCAACCCACACCACCCCTGAATTTTCATGTTCAGAATGCCCAGCATGTGCTATTTTTTCAAATATTTAATACTTAACATGTATCCATCCGGAGCACAGGATTAACGTGCAGAACCAATTGTTGTTTGCAAGGTTATTTATTGACATAATTCCACTGGAATGCATGGCATTTCACAGGGGAAGGGTAAATAGAATAAAAAGGTGGCCTCATATATACTAAGTCAGCAAACCAATGTGAACATGCAGCAAGGTGCATCAAACTTTAATAAATGAAAGGATCCTTACTCTTTGTCTTTTCAAAGAAAGAGAATTCATAGGCTTTAGAAAAAAGAAAATCAGGAGAAATGGGCAACAACCGGTCAGTGATGATGTCTATACATGCTCTATTCAACCTTTTAAGATTACACACACACGCTTATGTTCACTTCCTACAGGAAAGAATTTTGCAGCAAGAACTTCTACTAACTCATGAAGCTTGCAAGACAGAGCATACCAAAGCACAGCAGGTAGAAAAGTTAGGTTACTGCCTTTGGTCTGGGAACTCTCATCACACAACCCAACAGTTCCAGTCTGTACAGTGGCACCAAACTACAGCTGTTGGTGTGTGAAGTATTACAGTGGAAATTTTGAGAGGAAAATACTGAGAAATAAATTCCACAGTATCACACTCAGAAGGGGATGGCAGGCAAAAAAGATAATACACAGCAAGGCTGAATGTATTTCAGAAACAACATCAATGCTCACTTTCAATAAAAACTAAGGACTTTGAAGCTTTTTCAGAATTTACTAATAATCACAGGTCATATATAGAATCCTTCAGCTCACAACTGTAGTAGATTTGATAGTAGATTAGGTTGAAAAGGTGAAGAACAAAAAAATTTGAGAGCTGCATTATTGTCCCACTCCCACACCTACTATCACACTGCCACAGAAGGTGTGTTTCAGATCATCTTGTTCAGCCAGTTAAATTTCTACGTGTGCAAATATTTGTTTTGTATTAATGCAGCTGCAACTTTTAAAGACTTCTGTTATCTTTACTGCTTGTCTTTCAATGCCAGAGCTCTGACTGTCCCAGACCTTGGTCCAGTGGGGCTGTAAAATGCAGGATTGGGAGGGAAGGGGATATATGAAAGGGGACAAAAGACCAGATACAATCTAAAAACAAATAAACAAGAGCAGAATCTACAGCCATGAAAGTCAGAAGTTCAATTCAATGTTAATTCCTATTTGTCCAAAATGCTTACAGACATACATTCATAGAAAAGAGTTGATTAAAAGATTGTCATTACAGCAGTAAACACACAGGAAACAGTGTATTGAAATGCTGTACCTACTTTAAACCATTTTTATTTTCAAATACACAAAGGTATGTACACTTATTTATATACACATTGAGAAAAATATAAGCATGAGAATGCCCGTGCACATGGATTATCTAGTATATGATCAGGAATTTTCCCCAATAATTAAAAAAAAAATAAAGTTTACACAGGACAATACAAGGACACACACTACCAAGATCCACTTTTACTTCAGTTCAGATTGTTATAACCTCTCTCTTCCCTGCTTCTAACCAAACATCCCCATCTTTTTTCACCTACTGGCACTATTTATATAGGCAATTCTGACATGAACCAAACTGAAAAAAACCCAAAACAAAACAACAAAACACAACAAAAACCAAAAACCAAAACACAAAGACCCCAAAGAAACAGAAGAAACAGTCTTCCCTATCCCCAATAATAACAGAAGTCCAATTTGGGCCAAAATCTTTTTCAGCCAGATCAGTTTCTGGAACTGACTCACTGGCAAGCTGAAAAGCTTCAGTATCAGTGCACAGAGGGACAAGGAGGGCAAAGCGGAGACCGGGGCAGCTCAAACCGAGCCTGGCTGAAGCAGCTGTGGGACTGCACCCAGGGACAGCACGACCCCAAACACAGAGCAGGGCAGCTGCTACTATTTATTTTCCCCACTGCTGAATTTATTTTAGCCCCTCTTTGAAAGAGAAAGCTTGGGAGCGCCAGAGGGCAGTGGCAGAGACTGTAACAAAATCTATGCCTGCACATCTCTGTTACTTCAATGCAAGCAAATGAGATCTTAGATCACTTTAGAAACAAAGAGCCCTAGTGTCCCAGATTGCATCTTGGATCCTTACTTATCAAAGACTGTGTTTCAACAGCGATTTGTTTGCCACTGGTTGGGACTTTTTTGTGTTGTTTTGCGCTCCAGCCCCCACCCCC
>VZRW01013129.1:186354-300153 GCA_013398125.1 Aegotheles bennettii
CCCCCCCCCCCCCCCCCCCCCCCCGCCGTAACACAGTGTACTTGGAAAGTGTCATCTTCCCTCACCTCCACCCACCCCACACCCCCTTCATTTTTGCACTTTTTTATTCTTTTCCAGTGGCCTTTCTTGTTATGAGAAAAATACATTCCTGGAATGTTTCAGCTCAGGGCTCTCAAAAACAATTACTTAGGCATTTGATTTGATCTGCCGGTTGTTCCTTTCTGGATATTTGGGTTTTATGAATCTTCAGTTTGGTCAAAGGTTAAAGTGAACCTTTTCCAAGTCACACGCCAGAGACTCACAAGGCCCATATCCCACCCTGAGTTTTAAGGAGAAGGAGCCAATTCAGCTGCACACAACAGCAGCAAATTGCCATGTTATCTAAGGAAGGAAATTCTGAGAGGGAAAGCTGCAAGATGCACACTTGCACTGGGAAAGGCAGATGGAGGAGTGGACTGAGGAGGATGGAAATAAAAAAATGGGTCACCTTTAAATTGGTAAACATTTTGCACTGTTTAAGGGAAAACAAGAAGAGAACGGAAGTTCAAGTACATTTTAGAAGCAAGGTATCTTTAAGAATACCGAAGCACTTCATAAGCACAAGCAAGCAAAGTTATAACCTCAAAGGTACCTTATCTTTCTCACTGTGAGGAAATTCCACATCTGTGACCCACGCACAAAAAAAACCCACCCATGAGGTATATGGAGGGACAAAGCATATGCTTTCTGAATTGTTCTGGCTGCTAACCAGGCTTTTCAGGGGAGTGAAAGTTAGCAAGGATAATCTGTCAGAGTTATCTGACTCGGAGAAGTGAGCGATAGGGAAGATTTCCAATGAGCTGTCTCCATCAAGCCTTTCTGACCCAGGACTTGCAGAAGGTGGTGCTCCACAGGTTTGCTGGTATGCTCCTATTGTTATAGTCTGACTTTTGATAGAGCAAAACCCAGCTTAATTACATTGTGTGTGCTTTATGTGATCTATTTGGCAAGTCTCTGAAATCAAACTCCTATTCCTCAATGAATGCATTATACATTTGCTCAGTTTAAAGAAGTTACTACTCAAAGACATGAAGCACCTATAATTCCTGCTGTTGTGATACCTTTTTACTAAATGTAACGCAGTTATTGCTACATTTGTGTTCCTTTTTTAATGTTGTGGCATATTTGGCCCATAACACATTTTACATATCTGTTTTTTTCTAACCTCATTCTATCTATTAAAAAAGCCTCTTTAAAATTAAGTTAATTACATACCTGTAATACAACTGTTACTCAAAGTTTGTCAACTCTGCTCTCTATTAAATGAAAAATCATATTGAAATAACTGATTATAGTTCATTTCAAAGTACAACGCTTGCCAAAAAACAGACATTTTAATGTTCTGATTATAGTTCAAAGTATATTTCCTGAAAAGTACAGCGTGTTTCCAAAAGACAAACTCAATTTCAATTGAAGGTCCATTTCAAATGGGTTCACCTTTTTTGAAACACCCCATATATACTTTACAGCTGCAAAAATGTACATTTAAACCAAAAAAGTTTTAAAGGTCATATTTTGAAACCACTCTAAAGGAGTGTTGGTGCTTAAGGTTTATGTATAAACTAAAGCACACACGTAAAGGTACACGTACAACTAAAGTTATCTTTTTTATAATCCTTATTAAGTGGCAAAATTTAATTTTTTAAGGAGCAACTGTGAAACTTTCCCATCCTTCTACTTAACTTGTGGTCTTAACTGTAAGTAACCCTATCCCCACACCACAAAGCAAAGCAGTTGTTTGGGCGGGGGGGTGGTGTTGGTTTCTTCTTTTTTCTAGTTTTCTAGTGAGAAGGGTTAATTTCTGTCATCTCCCAGATTCTAACATACATCTCACAACTGCGCACAGATAAAAGCTGAAGCCCCTCCTACTATGGAGATAGAGAAAAAGGACATGCAACATCCTTTTATGTTGTCCCATTAAATATGATGCTGAGTAAAATTGAGATGCGCATGGAAGTACAGCCATGTCCCTCCAGCCACCTGCTTGAACAAAGAATTAATTGCAATTTATATGATAAAATAATCCTCAAAATTTATGACAGCTGTCTTACATCTGTGTTTTACTAGATCCAAAATGCCAATTATCTGCATTTAATGATAATAAATGCTGATACAGAGGAGCCAATGTACAATAAGGCCTACCATGCCTTAAAGACCAACCCTCCTCCACTGTCCATACCAGTTGCTCTAAATTTTAATCCAAGATTTTTAACATTACAAAACTGATTACAAGTTTCCCCATTCAACAAAGTTAAAATTGTATTTAAACTAAATATTTTACATGCGTATTTTACATGCCATTTTTAGGCTTAGGAATTTAAATATTTCACCTCTAGAAAGCAGCTTGTCCTCTAGCCAAATAGACTTGCATGAGTTGGCCTTACCTGGAGCCATAGCTTGTTATTCACTGCATCTCTCCCCGTAGCAATGCATTGAAATGTAGCATTCTGCCCTGCATTGACCTCTACATCCCCCAGCCTCAAGAAATGTGGAGATTTATCTGCAGAGGGGGAAAACAAAAATTACAAATAATGCTTATTGCTAAAAAAGGTGCCAGCAACATTATTGTCTCCCTGAAGATGCATATTGTAACAACCTTTGGCTAAAAAACAGAAACAGAAGAGAGAAAATTATTTGTTTCATCTCTGTTTGGGAAGAAAGAGTGCTTTCAGTCCTTTCTCTTCTCCCCTGGTGATTCTACCAACTTTATGTTATACGTGAGTTATAATAAAGTCTTTTAAAAATCAAAGCCAAGAGAAGGATATCAAATGCCAAAATGTCAGCAGCACTTCACAAAAATTATCCTAAAGACTTTGATTGTATGAAACCCATCATACTGAGAAAAACCCAATCAGCAGGATATTGCTCAGGCAAACAGTGATACTATTCAGATTATTTGCAATGTAACTTGGAGCTCTGTTGTTTTACTAAATGAAATAATTTGTGCCATGGAATGTAGTATTTCAGGAGCTGACAAATCTATTTCCCACACTGACAAAGCCCTTAGGAAAGCTCAGTGGCACAACCACTTGGAAGGATTTATTAGACATAAGGAAGCTGAGAGACACATTTGAGGAATGGGTATGGTACACAGCTCTCTCCCATCCCTTTCTGAAGAACTACTAATGAAAACACTGGCTGAACTATCATTTCTTTGTGCTTACTAAAAAGACCAATATACAGGAAAAAAACATCAAATTGGAACAAACAGGGTTTAAACATCAGTAATAAAAAAAGAGCTTATCTGAATACTGTATCATGCTGACAATTTGCTGTCATGGCTGTACTTGAATGTCTTTTGTTTTGGCACTCAAAAAAAAAAACAAAAAAAGAAAAAAATGAAAGCCAGATACCAAATCTGAGCAGAGCTTTGTTGAGTACAGACATCAGATAGCTGGACTGGCTGAAATATAAAGAGGTAACTCACTCAAAAACCCTGTAAGCTTGATAGCCCCTGAGAACTATGGTTTTAACATGTTTGGGGTAGAAGAAACCAAAATGTGAGGTTACCATTGCAAATTTATTCTTTGGCATCATTTTGCAAATTGGGGGGTGGGGGGTGTTACATCTTGATTATTTCAGAAAGCAATTATATTATCAGTCATGAGTTACATTATAATGAAATTACATTTTAGAGAGAGTCTACGGGAAGATCAGAAGAGTTGAACAGAACCAATTTAACAGAAAAATGTGATAAGTGACAGAAACTCACTGTAACACTTTCTTCCTCACAAGTTTTCATTTGTACAATATTCACACTAGCACAATTCGTGCTTACATGTGTGCAATTCTTCCCCAGGATTAAGCTGGGAAAGACAAACAGGAATGCCTGAAGTGTCCCCACAAAATCAAAACAACAAAACCGAATCCTTCAGAAGTAGCCAGAAGCCTGTTTCAAAAAAACAACAAAAAAATGTTGCGTCCATTAAAAAAAAAAAAAAGGGAAAAGAAAGAAGAAAACAAAAAGAACAAGGACATGAAATCTGATAAACCTCCTATATACATCTGCCAATTCAGTTTTCTTTAATCAGTGAGCACACACATTACCACTAAAACCCCTTTTGATTATGCACACCAACTCTGGCACGACTAAAAAGACACTGAAAAATATCTCGTTTATATTCGTGTATACTTTAATTCTGGCGGTCAAAGATTTTACCCAGGTAAGTCACTATTGCAACACTGCATTTTTCCCTGAAAGCTGCAACAAAAATACTATTGAAAGAACAAAAAATATCACCGATCAAAACTCAGCAGTCTACAGCAATATCAAATATGTCCTGAAAAGACAGAAAAAAATGCAGCTCTTAATCATTACTTACCACAAGGGTAACTCAGAACCTGGATGTCATCAATGGCAATGTAGCCATTTCTCCCATCTGAGACTTCAGCTTCAAATATTACCTGTCAAAATGAAAGAAAAAATGTTTACAACACTCATTTCTACAGAATACCCACAGTGGCAAGCCTGTAGATATAAGACACATTGCCTTTTTTCATTTAGTTGAAGTTCCTACAAGGTTTGACAACTGAATGGAATATTTATTACTTAACATACTGCAGTTCCATACCATTCATATACATGACTTGCTCTGGATTTTCTGCTTATGGCACACAAGAAAAGCATGTTTATTGCCTCAATTAACAGCATTCTGCTTTCACTCCACTAAACATATAAATGTGATTCAATTCTGAAAAAATGCCATTACTTTCAGACAGGTTCAACATCACAGCACACAACTGATCAACCAATTTTAACAAAATTTATATTCTTGTCAGGGGTCACAGTATAGTCCACAGTCTCTTGAACCTTCTGCAGCATGATTGCACAGGAAAACACTCAGTAACACAGAAATAGTGCAGCACTCCCCAGTGGCAACGAAAAGAACATCTGCAGCATGAGATTTATGTAGTAGTCCTTAGCTTCATTCCTCATTCTTGTAAGGCAATGGGGAAATTGCTGAGCATAAAGGAAAGGACAGACTCTTTTCACATCCAACTTCTTGTCCCACCCCAGACTGGAAATAACAACAAAGAATTGGTCTGGGCTGCTCCAGAGTGCAGAGCTGTCTTTTGCTACAGATGTAGCAAAACACGAACTGACCAGAACAGAGTTACTGTCAAGATTCATGCTTCCTTGTATGGATGAAGAAAAAAAAAAAAAAAAGGTAGAATATGGTGAAAGTAGAAGGAAACTAATTAGAAGGGGAAAAAAAAAGCATAAAGTGTGAATGTCCAAACTAAAAGGAAGACATGAAAGAGGAAAGCACACCAATAAAGATGGATTCAAGTGATCTATACATAACCTTTTCAAGTAGTTTACACCTCTCATTCTTGGAGACAATGTAAAGGAGCAGCAAAGGCAGTGGATTAACAACCCAACATACCCTGCATGTGAGGAGAATGCTATCCCCATCAAGCACCTTTCTCAGGTCTTCTTACCGAGGGATTCGCATGGCACCTTGCTAATTAGTAATGACCACTGCACTCTCTTCAGTCCCAAGGGAGCCTTGGAAGCACGCTGCTTCCAACTACCTTTGGAACGCCTTTCGGACCTCTCGTTCACAAAAACTACTCTTTGGCAAGATATCTGGCTATCTGGCACTTGCATATCTTGGTTCTGAATGCTTCTCTGCACTTATGTTCCACTCACTCATTTCCTCATCCTTGCATCCCACCCAGACACAAAGGGCAATTTATCTTCCGACCAAAGGAGGCAAGGACCCCAAGTGGCCTATTTATACTCAGAACTAATTCCACAACCTCACGGGGGTATAAATAAGGAAAACTTCCAAGGAAATCAGCATGTTTGTGATGTGGTTCACAGGGTCCCCCAACTTGTGCTTTGACTGCAGAAAGAGGAAAGCTGTGGGGCTCGTATACTTTGACAGCACCAGGCTACAATCCCTCTTCCAATTTCTATAGAAAATCTTGCTGAGATTCTGGCTGCACTTCTCTCCACCTTTTTTTTTTTTGTTTTAATTTTATGTGTGCACCCCGATGCAATTAAATTGCAGAAACCACTTCATTCTCTGCGGCCTCCTCCTCCTCCTGTCTTGGCCAACAACAGCTCAATGGAAAGTAATTAAGTGTCTGTGGGTCCTACGTTCTTTCCCTTGTCCAACAGCCTCTCTGACCACAGCATTATTTGACATTCCACCAGCTCCTCAAGCATCTTCAGAGAGCTGATACTTGTCCCCAGTGAGAAACACTAACATTCTTTAATAATTGTGATTAATCCTCTTTTTTTTTTTAATGGTTGCATGGTGTGGAAGACAAACAACTCAGTAAGAAATAAATACTATTTTTAAAGCCCTTCTGACAGACCAATTTCTTTACAACAAAATACAGTTCTATCACATACACAAACTGTGAAAGCACTTTGTTTCTCAAAGGTCAGTTAAGAACTTCGAGCATCAGTGTTAGGAACTTGACTAAAATTCACACCTCACCCTGAACTAGGTTGTTATTAACTCATTTGGAAGTAACTTAGATCCAGTTCCCAGGCAAGGTTGGCCTCATGTAAGTGTGTTCTTCCCCTGTATGTTGATAACTTCCTACACTGTGGGCAGAAAGGGGAAAGTTACCTTTCTTGGGTCAGAGCTAGGGATGAGTTTATTTCCACATACTAACACCAATACAATAAAACAAAAATCATGAAGAAATACAGAAATGCAAGAAGCCCACAAAACATAGGAACTAATGTTTATGAGGTAAGCAAAGAAAAAATAGAGTGATATAAATAGAGTGAAAAAAACAGATATACTGGACACCCCTAGTTTCATGTATACGGTGCTAAATTATTTTTATTTACATTCATAATTAGCATAAATAAAGCTATGAAGCATTTGTAACTATAGACACTACTATAGCAAACTACTAGAGCAAAAGGTGCAACTCAGTTAAATTCTTATGAGGCTTTAATTTGATAATGGGAAAAGGGAATATATAATATATATAGGTGAAAACAGCTATTTAAAATGCTGACAAGTCAGACCAGAAAATCTGAGGTAGTCCTTTTCCTAATGTACACACACACTACTTGAGAAAAATCAGACTGTTGAGCTATTCCTTTCACCAGATGAGGTTTATCCTAATAAGACACTGGTACTCAGGGAGTGAATCATGCAGCTAGTCTGAACTGCTGTTCAGATTACAGCCCTAGAAAGAATGGTTTAAACATTTCCATTTTAGCTGAAAAATAATTCAGATTATCACTCTAGCTAGAAAACATTAGTTGTCTGTGCAACTATAAATGTCCTTCCACTTACTACAATTGAATTGCATGTGCATCTAGTGCACCTGGGGGAGATGCTCGCTTCCTTTAATGGAGAGAGGGGAGACTGTTTTGGGGGGATGAATCAGGCTGGCACAGAGCAGGGCTATGGAGGCAGCTATCCTGTCTTGTTTGTACCGGTGTCACTGCAAGGAATGAGAATGGGAAATGCTGAATAGCTCAGGTAATTCAAATGCTACTCAAGGGAATTAGATTTGATCCCTGAATTTTCTACACAGTTCCAAGGCGATACTCAAACAGTTACTTCTCCAAATAAAACAGCACATCCTTGTTTATGAAGTGCCTGCGTTCAGATACAAATGAAGATACAGTGTCAGAACTCCCTGAACCGGACATGTTCCTACATATTTAGTCATCTCTAACGCATCTCTTGTCCATCTAGTAGTCCATTTTCCACCTAATGCCATGCAAGCTTTTAGTGCATGCAGTATCATTTGGGAAAAAACATGGGTTTGCTGCTGACAGCATTAACAGACATTTCCACTTCTCTGGTTTGTACCTGGCTTTCTTTCATGACCCAAATCGGTTACAAATTGATCCCAAACACCCTGCTATATTATGCACAGCTTTGTAGACCTCTATTACATGTCCCCAAGTAATTTTGTCTCAAATTTGAAGAGCAACAGATTATTCAGTCAATCTTGTATAGAAATCGTCCCATTTTCTTTGATTATCCTTTAAAGCTCTAGCTGCTCGTTATCTTCAAAGAACAAAGCGAGCAGAGCTGGCTGGCACACAGCAATCAAGATGTGGGTGAGTCATAATTTATACAACAGCATAATATCATTATCTAATTTATATTGAACTTCCTTAACCATTCTTAGCACTGCATTTGCCTTTTTTGACCATCACTGAGCTCTGAGCTGACACTTTTATGAACCACACAACCTTGCTGCAGAGTGCCAATGGCAAGCTCCGAGTCTATTGTTCTGTATGTGAAACCAGGATTTTACGCGCTGTGCATTATTTTATCTCTCTTTATTTACATTAAAATCTGTCTGCCATTTTATTGCCCAATCACTCACATTTGGATACTGTGATGGTCCTTCTACAGGTCCTCACAATCACATATGGTTCTTGCTATTCCAAAGTAGCTTTCACCTACAAACTTCCGTCTTCTCACTGTTTCCTGGTCCCCACCCTGTCCCTTATTAACATGTTGAAAGGCACAAGTCTCTACAGAATGATTTGGTGACTACTTCTGGGCATATTGACAATTTATTTTTACTTTCTCTTTTTCCCTCTTAAGCAGGTATCTATCTATGGAAGTATCTTTCTTATAGAATGGTAGCTTAGCTTCACTACAAGTTTTTCATGCTCAAAAGCCTTTTGGAAACCTAACTAGCCTATATCCTAGCTGACCCCTCTAAAGGGCTCCAAAGTTGAAAATTAAAGAGTATGATGTGCAACATACAGCAAAAAAGAGGAAAAAAAACACCCCTAGTTATTTTGTGTCAGGCACTGCAAAACAGCACATACTTTTGGTTTGGTATACCAGCTCCAAAATGCAGGTGATGACAATCACTCTTCATAAATATTATTCCAGAAATAAATATTTGTGAACAACTTAAATACTCAACAGCATTTGAATACAACTGCAAAACCAGCAGTTATTATGGCAGAGACCCCTGAAGGGACTGAGTTGCTGAAATTTAATGCTTAAGAAATACTCAAACCTTCACAATCCTACACAGCCCTAACACTGTATTCTGTAATCGCCATGAAGGCTAAGCCTGCACTTTCAGGAATATAATATACAAAACATTCATCTTCAGGACTGACCTCAATGAATTTTTAACTCTTGCCAAGATCTAAAAATTTAGGTATCCTCGTAAGTAACCACATTTGAGGCGACGATCAAAATAAGCACTCTCAAAGTATACCTAGCCAATTAAGTACAAAATGCAGGCAGGAAAGAGGAAGAGCAACTCTGTAGCCCAAAGCCTACCCTTAGAACATAATTCTCCCATAGGTTTCCTAAAAGTTGTTTTCTTGTAAGCTATACACCACTGTCACCAAGCAGGGTATTTCAGTACAGTTTGAGACCTTTCTTGTCCTTCCTCCGCTTGACTGGTTTTGACTACTCGCAGTACTGAAGAAGGCAAGCATTTCCCACAGTTGACAGCAGTCCTGTCAGACCATCATATATATGAAAAAAACATCCATACATAAATTAGAGAAAAATGAGTATTAAAAGGTTTAGTTATAACAGAAATATAGTGTTTCATTGACTATTCCTTCCTGCTAGGCTTTAACACACATAATTACAGAGACCGTAAAAGGAATTTGAGATAGAAATATCTTTTTTTAAAAAAAAGTAAGTAATTAGAACTTTAAATTTCCACAGAGCATTCAACTCACAACACATCTTTGTTCTGCTATAGGAGAGCTTCTCCTAGCTTATTTATCTGAAATCAAACTTGTAAATAGATGAATTCCAGTGCTAGGTGGAAAGGTGTATTTAGAGAGCTGAAAGCAAACAGAATGTACTATGCCCGTGATAAATCGCAGTACAAAAAACAATTTATTTTTTTCAAAAAAAAGAACTGGTGATCTTCAACTGGAGTCCAGAATTACAGGAAACTTTGTGCTCTTTCCTCACTATGTTCCAGTGTGCATAATCCTGATGATGTGCATTTTGATTTATTTGTGGCACCTCCAGCATCATTTCTATTCAACTTGTGAATAAAACAAATGAAAAAGAAATTAAGAGTCAGAAGCAGCAGTGGAGTTATATTAACCAACCTCACCAGGTGTAAAGCCTTAAAGTCTTTCACAAAAATATAAAAAGAAAGCATTTTAAATTATGTATTTTTTCTACTTCATGCACATCTCCTTCATTGATTCATTTTAATTTTTGTAAGAACACAGTAGGGTGACTCCAGATACACTTCAGCCTAGTACTTACACTAGAATTGATTAAGATTAAAGAGCATATGGGAGCAAGTTTGTTTTGTAATAAAATAACTTTCTGCAGATCAAAAGCAATGAACAGCAAGACCAGTTATACATAAGATAAAATACTAATGAATTCTATTCACTGACAAGCTTCTAGTTCTACCTAACTTTTCTGCAAACGTTAAAGGCATTTTTAAATACTAAAGCAAAGGTTCTAATTACAAAAAAACCCTAAAAATTAATATAATCATGAAAATAGTATCATGTTACAAAGGAAATGCCTAATGAAAGCTAGTTGAAAGAAAGTGACTGCTAAGCAAATTTTTACCTAACATACAAAAATGTTGTTGACATAATAAAAAGCATTTGCCTTGTGAAAGTTACAGATAATTTTGCTGAACTAATTTAGGAATCATGAAAACATAATTACTTCCATTTGAATGCTTAAGTAATGCTGTGAGGCAGCCCTTGCTGCTGACAGGACCCAGGAGAATTTCTTGCATAGCAAATCAAACACTTGGGTGAAAACTTTGGGATCTCAATTCTGCCAAATCAGCTAACACCCTATTACTACTTTTTTCCTCAGTAACACACCTTCTGAGACTGAAAACCAAAGGAGTTAAGGCTACCTTCTCGCTAGCATCCTTACCAGCAGTTGGTCAGCAAATGCTCCTATTCTTCAACCATCTCACAGTCACCCACAAAGAACCTTGACATACACACCTCCTCTCGGCCCCAAATTTGTATTTCAGATTCACTCAACACTGGGAAATCTATACTCCCAAGATTAATATCTGTTCACGCTCTCTAGTGACGAACCAACCATAAAACATGCCAATGCCAGGTCCCAAAGGATAATCCTTCAGAGAATTTATTAGCTGTAAATGAGCTAGCTCTACTACTCAATCTCAGAAAAACAAACAAACAAAAAACATCTAATAACTGTCTCTCTACATGTAAGCAAGAACTGTTGATGAGCTTTAGGTGAGCTACACAATTTAAAGATGAGGAGGCTTAGTAGCAATATTTTACCTCCACAAACAACATACATGCTGCAGGAAACTGTAATTAAGATGAAGCATAATAAACCTTTGAAAGGGCCTGTATGACATAGCCAACTGATGAAGTAGAAGCTAGAGACTAGAACTAGTGACCCTGGAGATCCCTATGTTAGTTAGGAACACCAGGAAAAACCTCACAACCTTCCATTTATCTGTGCTTACTTCTCTTAAGTTGCTTATGCCAAATGTTTCTAGGCTAATGCATAGAAAATGTCTGGATGAAGCACAATGCACAGAAGAGTTACAGCTGCTCTGGCTTTGAAGCAGGAGTAGTTTATCGTCTGGGAACACTTAGTGTCTTACAAAAACCCATCCTGCTCTTTACTGACTGAAGAAGTTGAAGAAAAAACATCCTTACATAGTCTGTAAACAAAAGATCTTCAATAAACCAAAACATTTGTTTAAGTGTAAAGGTTCTTAAATTATGAAGATTTAAAAATAACAACAACGCTGCATCCAAAGGCATAACCATGGAAAACAAAAACCTTGATAGCATTGTACATTACCACGTTGAAAGGCTAAAACCAAGACAGCAGCAGTGAGAGACAAGCTAAGAACCAATACGAAAGACTTAATACTTTGTTTATTTTTGTGACAGAGTAAAACTTTAAGGAAATATTTTCCAGCAGGACCCAAGCAGTCCTTTTGAACATGGGTAGCTACTAGAAAATGCAGCAGTTCAAGTCTGGCATGATGCTACTGTACTTTTCTAAACTGAGCGCAGAGGTCAGTCCTTTTTGCCTTTCAGTGACCCTTGGGAATTCCCTACCATGTAGGGAATTTTGATTTGTTCTTTTAAAATACGCTCATTTCAAGCCATGTATATTCTAAGCCAAGTTACTGATACATTTGAACACACTCAGTAATCATAACCATTATCCTTTGAAGTAATATCTGCATGAATATTACACAGATAAATAAAATTATCAGTTATCCCAATTACATGATCTTCTCCATATTCAATTTTAAACAAAAAAAACCCCAAAACAAAACAAACAAACAAATCAAAAAAGAACCCACCCAAAAAACCCCAAACTAAACAAAACAAAAAATGGCAATTTCACATAATTAAAAGAACTGGGGAAAAAAAAAAAGCCAAGCAGATAGACTGAAACCAGCAGAGAAAATTTATAGGTTCATGTTGCATCCTACATATTGCTTTCTAGAATAACTTTTTTCAGTCCATATGAGAGAAAAATTATCTACAATTGCTTATTTTCAGAGCAGCAACTGAAACAATTTGAAGCACCCACGGAGAAATTCAAATCCATATCCATGCATTTTCTTGCTCCAGACAAAGATGCTGTTCAAAACCACTTTCTAATTCCAGCAATCACCAGTCAAGGTGCTGACGGGTACCTTGCTTCCTTTCCTCTCCATTACCTTTTCTGCTCCTCCATAGTAAAACTCACATAACTGAAAATATCAGCCTCTGCCACTTCCTCCAAAAGTGTTCATACTCAGTCTGCTTGAAGAACAGCAGAATTCAGTGGCCAAAGACACTAAATTCTGTGCTAAATTCTGACAGTTGCTAGCATCAGGAAGAAAGTAAACACCAAAAAAAGGGCAAAACTGTGCAGTGTCTCCTACTCTGTGTCACCACGAACAGAGTGTGGAACAATGCCAATACATCCTAACTCAGGAAAGTTTGGACAAAACATAAGTGGAGGGCAGCTTAATAGATATGGTTTAACAGAAGTTTAATAAATAAGGGACATATACTGGCAAGGAAAAAAAAAATAATACAAAAGAAAAAGCAACTCAAAGCAACAGACAGGTTATGTCAAACAGCACTGTGGGGATATTCCTTGCATCAGCACCTGCCTAAACTAGTACTGAAATTACCACTGCTTGTGTAGGAAAAAGCCCTGGCATGTTCTCTCCAAAATATACTTTAAGATGCAATATCAATAGTTCCATCCACAAATTCTGTATATTGCCTATTTTATCCTTTCTATTTTTGCATTAATCACAAGTTGGTGCTGGACAAACATAGATGATGACAGTCATCTGTACAAACAGCTTATGCCTAAAGACACAGGAGGTATGATGCCAAAACATTGCCTTGCTCTCAGTCTTGCACAATATCCCCTAAGCTGAACTGAATCTGGCAGAGTTGAATCTGGCAAGGCATGTCAAGGGCAACAGAAAGGACCTCTGTAAGTAACAAGAGGAAGACTAGGGAAAATGTTGGCCTGTTGCTGAATGGGATATGGGCCTTGGTGACACAGGACATGAAAATACTGAGGTACTGATTGCCTTCATCACCTCAGTCTTTGCTAGTAAGACTGACTTTCTGAAATCTATGGACCCAGAGAACAAGATGAAAGTCTGGAGCAGTGAAAACGTGTCTGGGGACCAGCATATACAGGGGTCCACCCAGCTGGAAAGCAGCTTGGCAGAAAGTGATCCAGGTGTCCTGGTGGAGACCAAGTTGAACATGAGCCAACAATGTGTCCAAGTGGCAAAGGCGGCTTAATGGTATCCCAGGCTACATAAGACTAAGTGTTGCCAGTGGGTCGAGGGAGGTGATCCTTCCCCTCTACTCAGCACTGGTGAGGCCTCACCTGGAGTTCTGGGTCCAACCCATGGCTCCTCAGTACAAGAGAGGTGGACATACTGGAGAGAGTCCAGCGAAGGGCCATAAAAATATGATAGGAATGGAACATCCCTTAAATCCTCACATGAGGAAAGGCTGAGAGACCTGGGACTGCTCAGTCTGGAGAAAAGCAGGCTCAGGGGTGATCTCATCAATGTGTATAAATTCCTGAAGGGAAGGTGCAAAGGAGAGAGAACCAGGCTCTTTTCAGAGGTGCCCAGTGACAGAATAAAAGGCAATGTACGCAAAGTGAAAGACAGGAAGGTCAGTCTGAACATTAGGAAGCACTTTTTTGAGGGCAACTGAGCACTGGCTCCGGTTGCCCAGGAAGGTTATGGAGCTTTCATCCTTGCAGACTCCATCCTGGGCAACTGGCTCTAGGTCGTCCTGCTTGAGCAGAGGGGGTTGGACCAGATGACCTGCAGAGGTGCCTCCCAACTTCAACTATTCTGTGATTTTGTGAAACTGTTAACTTCAAAAAAAACTTGAGTTTACTGGTACTAAATAGAAGGACTAATGTTCAGTGTTGACAATATTTCTTCTAGACATTCACTGTAGTTTGGATTGCATACAAACCCTTCCTCTTCAGAAAGTGTGAATTGAAAAATTTCACATATGTATTTTACAAATATTAATACTTGCTAGGTGCATTTTGCCCGAGTGCTAGTCCCTGACTAACATCTGCTCATTTAGGATATTTCCTGCCTATAAACCATTTGTGGGATGATGGGAGCACTATTTGTGTAAGTCACCTGAACTACCTAAGAAAGTCTTCCTATCTCCTTCCACTAAAAACTAGTAAAAAAATATATCAAAGAAAAGTTTTGAGCTATAAAAGATTCCACAGCAAACATTTTTAGCCATGACAAGTGTTATCCATAACCACTCAAACTAAACAGCTGAAGTCCATAGAGAAGGACAGACTCTTTTAAGGGACAACACAATATACCTCAAAGAACCTTGACCTACACTTTGCACTTGTAGTGAGCTCATGGAGACTTGATGGCCAAATGCTGACAACTGAACAGTTATAATAAAGACATTTTTTTAAAACCCAAAGCCCAAACCCTATTGTGTTAATTCCCATTAGTTTCCGTGTAAGAAACCAGGCTTAAAGGATCATGTTGCCCTGGATTATGGAGCTGACTGATACTAGAACTCCTAAATTATATTGTATGATCTTTGTGATACTTTCTTGCTTGCTTTTTCACCTCAAAGCTTTTCTGCGTTTTGGTTTAATGAACCAGAAGATTAAGAGAGCAGTTGTTACTGTTTTCCCTCTGATGACTGTTTCTTTATCAATAATGACTACAAACCCAAGAAACCCATGTGGAGATATGTATATATGAAGGATAATCACAGGACCATAATTTACAGGTGGAACAACTGCATGGAGAAGGCAGCACATGCAAGCTCGCTAGAAGCCCATTACAGCAAAGAAATCAAGTACAAAATGACATTTGTCACAGTGAAGCAAGAGAACACAAGCTAAATTCTGTTATCCAGGCCCACAATAATTCATTGCTCCATAGTAGTTTTGCACATTTCAGTTTCACAGGCAACACCTTTACTTTAGCATAAGTAGCATAATTCCCACATAGGGTTAGGATAGAAAAACAACCCCAAGCCACGCCTAATAACTGGTTTGACTCTTTTTTTTCTATTCCTTCCATAAGTGAAAGAAATAAATTGCTCATGGTTGGTAAAGTGACAGCGAAGCCTCTCAAATTCAGTTGTGCATGAAAAGCAAAAGAACAAGGTGGTTCTCAACTGCATAATGCATTGAAAATATGAGAACTTGAACAAGATACAGCTTAAACCAACTTGTGCTTGGCTACATAAACTTATATCCCTCAAAAACAATAAATCAGAATACATCTCCATAGATCCACAATGGTATTCAGTTTTTTTCTCTTCAAATTTAAGATGTTTGTGCAAAGTAAAAAAAAAAAACAAAACCAAAACAAAAATACGCAACTAAAAAAAAAAGCCCCCAAACCCGCAACAAACAAAAAAACAAAGAACAAAACCAAGAACCATCAAACAAAAAACAAAGAAACAAACCAACCTGCCCAGAAAAACAGAATCTTTCAAAGTACATTAACTTATTAACTGACATCCTCATACATGTCATGTGTAGAGTGTTCACTTGGGACCAAGTTTTGGTGATTCTGCCTTCAGCGAGAGAACTTGATGAGGCTACAAAGATTAAGACCTTGAAAGGGCTCTAGATATACCAGATACACCAGCCGTCCAGATACTCGGATTTTACTTCAGCAAGTCTCTCTGAAAACCATCTTCCTACTTCTGAGAATATTAGACTAGTGACATTGAAACCATTTATACTGTTACTACTATTTGGTTATGTGTAATATCATAATGCCTTGCTTAATGAAACCAGACAAAATAGGTTAATTTCCTAATTTCCTACTTAGAGCAGAAACTTGCATTTGAAATTGTGACAGTGAAATATTTCTTTTTCAAAGTACTTCTGTATGAGAAATGGGCAGTAAAGATGATGAAGCACCAAAAGTAATGGCTGTGGAATCTGTCTGTGAAATCGATAAGATAAACATCAGTCAGGAATGATACAGACCTAGTTTATCCCACCACTAACCAAGGCCAATATGTTATATTAACACAGAAGGGATTTTCCAGACACATTTTTCTGGGATGTTTTTAGAGCTTTAGGTCTTACATCATTAATTATAGAATTAAATACAGAATCTTTGCAGCTTATTCCCTTTATTTGTAGCAGAAAGCTACAGCTATTCACCTTATATTCTCAGTTTGCAAGGAGAAGTATGAAAAAGCTAGATGCTATTAAGGAGCTGAACGAATGAAACTGGATCAGAGCGGAGAAGACGTGTTGCTGACAAATCAAGTCAGGCACATCACAGGAAGATAAAAATCAACAAGACAGAGACTTGGGGGCAAACAACCTCCACTGTCCCCCTTAAAGCCCTTACCTTGAATATACCTCCTGAAATCTTATTATTCCTTTTCCCTTCTACATTCCCTCTATTGATCAATCTGCAAAGATATCTGCTACATCGACTGGCCTCTGAGCAAACAAACTAAAATGAAAAGTCAAACAAAGGAATGATGAAACTTAAATTGAGAAAAGAGTCTCTCCCTTTTTAAATAAATCCATTTTCATTTTTCAAGTGCTGAAGATTAATACTGAGCAGACACTCTTTGTTTCTTCAATAGATGTACCACATAAGCTATTTCAGTGATTGGGGCCAAGAAAATGAGTAATGCTTATGGACTCTGGTATTGCACATGAATTTATCATTTTTCTCCACAGAAAGAAGAAGGGAAAAATACTCACTACCAGAATAAATATTGTCTCTTGAAAGACAGAAATAACCAAGAACCATTCATATTCATCCCTTGAATTTTTTCAGGATAAAGCACCATTTTTTTTTTAAATTGTTCAGAGAAATAGCTACAAAGCACCAAGCAATTACTGTTATTGAAACAGCTTAGGTTTTATAACTAGTAGAACAAACCTCCTATCATGGCTTCTTTTAATTTGAGACACGTATTTTTAATGTTCCTATAAAAATAATAATTTTCTAACAGATGGATTATTAAATGGCAGAAAAAGATTGCATAGATGAACACTAACCTTTCACCTCATAAAAATACATTTTTTTATCTGCAAGAAGCAGATAAGAGAGAAGGACATTATTACTAGCAACCTTCTGAAGATAAACTTCAATTCCAAAACAAACATATTTTACAATCTCTGCTCTCAAGGTTCATCATTCATTATTGTAAGCCATTGTAAGTTATTAAAGAATGTGACACTGGCAACTACAGGGAAGTCAAACCCGTATTTAAGCTGCCCCTCTTTCCAGCAAGGGGCAGGGACACTGCCCCACCAGTGGACCCAGTTATATCTGTATCACAGCATGCTGCATAACGTTCAACGTGGCGCTTTTCACTTACAATATATTTTATACAAGATGACAAAGGCTATTCCTAAGTGGGAGTAAATTAGGGTTTGCGACTGAAATGGTGATTCCCTCCTCAGCAGAATAGATTCAGGCTTCTGCAGTCACGGGCAATTATTATCACATTAGGTTCACAAAGGTTTGCAGATCATCTGTTACACTCACCACTAGCCACAATCTTAAAACACAACTTCAGCAACTATAGACAAGTCCCAGGCAAAAGACAAGAGTACATTGCTCCACCACAATAGATACTGAAGGCAGCACCAGCGTCTCTGCAATAAATACTCTTGCTGTTTCCTACTGGAAAACCCACGTAAATTTAAATTAGCAAAGATCACCACAGAAAGCATATTTACTTTATGCTCACACCGAAATACATAAGCAAAAAATATTCATTTTCACAATTCTAAAGGTAAGCTACAAAAAATTACCCCAAATCCATCTCTGTGTGAAAAACTATAGGTCTTCATCTGTCACATCTGGTGTGACAGGCACCACCATCACACCTGGTGATGCCCACTGCTGTCATGAAAATGGGCATTACCACATAGGGAGTAAAAAAAACCCACATACACAGTGCCCCCAGATCACACTACAGGTAGTCCAAGGTTTTACTTTGCTTCCAAAACATCCATTAATACAACAGCCAGTACCTAAAAAATTTTGGAAAGAAAATAGCCACAGATTTCACCAGTTATTAGTATTGTTCACATTCTTCAGATTCTTTTCTAATAATCTGTTGCTCATCAGTTTGGAAATTGGAGTGCTCTACTTCCTTTTGCTGCTGCTTGTCCAATGCTTTCTCAACTGATAAGTACTTTTAAGTTTTCTGCCCATTTCCATTTCACCCACAGGTGTAAATTGAACTCTAACCCCTCAAACCCCTCCATCAATACGTACTTTACATGGTATATAAGAAAGGCAAATTCTACTTTCACTTGATATGAACAGATCGTGAAGATAAAACTTAACATACCCAAGTAATCTGAAAACACAATTTGATAAACAGATTTTCCCTTTGCTTCCAAGTACTTAAGTCATGCGTTTCAGACCCTCTCTCCTTGCAGTTGCAGACCAGGTCTGCCAATGTCGTTACCCAAACCTCAGCCAGAGGTTTCAAGGCTTTCTTGTTACATCCCCCAGCTCTTCAGATTCCAGAGCTTCCAAGCAGATCTTATCTCCCTGAAGTGTTTATACAGCACCAACATATTCTCTCGGTGGAGTGTGTCAGCCCCATTTGAGCAACCACGTGTTGAAAACCAGGGCTCAAGACATGCCAATTGTAGAAGGATGATAAAGTCTCCATTACTGGAAACCAGATACCAGAACACACAGATGCGTGTGTGAAACAGACTGTCTCCTGCACTGCATTTATTATTCAACTATCCTGACGTGGAATGCCAACCGTACAATTTTGTATTTAATCACTCAGTTAGGCAAGTTATATTTTGGCTAAGGATACATAGCAAATAACATGAAGAGTAACCAAATGCTTATAAAATATTAAATAAAAAGCACTTGGGAGAATTAAGAAAACTCATGTCATTAGATCTTCTGTCTCATGGTTGTGTAATGCTCCAGAGAGGTTCAGTCAGTTATGTGTCACCTAAAGCAGCAAGACTATCACTTCTGAAAAGCAATCCGGAACTGTAAACCTGAACAGTAGATTTAACTCATTGCCCAGGTTTATTTTAGAGCTCAACTCCTAACTTTTGAGCGCAGAAGCTCTAGCCAGATTACATTCTTTTAAAACAAACACCACACAAAACCTATCCTTTTAAATTCATTTCATTTGCTAAAATTACTTTTGCACACCTTGCTTCAGGAACCATACATATGATTCAATAACTTTCATGGCCAGCTCCATTACAGGTAGTAAAGAGAAAATGTTTCATTAATAAAGACTAATACCCCAAAATACTACAAAATATTCAAAGATCACCTTTACTTTATTAGCATTTCCTGATAGCTGTAACCTAGTGATATTCCAGAAGATGGTTTCTCCTCAGTAATTTGAATGGGAAATAAACAGTGTACCTTGGCAAAGCTGACATTCATTTCAATCATGGCAAACAGTGATAGATCAGGGCTATTCAAAGCGTTTCTATTCCCCTCCTTTACAGTGATTACTGTTTAATAACAGCAAACACAAAAAACTGAGTAATAGTCATTTTGTCCTTTGGCACATCCAGCTCTCCTTGGCTTGAGTTTAGTCAATCCTGTGCACAAAAACGAAGTCAACATCACGATCCTGACAAAAGTAAGTGATGAATAAGGACAATACAAACTAAAAGAAGAAAAAACTGTGTGATCCATCTCTGTGCTGTAAACAGGTCTTTGGATGTGAAAAAACTCAAGGTATTTGTAGAACAATACATTCAGTGGATGTCAGAATACCTAGGCAACGCAGGTGCCATTCATCTTGTGCCTGAAAGGTATGTAGAGCAATTCCTTCCTAACAGTCATGACTTCTTTTCCTCCCTCCTCTTTATCTTTTACTACCTTACTGTAAGTTGTTGAACGCCTCAATACTTAAATCCAGGATGTGCTTCCCAGAAAAATACTTTCATTGTAAGCTCAGCAATTTATTATGTACATGCCCAGGTCTTAACATACACGTCTCTGCGCACACACGGATTTATTTTTTCCTTACTGTCTTATTGCCATACCTCTGGCAACATAAAAGATTCCAAGACACTGTAAGCTAGACTCTAGAAAGATTTTGAAGTTTGTTCTAAAAACTTCATCCACACACAATAATAAGGTCTACAGGAGAAAAAGAAAAAAGGAAACATACTGTTCTCGTCACAATGAACTTTCTGAATATATATATATATATAAAAAACCAACATTAACAGGTAGCATATAAAAAGTCAAGTACAATTTATTCATGGCGGTGCATTCTTAGTTCAACACACAAACCACTTTATAACTTGTATCAAAATAAAACTTTTGATGAGCACCAGAAAGTAAGACTGAGGTATATAGTTAATGCCAAAAAGATATTAAGAAGCTCCAGAGCTTTAAAACACACTTTTACCAACTGCAAAACCCAGAGATTCACCAACATCTCTCACTATGCCTCAAATATCACTCTGTCTTTGGTATGAATTAAAGAATTCCAAAAATAGATAAGCTGGACTTATATTAGCTTATATAGCTATTTTTGATCCTTGTGAAACAAACTAACTAAACATATACTTATCAGGTTCCAAATACAGGCAACTAGCGATGTAGAGTAGTCCTTAACTGTAATGAAGTACATAAGAAATACAAAAAGAGCTGCTTGAAATGATCAAATATTTTAACTTAAAAAGGGTAAAACCCAGAAGTACCATTAAAGGGAATGCTCCTGACACAGACATAGTGTGCTTACTTCCACGCAGCTTTTCTTCAACAGACCATTGTGTCTTTACTACGGCATCTCACACTTTTACCAGCTGACAGAGCTCTAAGGTAAACCATTACACTAAATAATGTGCAAAAACCAGCTCATTCATTATGAAGATACTCTTTGAGGTGCTTCTTCCAGTGCATCCCCAAACATATGCTCTGAAACATACATACATCAAATACTGTAAATACTTAAGTAGTCTCAGTTGTTCAATTTTTATTTAGTTTCAAACCCCTTCTATTCAGTGAACAGAGGAGGAGCCTAATAAAGTATAAACCAGATAAAACATCAGGGTTTGAGTTTGTTGGAGATGGGTATTTTTCCCCATTTTCCAGCAGTGCTTTTACTGAAAAAAAAGATAATGAGCACATTGGATAAAAATTGTCTCTGCAGCAACAGTTCTTAACATTGATGCAATGTGAAATCAAGCTCACAGCAGTTAGCTGAAATTAAGTTTCTTAGTGCACATGGCCTGAGGAAAGTGAAAATAAAGAAGAAATGGAATATTACACCTATAGAGATTTTCATGTAATATCTAAAAACTCACCAGTGAAGACTGTACTCCAATACTTACATGTAAGACGATTGTGTGTAGCACGTGCTACACTCTATACAACACAAGTTTTAATAGCCCTGTTTATAACAAGAGCTACCACCAAATTGATACAAATAATTTTATACCTAAACTACATTAAAGTAATGACCACATTACCAATAAACAGATTTACAGTGTTTTTTTTTAAATTTAGACAAACTCGAACACACTCAAAAATGAACATTTCTTATACTGAATTTGCACCGTTCTTAATTTGTTGTCTCTTTTGACTTAGTTTCCTTTTGACCAGTATGAATAAAGTGGAAAAAAAGAAACAAAACCAAACTACCTAGGCCAATAATTAATAGTATTGGCAATAAAATGAGGTCAGGTCACTTGGCAATTTGTTATCACTGACAAACCAAAGGGTAGCATCCCATAAAAAAAGAAAAGCAACCATTATCTTCAAGATGATGTCTTTGTATGTATGTAAGTTTGCTCAGTTCATCAAGTCAAAGTACACAAAGAGATGTACAAATTATTTATTTTAAAAAGAAAAGATTACTTCCCAAAGCCATCTTTTTCTTTTTTTTTTTTCCCTGCAAAGTTTCCCTGACCATCTCCCCTCTCTCTCTTTCTTCCCCTTTCTGCAAAAGGGTAAGGTATCTTTTGTTATCCTCTGAAAAGATCTTCAGTTTTATTTCTTCCATTTAAAGGATTCTACTTCAATCATGAAAAGCCATGAGACTTCTACCTAAGGCTATTGATATATTTTTCAAATAGATACGTGAAAGTTTCTTACATAGACAGTATCTTCATTGGTGAGACAGTCAGCAAAATTAAAGCCAGAAGATGAAAGTGCCCTACACCTGGCAGTGAAAGTTTGGAATAGAAACTTAAATTACTTAAAGTCAAAATAAATCAATATTCTTAGGTCACATGCTTATCTGAAAACACATAGTTTAATGTCCCTTTAATTCACTGCAGCTAGATCCTGTGTATAAAAGTTAAGCATCTCTGTTGGAAAAAAGAAACCAAAAAAACATTACCAAAAAACCACTAAATCCTACTTCCTTGAGAGGCAGGGAAGTCTTGTAATTCATCCATCATTTGTGGTTGTCCCTGCCAGCAAAGCATATGCTTTGTTGGGTCAAATAAGTAAGACCAATTTACCTTAAAGTCTGTTAAATATGCCACTGAAATAAAAAGTCTTCAGTGTTTATTGGGCAAGTTTCTAAATGACTGAGCAATGAATTCACTAAGTGGCTTCAGCAAATCCAGCAATTACATACATCTCCAAGAACAGAGCACTTAATCCACTTCCAAAAGAGAAAATGAAACATGCAAAACAAAGCCACGTGCACACAGTGCATAGCAGGCAAGCATTTCTTGGCCATTTCCCTGTTGCTGTTAATAAAATCAACATGCTAAGCACAAGAAACTTGTGCAACTACAGCAAAGTCTCAAAGGATTTGAAGCAATTTTTTCCCTTCTCCTCTCATGCATCACCTGTTGACACAACACCATATTGACCACATTTCTCCACTTCTTTCTCAGTGTTGCAGTCACTTATTCAACACCTCCATTTACTGTCAAATCTTCTGACCCTTAGCCCTTGCAAACCATCAATATTTGTAACCATCGCTGGGTTGTTTTCTAGTCCTACTTTCCTGAACTACACGGCCTTGCACATACAGGACCTTTCATTCATATTTTCTGCTTGTTTTGAGTTTGCATCTATTTTCCATGCTAACATTTACCAAACAAGAAAATGCTTCTTAAGACAGGCAGGTCTGAAATCCAACTTTCTCAGCAGGACAGGGACCAGTTTGCCAGGCTAAGGCTTGAAAATGCAGCCTCATACATTCCTGCTAATAGAAGGGGCAGGACTTGCTAAAGGAGCAGGTCTGCTGCTTTGCCTACAGAGATGGTGAACATACATGATCTGTACTTGGAAGCATAAGATTCATTGTGTTCTGGACCATGAAGCTCCTTTACTTCCTTGCTCCTTTACTAATCCTCACTGGCTCTAGACTTGAATTACAAATTACACAGAGACTGATTCATCTCCTCAAGTATTCTACCTGCAAGTCAGAAAAAAAAGTAAGACTATGTAATATACTTACTAAGGAAACATACATACATATATATATATACACGTATATACACTTTGTTAGAATTGCACTTAAGTCTTGTTACAACAAACGAGCAGTTCTTAAAAAAGTATTTCAGTCTGTGTTTCAAAAACAAGCATTATATTACAGGCAAGGAAACACACTTTCTTAGCCTTGATCCAGCACATTTTGTCAATTTGAGATAAATGTACTGAACTTAGCTGTAACACTGATTTAATACTGATTTTTTAAAAACTCCCCTATATACAGGTTAAAAAACATAAAACAGCGATATAGAAGTGATCAGATGGTGTTACTATAGCAGCAAACAATCCAAGAAGTGCCAAATTTCTTCCTTTTAAAATGAGAACTGAACTGCCAGTTATTGGATTAGAGACTTCTATAAGTAAAATTGTACAGTCTGAAAAGATTTACAGAACTTCACAATAGTCACGACAAAGGTATTTTAAAAAAAACAGCTAGAGAAGATGAAAAATGGAAAGCAATCACGTTGATGTGAAGCCTTTCAAAAGTAGAGCCCAAGTAAAAATCTCTACAGAAATTCACACTTGATGCACCAAATCACGTATGTTACCAGAAGTACATAATTATTCTTGGAAATACAGAGTATTTTTATCATCGAAGAATTCACAATGCATGTAAGAGAGCAATTATTTTGCCTGATAACATTTACCTGTAAATGATAAAGTTTTTACAGTGCTATATATATATATATGTATTAATGACCACATTATCAGTTAAGTGACTGAAGTCTGCTCAGTTGTTGGTTTTGTTCCTGCTTTTAGATCTCAGAATCTTAAAGAATAGTTCATAATCTGTCCAGAGTACCACCTACCCAGAATTATTATTCCTTACCCAAGCAGGTCCAACATGTATGCTTCAGAATATACTGCAAGCAAACAAACTACTGTTTATTTTACTGGCATTGTTTTGTTTCAGTCTTTACTTAGCAATATCAGGCTGCTCACATTGCTGTAATGCTTCTTTTGATTCACTGTCATTTACAGTACATATTTTCCCTTTGTAAATAAGCTGCTTGCTGCTATAACAACATGCCTGCTGTGAATCAATAAAATATAAATCTATTTTATACAAATCAAAAAGCCATCACAAGTCAAGGACTGCGAAGAGCACTGCCTAGCATTTCCGTTTTCAGCCCACCCACAAAGATCACACACAACTTAAGCTCTGCAACCTCATACGGTGCTCAGTTCAAATGTATTTTTGTAAACTATTGCTTTTTAGGAGTCAGCTAGTGCTTTGCACTTCCTTTTCAATTATTATATTCCATATATTAAGAGGTCTTTTTGCCTTCATTACATTCCTCATGCCTGTCTATTTTTCAGTCCATCATGCAAGCGAGGAACCTGTTCATTCCTTCTTCCTCGAAAGCTGCCTTGAAAGCTCCGAGTCCTGCAGGTAAGAGCAGCTGATTTTGTCCAGGTGTTGAGAGTTGGCTCTTGCCTTTACAAGACAAGCTGTGCTTGTGAAATATGTCCCAGAGCAATGAGCTGCATCTATACAGTCAGGACAGTGTGCAAAGTGCAGACTGAGAAATTAATAAAGTTAAATATACACATGTTGGCATGAACATATCACAAGTCTATAATTGAATCATTTGGATGCTAACACAATCCAATAAAGAAATTAACAGGATTATTTTTGTATGTAATCATTTCGTAAAGATTTCCCCCACTGCTTCCAACCATACAATCCCATATGCATTCCCTTCCAGTTCACCAAAAATTGGTAAGTCAAAAATTTCTGCAGCAAATAGTTGCCTGTGGGTGCCTCCAGTATCAGCGTGTGAGACTCCATAAGTGAAATGCTGGGACAATATAAGGAATTATCATTTCTCCTACAAACTTGGTCCATGAAAGGGCAGAAGATTGACAACATTCTCTTCTAAAAGCTTTCCAATTCAAATCACAGTTGTTTTTGAATATCCAAGACCTTACTTAATTAAGAATGTTCTACAAGAACACATTACTTCCAGGATTACCATTTTGTATGTCACTGCCTCCTCCCATAGAAAATAAGCTCAGGTAGACAGAGGTGCTGTAAGTAGATTTGTTTCTATAGATTCATAGAACAACTTAGGGACTTCTGGAGATCATCTAGTCCAATCACTCACTCACAGCAAGTCAACTTCAAAGTTAAGGCCACAAGAACCTGATTATGCAATCAAGTTTTGGGAGATATTCCACTACAGCTCCAGGCTCCTCACTCCAGTGCTTAACTGCTCATTTTTCCCTATATCCAAATCAGAAACACATAACTGCTGTCCCTTACCCTTTTACTATGCACTACTCAGAATACAGCTCAATCTTCTCTTTAACATCCTTTAGGCAGTAGATTCAAGGTCAACACTAGGAACTTGAGATACTAACATCTACTTAACTTGCAGCTTTCTTTTCCAAATGCTTTCGGAAAGTTCGCTGTGTATCTATATGCTTCTCCAGATATACACATGGACTTTGTGAAAGCCCACCACAGGAAGAGGAGAGAGTCAGAATCCAGTTCTACCCACAATAAAAAGGAAGCCCATTATCCAGACATTCCTGTTTATTAGGGAGAGAGATCCCAAGTTCTATTAATTTTTTAATAACATGCACTTTTAAGCAGCAGTTCAGCTATTTCCACCTTCTAGATAATAAGATCTATGTTTCCATAGCCAGAAAATGCTGTCAACAAAATGACAGTGAGAAAAGTTGATGATTTCTATACATTTTTTTCCTTCTTGGTATGATTATTTATGGGACACTAAATCACAGGAACCTCCATTTTGATGCTTGCCCTTTAAGGGTCAAAGATGGTTAAAACAGAAGACCAAAAACTGCAATCCTCAAGAGAATGATCTTCTTTAATGTACTAGAGAAAAAATTCAGGAAGAGAGGATGAAGGATGACACTTAGAAACATGGATAGCATTTGATATCTGAATGGCTTGGGTTGGAAGGGACCTTCAAGATCATCTCGTTTCAACTCCGTGACATAAGTAGAGACACCTCCATATAGACCAAGCTGCTCAAAGCCCCATCCAACCTGAACTTGAACACTGCCAGGGAGGGGGCAGCCACAACTTCTCTGGGCAACCTGTGCCAGTGTCTCACCACCCTCACAGTAAAGAATTTCTTCCCCATATCCAATCTAAATCTGTCTTCCTTTAGTTTGAACCCATTTCCTTTCCCCTTGTCCTACCACGGCATGCCCTCGCAAAAAGTCCCTCTCCAACTTTCCTGTAGGCCACTTCAGGTACTAGAAGACTGCTCTAAGGTCTACTTAGAGCCTTTTCTTCTCCAGGTTGAACACCCCCATCTCTCTCAGGCTCTATTCATAGGAGTGGTGCTCCAGCACCCTGATCATTTTCATGGCCCTCCTCTGGACTTGCTCCAACAGCTCCATGTTCTTTTTATGCTGGGGACTCCAGAACTGGACACAGTACTTCAGGTCGGGCCTCATGAGAGTGGGGTAGAGGAGAAGAATCACCTCCCTCAACCTGCTGGTCATGTTTCTTTTGATGACGCCCTGGATACTGTTGGTTTTCTGGGCTACAAGTGCACATTGCCAGCTCATGTTGATCTTCTTATCAACCAACACTCCCAAGACCTCTCTTCTGAAGAGCCCTGTAGATTAGAACTTATTCTGAACTATTTGAAAGTTTGAGATTAGACAACTTTACCTTTTCTCTACATGGCTTAAAACCAAAAATGTACACTGAACTATTGTCATTTGTACCATTTGAATTCCTATGGCATTGGTCTCTCTCGCCTCTGTAATCATGTCAGAATTTTATAAAAGATGGTACGTATTTTGACCCAAAATAGCATTTTCACTGTCAAAATCCAAGTTCCAAAATGAAATATAATTCTAACACAGCTCTTCACATTTTGATCAACATTACATTTATTCATAAACCTATGAGTCAATCAACTGTTGTTAAAGCTATCAAATATAAAATAGACAAAAGAGTAACTTGAATTAAATTTTCTATATTGTAAAATACTACACCAGAAAACATTTAAAGGAGAGTTTCTCTCATGTACCATAAACGGTAAGAAAATATTCTTTTTATCCAATTATTGTGAAATATATATTTCATGAAACCAGATATTCACCATATATCCTGCTCTTTGAGGATCTTTTTCCTACCCTGAAAATTTAGAGAGTTGTTTTTCTTTGTTGAGTTGCCTTAAAAAAACAAAACAACTAAGCAACAAAAAAACCTACAACACATAGCTATATGGCAGGCAGCGTTTCAGAATAGTCAAAATCTGGTGCTATTAGAAGTATACCCATAAAGCTTTTTGCTTCATTCTTTATGTATTGTTCCTCTCTTAGCAATTCCTAATGTTCTATTTTCCTTTATGATTACCTTTTTCAGAAATGAGATTTCACAGAACTATCCACAATAACTCCAATATCTCTTTCCTCCTGGCAACAGTTTCTTTGCCATCATCCATGATCATGAGATACAAATTATTAGTCAGAATTCCCCCTTAAACCCATCATTTATTCTGTAATATTTTAATTGTTAAATTTATCTGGCTCATTTTTGTCTTGGAAGACACTCTTTTGCATCTCTTTGTAAACAACTTCAGTTTTGATCATCCAAAATAATTTTGAATTATCTGGCAAAGCTTATCACCTGCTTAACTATCCATTTCCTAATTAATTTGTAAAGATGTTGAGCTGCACAGCTTCCATAAGAGATCTTTTCAAAACTCCAGTATCAGCTTTCCTCTCACCTTCCCAATCTACGACCCCAAATTTTACTCCTGCCCATAATTTCCTATTTTGGACTGACCTGCAAGTTGTCTTTTCGACATATGTCACAAGTAAATTTAAGCCTTGGCAAAGAACCTTTAGTCAAAACTTTTCATACTGAATCTCCGAAAATATCAACTGAATCATCCTTGTGCATTTTCTCACACAAATCTTTTCTAGGAACTCAAGAACCTATGAGGAACAGCTTATTTCCATAAAGTGGATGAAGACTTCATCATACTCCATTTCTGTACGCTCAGTTCATGTCTTAGCTACTTGCACTGGTTTTGGTGAGGATGGTATTTTCTTCATAGCTGCTCATCTGGTGCTGCATTTTGTATTTGTAACAAAAACAGTGTTGTTAAAACAGGGATATTTTAGCTATTGCTGGGCAGTGCTTGCACAGCATCAAGGTCTTCTTTGTTTCTCTCGCTGCCCCACCAGCGAGTGGGCTGGGGTGCGCAAGAAATTGGGAGGGGACATAACCAGGACAGCTGACCCTAACTGACCAAAGCGATATCTCATGTCATACAAGACCATGCCCAGCAATAAAAGCTGAGGGAAAGAAGGAAAGGGAAAGAAAAACAAAAAAGGGGGAGGTAGGG
This sequence comes from Aegotheles bennettii, assembly GCA_013398125.1. Taxonomy (NCBI): domain Eukaryota; kingdom Metazoa; phylum Chordata; class Aves; order Caprimulgiformes; family Aegothelidae; genus Aegotheles; species Aegotheles bennettii. The sequence continues at coordinate 215,649 of VZRW01013129.1, forward strand.
GCAGCGAGGAATGGTTTTATTTTTAGTTCAGGCAATGTTTTGGGCCTGGTGTGTTACTGTTTTACACTGTCACCCCCTTTTTTTTATTACTCTCATCAGGACATGACTTGCACTGATTAAAAGATGTACTCTTCCTTGTAATAGTCACCTTCACTCTGGTCTTCACTCACAACAGCTTTTGGTTTTAGTGGTGTTAGGGTATTCTTGGTCATCTTATGTTTATTCTTCCTAAACCCTCTTACTCAGTAGGGTTGTTTCATCTTACCTGCAATTGCTTTAACGTTTCAGCTGCTCCTTTCAATGTATTCTTTTTGTTTTGCTGTAGGAAGGTCTCACGCCTGTGAGACTGCTCCTATGGAATAGCTATAGAGATAATCATAATTTGAATTTTCCTCTGCTAGACAGAGGTTTCCTTTTGGTAGGTTTCCTAAGTAGTTACCTCAAGGAATAACCATTCATTGAAGTGAAACTTTACTCTCCACATTGTACCTTAATATTTACCCCTCCAACCAGTACTACCGGCTTAGTATATCCCATTTAATAGCAACCATCCTGGTCAGGTCAGGAGTACAGTCCTCAGATAGTATTTCTCCTAATTAGGTTCACAACGTCTTTCACTTTTTGAGGGAGTTTCTCTGAAAAAAAAAATATCACTATTTTCATGCTTTTATGGGTCTGACTCAATTTTTTGAGTCTGATGCTGCCTTGTGAACAAACTGGAGCAGAACCCCTGCACCCAGTTACACTCCTTCGGTGAGTTATTTGCTTAGGAGCAAAAGACAGACTGGAATATTTCTTAGAGAACTTAATTTTTTTCCTCTTCTGCAAATCTTACCCTTGATTAAAATTTCACTAAAGGAAATAAAAAGTAGAAATGAACATACAGATTCAGCAGAATAGAAGATTCTGATCTTGTCAGAAGATTCGGGGGGAGAAAAAAAAAACCCACTCTCATGTAAAGTCACACTAATTAAAAAAAATTAATCCCCAATTAAATGTATTTTGCCTCCATTTAAAAAAAATTCTCCCCAATTAAGTGTACTTTATCTTCATTTTAACAAAACCCTTAGCAACCAAAAACATTGTAAGACTTGGTTGCTATGACAAAGATAATTATAATAAATATGGTTGGAAGTGAAATGAAAACTGCTGTGCACTGGAGAAGGTATCATAACAGGCCACAATGATAAAAGGTCGTTAGATACTGTAGCTAATAATAATTAACTTCTCTTAAAGGTCCCAAGAGAAGCTGCTTTTCCATTGTATTCTCTAACATTCCTCAAATCATAAGCATAGCTTAAACTAAGCCATGGACTTGACGGCTCATCTACCACAAGCAAGACAAAACAACGGTCTAGTGCAAAACTCCAGTTTTCAATCCTTCAAATATTCTTCAAAGAACAGGAATACAATTTCCCCATATTACCAAATTGGCTTCATCATTGGGAGTTGTCTCTCTTTACATTCTAGTATGATAAACACACTGAAAGCTGTCTTTTGAAAACTTACAGAAGAAGCTGTTAATTAAAGCTTATTCCATATCAGCTTTCCCATCTTTCCTACATGGTAAGTGCTACTTCCAAGTTCTTTTAAAGGTTTTCAAAGGTAACTTAAATTAAGTAAATAATTTTTTTAAACAGCTATCTTTAGACAGTAATGGTTACTACTCGCGTAGTTACTAGATGGCAATGATAATTTGAGTATCACAGTGGAAAATGAAGAGTATGTTTAGAAACACACAGCAGAAATTATTTTTCCAGACCAGGATACATAATTTGGTACCAATTTGACACAGCAGATTTAAAGCATATTTTTTACAGTAACCAGTGAAACTGCATTGTGAAACCCATTAAACAGTTAGCAAGGTTTTGAAAGTGAGCACTCTAAGATAAACAGTGACTGACACTGATTAAAGGGATCTGTGTGACACAGCACACAACAGGTGCTTTTTTTTAACACAGAATGCTGTTTTTAAATATATAAAGCTATGAAATAGCATTTTGTTTTCTTTCAGAACCCCAAGAACAGATCCCTGTTCCAAAAACACCATGAAGAAGTACTATTAAATATAGATACTATTCATAGATTTATTTTCAGATCCCTCATCTGTATGGTATTTCACAACCATCTGTATTAAAACTACATGTAATTTTCAGCTTTTGATCATGTTAAGAAACACTCAGGATTCACAGATAGGTAAAAGTGTTTTAAACAGGCTAATACATTTTAACACACAACCTTCAAAGACAAAAAAAAAAAGATTACTTTCCTGAAATTTGGATAGCTTTGGTGAGATTTTAACAAGCGGCTGACACTACTAGCACTTCCCATCAGCAAGGGCAGGTTTCGCTTTTAATCTCACTGCTCCTACCTGCACAGCCCACGTCCTGCCTTCTGCCAGCATCAAAGCTCACCCAATCCTTCCAAAAGCCAAAGCAACTCTGCTCTACTGACTTTTATTGCAGGGTTAGGTTTTTCTGCCAGGCTAACAGGTTAAACCAGCTGGTTGGTCCAATGAGCCCCAAAGCGTGCTGAGCATGAGCAGTGGCACTGCACAGCCACAAACGGGACAGGCCTTCATGGGGCTTCGGCCTGGCAAAGTGCCCTCTCCTCTTCTCCAGCCCTCCCTTCTTTCAGTGCTAACACAATATAGGTGTATGCATGAAGGAAACAACTAGGTTAAATAAGAAGTGTAACAAGTTCACCTTTTCAGAGCAATAACAAAACTGAAATCACAAATGAGGCAGCTTCATACTTCCCCGTGACCAGGAAGTAATTCCCCTACTAAACACCAGGAAGCTTTCCAGGGCCATGAAGGCTCTGGATGACCCACACTGGGGCTAGTGGGAAGGGAAACATGTTCATAAACGCCATTGAAACTGCAAGCAGGCTTGACTGCCTCATTTTACAAGCACACCCCAAGGGTGTTCCTACTCCTTCAGTAAGGGAAGTTATTTTATTGTCTCCAGTTCAAACTGCAGTTCTTGGAATTTCCAAATGTCAGTCTTCTGACAGTTATAATCTGCCTGTACTGCTCTCCTGTAGATCCTACCTACAAGTTTTTCTGCTCTTTAGATGAGGAAAGTGGGTGAATGAAGCCTTCCAATGGAAAAAAATAGAGTTGCTTCTCTGAAGATGTGTTGTAATTCAGGCAAGAAGCTGAACAGAGAAATCACTGTTTCCTACCATTTTATCCAGTATCATATACTAAATTCACTATTAACTCTAACTTCAAATGAAAAAAGTTATCATGGAGAAAGAATAATAAGGTAATATAAAACTGAAACGCTTAAGAAAAATTAAATGAATACCTAGTGAAGTAGAAAAATAAAAACTACGTGGAAGCCACAGGGTTCCCAAACCCTCACCTCTGACAGCTAACCCTACGCAACTTAGGAGTAACTGTAATTCACTAACTTAATGAGATGGCAATAAATATCAGAAGCATCTGCCCTTTCAAATTACTGTCACCCTCAATCCCCCCCAAAATGTTTCTTATTGGAAAAGAAGCACTTACATTTCTAAATGACCAATGGCCTTAGATATACTTTGAAAACAAAAATTCCCTAGTTCTTTGCTGTGACAGTTGTTTGGGTTTGTTGGGGGTTTTTTGTTTTTATAGAGGAGTTCATTCAATTGTGGCAAGGTACAGAAAAACCACCCTTTGGGGTAAGGACGAGGTGTATCACTTATACACTTCAAGGAAGGTAGGTATTCCCTTATGTTCTTACAAAAAATATTAGAGGCTCGAGATTCTGTAACTCCCACAAAATTGTTTGAAAAATCACTGTTCTGCACAGTAAGTTTTTTAAGATCTCTGTAACATCAGCAGAAGTAAGTACTTCCCTAGTCAAATGGACAAAAAAAAAAATCACTTCAAATCCTGATTGACATTTTGTCTTGCAAATATCTATGTTCTGCTCTAAAATAGATGACAAAGAGTTGCTGTGATGTTTTTCTCAGAACCGTTATTTAACATTTCCTAACTCTGCAAAGGCATGAGAACATTAAAACTCTTTTGTTGAAAGCAGGGTGTTTGAAAGCTCATTGGCAGAGCAGTTATATCCACTTTTCAAGAACACATGACAATTCTCCCTCTGGTTTCCCCAAATAGGGGAGGAGGGAAGAATGCAGAAAGAAGGAGCAGCACTCACAATGTGTTTTTACTTCCATCTGCCATCTGCTAACAGTTTCAACTACTTGCATAAATATGTATTTATACTCATCGGGAAGGATTACAGTCTTGTCTACATGCAGTTACTCAGTACAGCTGTTCAGGAACAAGTCCAAGGTGAGGGCTCTCTCACAGAACCAGTAGCTAAGACTGCACAGAAATATGGTATTTTGAAATAAGAATACCCAAATAAAGAACCATTGAATAGCGGGTGCTTGTGAATAACTAAATATAAACCAATCCACATGATTCACCACAATAGGGTCTACTTATGTGCTCACCACTATCTATACAATGCAGAATCTGCCAGAACATCCTTGTCCTTCAGAAACTGGAGAAAGAAGAAGAAATTACATGTCTAACAAGTGTAGCTATGTGGACAGATGCAGAACCTTTTTACTGTTATGTTTCATATTAATTTAGGAAGTTGGATTAAATCACATCTTTATCAAAGTTTCTTTTATCTTGAGATAATTGCTTTTTCACTGTGGTTCAGCTGCCTCCTTGGCAGACAACCTGTAAAACCTTCACAGCTTCGGTGAGCTCAGTTTAGCACCACTGTCAGACCCTTCCTGCCTTTGCCTCTTGAGTAAGTGAAAATAATCTGAACTAAGATGACATGATAGTACACTACCTATACCTGCATACTGGGAGTAATGATCTTCCACTTTCTGGTGGAAGTGATTTTCAGATGAAAGATGGCAATTGCAGCCTTGTGAGAGTTTTTCAGTTTTCTCCTGAAATTGCCGTTCAGCAAGCAGAATAACAAAACCCACCACACACAGGGCACTGCTGAGGGACACACTGCTGAGGTCCCAATTAGACACAAGTCAATACAGCCCTCACTTGCAAAGTCAGCTTCTCCTGAAAGCAGCCCAGCAATGCCCTGTCTGGACCAGGAGGTTAACTATTTTTAACACGTGCATGTTCAAAAGGCATACAGGAATACCAGAACACACAGTCCTCTAAAGTACATACATGCTAAATGTGAATTAAGTTTGTCACAAATGTTCATAACTGGGGAAATCGCAGTAGTAGATTAATACAAACAAATAGCAGTGAACTTTTTTTTTAAATTCTTGTATTAGAAATAACCACTGAAGACACCAAAAAGAAGTTAAGCATCAGCACTGTTAATTAACATTACATATGGCAGTATTAGCTTTGTTCCATGGACTCTAGTTCCACACAGCAGCTGAGCATACAAAACATACTCGTGTTATTTTCAAGTAAAGTATCTTGTTAATTCTCATTGATTACTGTATGAAAATGCATGCTAAGTTAACACGTCTCTATCAAAAATCTTCGGCATGGAAGCTGCCTTACTATTATGAATAATTTCTTTATTATCCAGCTGTACATTGTACACAGTACATCTGTACTTGAGTCTGATGCACTAAGATGGGCATAGCAGGGACCATGTCTCTGCCTTCCCTGCGATGCCAAGCAAACTGGAACTGCTGACTGCATTACAAGTCTGAACACGAGAGGCTGAACACAGTTATCACAGCAGACTTTGGGGACTTCTTGAACTTGCAGTTCAACTGTATGACTGTAATTGTCTGTCAGCAGTCACACCATACTGCATTGAGGTTGTGCTTTATTCCTGACTTGGGTTTATATATGCCTAAATTGCCAGGTTTGATTTCACTGAGAACGTGCTGATAGACCACTTTTAACACACCCCACACAAATCACCTTTAACTTTATAGCACACTGCTAACATAACAGACCTCATCCTCTTTTCTGTGTAACACTGACAACCTAGAGCTGCTGCAGTGACGCATGTACATACTAAATCTGGGTTAGGAAACACTCTTAACAGGCTGATTTCAGTGATGGATACATACCTGCAAAACATTACGAAGATTAATGGTGCACAAAATATCTAAATCAGTTATCAAGGACCAGTTCTTAAAACTGTTTACGTTTCACTTCAGGAAACGCACGTCCTGGGATGCTGCAGCTAACCAGAAGAGACCAGTTCATGTTCAAAGGGAATTGTTACTTGCTTTCAGGACCACTGTTTTCCTTGGTCTGCACCAGCTGCAACATACTGGCTCAATATCAATCATCCTGAGAAGGCAGCTTACAACCAGCACAATAACAACAGCTCGTTTAGAGGAAGGGAGACAAGTCTGAATGAAAAAATCACTCCTTTGAGAAAAATAGAATAGATTAATTTGTAAAATTAAAATACTGAACACTGTAATATGGGTGATGAATTTGCAAATTAGGTAGATGATGACAAGAAAACAAGGTAGAAGAAATTTGCCAGAATTTTCAATCTTCCATAATTTGGCAGAAGAGATGTGTCATGATGCCCACAAAGCTATCACCAAGCACAGTGGAAGAGGTAACACAGCAACTCACGGTCAGGGGATGGAGGGGAGTGGGCTATTTTTCATTTCAATTGGCTTGGGAAAAAAAAAACGAAAGAGAAACCAAAACATCATCTTTAAAGTTACCTTTAATTACTGCTACCTGCCATAGCAGCAAGAGTAAGTAAATAGGAAATACTAATCCCACTGCTGTGTGGGAACTTGCATTCAGTGGCAGCCATTCGACACTTCTTTCTAATACTAAGAAAATCAAGGCTTAACTACATAAGCTAGCAAAAGAAACAACAATAAGTGAAATCATTAAAGCCCACTAATAACAACACTTGGATTTACTAAAAATACCTGCATATCCTAGCATTATCTTAAATAGGGTGTGTGAAAATTCTCCCTGGATTATATCAGGAGAGTATCAATCCCCTCCTGAAAAATTTTACACCAGAACAACATTTAGACTACAGACTCTTTCAGCACCGTTTCTTCATAATTTATTTGAAAGTATTTACACAAAAAATTCTAAAACACTTTCTTTCCTGAATACTTAGTATATTTCTGTAGGCAAACTGCATCAGTTTTGCAACCAAATTTTACTCCTATTCTCTACATAGCCAGCTTTGTTTTGTAACTATATTAGAGCAGAGGAGAAAAAAAAAACACAACCAGCTCCTATAGCTCTAAACTTATAATTATATCTTAAATATCATCACTGTGAAACTGAAGGAGGAAACACCTGTAAAAATCTCAACATTAAATAACTTGGGTAAAAATTACTTATCAACTTGAATCACAATATTTAAACAAAACTAAAGAATTTAGAAAAGCAATTAACATCTACTATAAGGCTCCTTTGTACACTACGAAAATTTACATTTAAAATTACAGTAATTGAACTAATAAAAGTGAAGCAGTCAAGTGAAGCCACATTTTAACTTAAACACAAACTGTGTCATTTTCTTTAATAAACTAATCTGATTTTAAACTATATGAGTGATACCAGTGGAAAATAAGGAGTCCAGCTCCTATTCCTGTTAAGTTTTTTTGGATCATTTTTCAGATATACAGTTTTAGCTTCATTTTGCACTTTCAGAAAAGTGTTAGAAAAAAAATCATTTCGGCTTAGGACTTTTACACAGGCAAGTTTCATTTGCAACTGCACGCTTTTCCTACATGATGTTTGGAGGCTTTAAGTATCTGCCTTATTCTTGCTCTGGTGTAAATCAACTCTACAATACTCAAATTAATAAATTTCTCAATTTTTATGGTTTGAAACTGAACCATATTTCCATTTTTATGAAAGCTGTACTTGATTTTTTTTGGTTTTTTTTAAAAAACATTAATCACAATTTTATTTCTTTTTTTGCAAATAAATACACTAAACCTGTTGACTACACTTAGAGAAACAGATTCTACTCTCATTTTGACATATATTTTCTGAAAGCAAATATCATTAACAATTTTTGCCAAAAATAAATTCTCCCTAGAAATACTTGTGCATTCACTTCTTGTTGCCACCAGTGCTCCAGAGGCAACTTAACTGGCCATTAAATAATGCCTCCAGAAATATTTGTTGCCTGTTACCAATGTCCCAGCTCCAGGAATTTGCAGCTTTCCCTGTGATTTATCCCTTCCATGTCTGCCTATAGATTCCTGAGAAAAAGGCCCTAAAGCACTTTGCATTTGTTATGGGTTCAGAAAATTCCCTTCTCAAACAGGATGGCTGGAGACCTGCCTCAAGTGAAGTCAAGTCGCCAAACAGCGCTGGCACAAGCTCCTCTCCCTACCACCCCTGAGAAGACAACCACCCAGGTCTTACATGAAAATACAGCCTTTCCTTCCCCCACAAATCTATGGGGCAAGCTCACCATGTGCAGCATCCAGGTACAAGTCCCTGGTAGTTTGGCCACAGACCTGGTTATCCAAGTGCAGGCCACAGCATCAAAGGCAGTGCTGGGCTGACCTGTGGGCCAAAAAGTGCCAGAGCCTCCTGGTCCCCAAACCATCCCAGCCACGTAACCCTGCCCGCTCTCCCACATGGGAAAGCATCACACTCTGGCGACCCTAGGCAACTCATGCAAAAACTTATTTGCTGTGTGGCTTAGTTAGGCTTTATTTTGTGAGAGGTGTGGGGGTTGGAAGTTTTTAGTTTTGAATTATTTTTTGTTTTCTTTCACTGATAAAGCAGGAGCCTGTTCAGGGAGGAAGCCAAAGTGTGCTGAGGGGAAGAGAACAGCACTGGCAAAGTGACACAATTAACTTCTTTCTCATGTGCTGTGCTTTGCCCCCATCCTGGCCCAACCCAGAGGTTTCTTTCCTCCAACTTATCAGAAAAGATTGTTGTGAAAGTACAAGGGTTTGGAATGCGTTAGCCAAACATTGCCTATTAAATAAAGCTACCAAGGTGCTTTCCATAGAGTTTGCATCAGAGTTGTTCTGTAGCAGAGAAGCTGCTCGGCAATCTCAGCCATACACAGCACTTGCAGAACCGGTTTTAACACAACAGTGAACTTACTGCAGAAAAATTACTATGGGTTTAAAAATGGACAAGCTAGTTTTCCCAATTTAATTAGCAAACTAATTAAACTGGAGAAGAAAGTTATTTACTTTCATTATGACTTTACTTTCGAGTAAAATTATAGCCCTCTATGTGGTTATTAAGAATATCTGTACCTGGACTACACTACACTGACACTTTTCAGAGTCACAGAAAAAGAAACCAAGCTTATTGCCTGTACTACTGATCCTGCCACTCCTTTTTGAGAATGAGCAAGACATACTGATGCTCAAAATAAAACACTCTTTAACTTTATAAGCAGGAACATGAAGACATCTGTATTTCAGCAGACTTCCCCATTATTGATCTGACCAGTCAACAAGGTATTGAAGCACGGACATTTTTCAGTACTGTTTTACCACATGTTACACCCTCTACAAGAGGGAAAAGAAAAAAAAAAGGGGGAGAGGGGGGAAGTAAATTTCTGGAAAATTAAAGCTTTACTGTTACAATTTTGGAAAAAACAAAACAATACAAACCAAACCACAAAAAAAACCCAAACCCAAGCAACACAAAAAACAACAAACAACCCCTTTCTAATTTGGGGGGCAGTCCTTCAATCAAGTATATTGAATTTAACTGATGGTTCTGTAAAGATGCAGCCAAAGAAAGCCTGGTTTAACTGTTTTGTTGTCACAAAATACCCACTTAACACATTTTTGTTTCCACACCCTGTGCAGTATTTATCCAGCTTATGTAAACAAGTAATATATTAAAATGCATGCCATGTTCTACTTCATTAGGATTTCTGAATCAAGACAAACATAAAACTGAAACTATCACATGGCTTTTTGAAAAATACTGCTTATACTACGCATTATATTTTGGACAAGTTAGTAATAAATCAACACTTGAGCAACATAATTCAGACTGAATTAAATGCTACTGAGATAAGTATATCTGATGTTCCAGTTCTTTATGGAAAACCAGACAACTGCTGCTAACCTTTATTCCTTTTCGTTGTTCAAATATACATGGTGATAACATCCCATAATTAAGTCCAGGACCAACAATGACACTTTATGGTTCATTTTTATCCTTATAAGAACAAAAGCAAAAACCTAGGCACATGCGAACACATGCTCATATACACACAACCCCCATCACAAGTATACCCACCATCATCAGATTTGGGGTTTGCCATTTTTGGTTAAAAGAGAAGCATGCCAAACAAGCAAATTTCAGCTTTGTTCTGTTTTCTATGTTAAGTTGCACAAAAAATAGCTGATCTCTTGTCAAGATCTATAACAAAAAATTTTCTTTTGTAACCCGCAAATGCACTGCAACCTGCTTGATATTTTAACTCATATCAAAAAAACAAAAACCCACCACATTTTGATAACTTATTGCAGTGTTCAGTACATTACAAAATAACTTAATTCAGTTCATATAAGACGAATTTGTTTAGTGTGGTAGGGTCACACTTCTCATAAAGAGCAGTAGAAAATGTAACAACAGATTGTTACCCCACTTTTAAAATTTATGTTTAAAAACACTAGGAAAAGGGTAACAAGAACTTGTCATGCCCTTAGCTTACCATTATGAAAAAAGGGAAGTGTTTTGGGGTGTTTTTATTTTAGTGGTGATATTATTATTTATTATTGTTTTATTTATTTTAAAGAAACATGATGTTCTTTGGGTTTGTCTATTCTTCACAAGTACAAGCATAGCGTAACATACTCACTCTGCCTTAGGAGAAGACCAAATATCACCCTGGAAGCATGCAATTACACAGCAGGGCAGGGACCTGTGCCAGGGCAAAGGGAAGACTGACACTGACCTCCCCTAGACCCTTTACCAAAAGCAGCAGCTGGGAAAACTGGAAAAGGGGGAGAGACAGGGGGAGAACCAGAGTTGCAGTCCTCTTGCCTGAAGCTGCTGGTGCAGCAGGATAGGGAAGCAAGGACCACAGTTCTGCTGCCCTCTCTGCTCCTCTGAATGCAAGTTCTGAAGTCAAGTCTGAAAGTAAGGGAGGGCCTCAGTGATCCTTGGCTTCCTCTCCAGCCACGTGGCACGGTGGCTGCGCTGCCATGAACCAACCAGGGGTAGAAAAATGCCAAAGTTCAATTCGCCAAAACTCAAAATGGCAATTCAAGCGCATCACCAGTGTAAATTGATTCTTTTTTTTTTAACCACAAAACCTCTGACAGAGGTTTTTTGTTCTCAAAAGAAAAAAAGGAGGAAAGACAGGCTTAATGCTGCTTGCAACTGTTTCTTAATTAATTTTGTGAAGGCTAGAAGTCTACAGTAACCACCTACACATGATAGAGAAGATGGAAGTGAGAAATGGGTTCATTCCTATGTGAGAGGGTGAGGATGTGAGCATATGTGCCTTTAAATTCACAAAAAGAAAGAAAGAAACAAAAATCAGATGAAAGATTATGTTTCCATTCCTGCCTTCAAGTCAACAAATTAGTGGACTAATAGGTTTTGGGTTTGGTTTGGTTTTTTGGGTTTTTTGCATTCTCAGATGAAATCCAATTCTGAAGTTAATAAGTCAACCCCAAAATTTGAAGTTCATTGTGTCCAATCAAGTCACCTAATGACCAAACCTACCAAAGTCATATGGCATGGCCAAAATGCATGGGCAGTCACATACACACTCAAGATAAAAAGTACTTTGCTGCTGAAGTTTGGCAGCTGGAATATGCAGTATACTCACTTGTTCCTTTATCCTTCTCTCCTATTGTTGACAGACCAAGCTAGAAATGCACTAAAAAGCAGCTCCTTTAGGTATCTGTTGCTGAATCTGACACAGAAATCAATACCTCCTCTGAGTCACAAAACTTTTCCTGTTCTGTCTTACAGCTCAAGACCACCACCACTTGAGCGCCACCACAAAATTCCTAATATTTGATTCCTCTTCCAGTACTTCAACAATGCACTAGCATTGTTGAAAGTTGAAAGGCTGGCATTATGGAATTCTTCATTATGGAATTCTTTTTTTTTTTTTTAAAGGCTTGTCATAAAATCGTTCAAATTTGTTCAAATATTCTTTCCTCACTTGTGAATAATTTCATACCATAAACAGCAACAAACCCCTATTACTTCCAAGTGACAGGTGTATGTTGCCTATATTTGAAGTACTAAAAACCTGCAGCATTTAAATTTCAATCATTGATTACAGCATAATAATACTTACAAAAAAAATTAAGTAAAAAATGCATGCTCAAAGAAGAGACTTGACAAGCTAATTTCTTCCAACAGACAACATCTACTGAGGAACGCACAACCTGTAAGATACATTCACCACTTGGCAAGCACAGCAAAGACTAAATTTTGGCATAATTGTCAATTTTGTTATCCAAGCTAAAAAGTTAATTCAAGACTAAAAATCGATGTTATGAAATTTCTAAAGGTAACTCACACACAGGCACCAAACAGGCACATACAAGCACTGCCAGTAAATACAGTGTTCACACTGCAGCAGGACAGTAAGGTAACACCCTCACAACCCCATGAATTCCTCTACTCTGTAATAGCAGGGACATCCACATGATCTGCCCAACAGCGTGGAAGATGTGTCTTTGCTCTGCCTGGCAGTTGTCAAGCACTAATGCACTGTCCTGGACCAACACAGAGGAAGAGCCGTAGGTTTGGTTTCCATTTGCTGTAGCTTGTTTGAGAGGGAGGTAGAGATGCGGTAATCCTGGTGTGTGCATCAATGAAACCTCAGCGAGCAACTGTAAACCCTAAAACCAAAAAGGTTTCCAGCTACAAAACCTATTCCAAGAAATGAATGGTAGATGGAAAGGTCTTGTGGACCACATGCAAAAGACTCCAGAAGACCCCAAGACACAAAAACAAACAACACCAAACAAAAAGAATCAACCCACCAGAAAAAAAACCAGCTTGCCTCACAGGATTGCAGTGTCCTTCTAGGTAGAGCCAAGGTACTTTGGCAAACTCATCCACTCCAACAAGTTTTATACCAATTCTTTAAACCTTGTGGGAGTCACACATAAAGACATTTAAAGAAAATAGTGGAGGAGCTCCACAACTGACTCAGAGAGAGAGCTCTTAAAGAAGAAAATAATATGTCTGCAAAGACTACAATGCAACAGTTCCTGGCTTCGAGCCCAGAGCACTATCTGCCTGGCTGTGCCATTGCCCTGCAACCCACAGGGCAATTACTAGTTTGCAAACTTCCCATCACTACCTCGGAGCCAGAAAATTGTTCTATTTCAGATGGTGTTTCAGAATATCCAGAATAGGGGTATAATTTACTTCACTCTGTCAAGAAGTGGGCAAGGATGGTGGAGGTGTCTTTAAAATGTTTTGTAGTATCTTTTGGGAAAAGGGGAAAATTCAACAGTACTGGTCTGTTTGTTTGCTTTTTTATTTGTTTAAATACATGAATCTTGCATAACTGATCAGAATGTGATCCTAATGCAAAGTAATTGATATACTTCTTTCCCCATCTTTCAATTTTGAGTGCTTTTCCCTACATAGCAACCATCTTGATTGGTTTTTCAATGTCACCTCAAAAGAAGTCTAAACTAAAGAAAAGAAGTACAGGGTAGAGAGAATTATAAAGATATGAGTCATTTATTTCCCTATGAGGAGGTCATGTCACCAGTCAACATGGGATTTCTATTACATACTACTTTGGATGAAGAAAACCTTTTGACTTTACTGCAAGCCTCAGGCTTGTTCACCACTTAGCATCAGAAAAAGAGAAAATATTCCAAAAAAACTAACAAAACAACCAACACATTTTAGCATGGTGTGCAAAGAAAAAAAAACCCCTCACCATCACAGAAAAACAACCAAACAAAACCAAACAACAAACCCAACAAAACACACCACAAAAAGCTCTCTAGAGCTTTTCATCTTGCCCTAAATAATAAAAGGCAGGAAAGGACAAAGAGAAGGATAAATGGCTGCACAATTCTCAGTATTGTTTTTTTTCCAAGATGGATATTACTGGGAGGCAGAGGTAAAGAATACAGCCATCTAAAAGCATGCAATGCTTCATAGCAAAAATTACCCAGGAATACATCTTATCAGTGATGAATTGATGAGTTCTGACTTTTAAGTCAAAGTCCCTGACTCTTCAAGGCCCATAAATTTGGAAGCTGACTGGTTTCCAATTTTCGAATTGCAGAGATTTTAGTGAACTTTTTCATAATGATTCAATGATGCACTATTACACTTTTTCTTTTATTTATTTTCACTTAGGGGTAGCCTAGAAGCCTCTAGCAGAGCACAATTCCTTACCTAATCTTTTCAACACCTGTATAATGAAATAAAGTATTATCAATTTCCACTTTCCTTTAACCATCTACTTCAAGCATATATCATTGAATTCTGCCATAACCCTCTTTCACTTTTCATGTGAATAAAAATGTATTTTAAGAGGAGCCAAGTGGAAGACCTCCTTGATAGCATGATATTCACAGTTTTTCTTAGAAAGGGACAAGATCTTGCAGAAGTTGATAAAAAGATGACAAAATCTGAGCTTCTTACGTAACACGTAATTATGTTCTTCAACTATAGATAAAAGTCCTAAAAAAGAAAAATCTTGACAAAAGGAACCATCTGGAACTTCTTTATTTACACTCCATTATTTAAGTCAAACTTGTATTTCTGAAAAACTGAATCAGACACTCTGAGGTGGCTGATTAGCAACAGTGTGTTTTCCCCTTCACTGTCTGACAGTGCCTGCTATATGATGGGGAAGAGAATGCTACAGGCTTTTCATAATCTTGGTAATCAAGGTTAATATAAAATTTGCATACTACCTTGCTGATGAGTGGAATATTTCCTGGAAGAGAACTGAGGTTAAAGTCACATCTATTTCATCAGAAATTAAGCACTGGCTAAAAATATTACATATTTATCTCAAAGTAAGTCTTCATGAGTTTACAGCCAGCTGAATTTCCACCTGAGACTTTTAGGTAATTACAAGATAATTTATGACATGGACTCATACAGCACATTAACCTCCAAATTCTTTCACTGCCTTTGGAAATGCCAAACATCTACTAAATTTTTGTCACCTTGCCCTGAAGATATTCACTATCTTGAAGGGAATAACAAAAAAAGTAAAAATCCTCACCAGCTTCATTGAAACTATGTTATTCAATGGAAAGAAGAGAATTTAACACCTGGCATGTACAGCCATACGTTCCTTACAATACTCCAGTGCTTCAAGCATGACATTTCTTTCCTAGTTTTAAAAAGTTCAGATCATACATTTATCAAAGGAAACTCAGAACACAGTATAACAAAAGCAAGCTACTTGCAGATTGTAATACAACAGAAAGCAAAACAGTGGAAGACAGCTTCGAAAAATTTAAACAAAGAGGAAAATAAAAGGAAAGGCATAAACTTTAAAAAGTGTGTTATTTTCTGAAGAGCTACATTATTGCCAGAATTTTCTTTTTAGACATAACAAACACTTGAGCTTCAAAATTCTACAAACTCGTTCTTTTTTCAGCACAGGACTAAGGATAGAGCAACATAAGTGATTGCTCAGACTTCCAACTTCCACAGCTTGTAAAAATCAAGGCAGCTGAAGTAAACTCTTCTACGCCCCTGGTGGAATGAAATTCTCAGTATTTTGTGGAGGCAGAGCCATCATTGCTTGCAATGCAGAAGTACAGTTTGGGTCACTGACTTAATCTGCTAAAATCTGTCAACCTTGTCTAACAATAATCTCTGCTATTTTTAATTGTAAAAAAATCTTTCATGCTAATTTATCATATTTGCCCTTTTCAATGTAGCAGACCCAAAACAAAATTAGTTATCTCCAAAACAGGCTAACAAAGTTAAATCCACCAAGCTAGGAAAGCTATCTCCATAAGACAATTTAAAAGTTATTAGGAAAAAAGGAGAGGAAAAAAAAAAAAGGAGGAGACACAACACAACAGATTGGGGATAGAACAACAACATTCACCACTATCAGTTACTTTCCCACCATCATCATTCCTTTATCCCTTAGGAGCTTCCTATGACCACAAATGAACTACCTCTGGGTGGAATAAAAGCACATTGTGGCTAGTCTGCAGAACATACACTACTGAACTGATGCCATGGACCTGAACCAACAGTTGAAAACAGCATTGTAGTTTCTAAGAAAAAATAAAGAGCCTTCATGAAAACTCCAATATTTACAATACCACTGAAAACCTGGAGGCTGGCACCTCAGCCATGACTGGGCTTGTTTGGGCAATGTTCATTTTTACTCTGTGCACTATGATTTTCCAGTTTGAAGACTGGAATGTCCTCTGAGAGTGGTAAGTGCTTTGTGATCTACAGAACTAAATTATTAAAACGTTGCTGGCAATTACTCTGCTGGAACTTAATCTTCCTTTGTCCTCACCAAATTGATAAATGTCTCAGAAGAAATGAGACAGAAATGTGACAGATACACTTACACGCTTTCATGTTTATCCTAACAGTTTAAAAAAGATGGTGTTTTGTTTGTACTAAAAAGTCTTGGAGAAGTAGCAACAAAGTTCATTATAAAAAAAGCATCTCGCAGAGTAACTCTTCGATAAGCTGTATAAAGAAAGTAAGTCTTTTGATTAAGTGCTGTCTAGCAAGCTACAGTCAGAAGAACACTTAAGCACTACTGACAAGAAAGCAACACTGTTCCTGTTTGGATATATTTCCAAAAGGGTCCAGTTTTGCATCATTAGTGATAGCGGTAAGCGGTGAGACAGTTAAAAGTGCTTTTAAGGGATGAAATGTATAGAGGAGAAGGAAGAGGATAGAAGGAAACATATAAGCCATTTCATTGTATATTAATGAACTAGGAACAAAATAGTTTACTGACAACTACCTTAAATTCTTAAAAGCCACGAAGTATTCTCAATGGAGTTATTCCACAAAAGGAGTGCTAAAGAATGATGCACCTATATGAGGAACGTTTTGATGACTTATGCTACCTACCAAACACTAGCGGTTGTAAGTTTAAGGAAAAACAAAAGCTGTCTGATTTTATTAACTTGGTTTTCTTTAATTATAAAGCTAGTTAACCTTTTCCTAACACATCTTACTAAAAATTTTTTGTATCTCTGCTAGAATGAAATTCTAGGCACCCACCAAAATGGAAGTTCTAATTAATACTTTATTTCTGAGACTCATTCAAAACTGGAAGAATTCTTTTTGGTAAATTCCAATTTTAAAAAGCCCAAAAATATCTGTTACCCCAAGTTAGATTGAAAGGAGATGACAGCAGAAAAGAGCCAAAAGAAATGGGCGAAGGGCTGGCAGTGGCAGATGAAGTTAGTTTTCATTTCTCCAGCCGGAACAAAAACTTTCACAGAATATGACCACAGAATAGGTAACTACAGCATATAAAAATTGCATTTAGTTTGCCTAGAAATATGGAAATAAAATTAAGTACACATTCACTTAAGGGGAGGGGGGGGATAGGAGAAGGAAAAAAAAAAAAGAAAAAAAGAACTTTGTCTTTTGTATAAAACTTAACAACGGCTTAGCAGTTCAGGCCAAATGTCTACCTATTCCAAAATCCTTTCTTTAAGAGTGGTCATAAAGAAAAATGAGAACAGGAAAAGAATGCACATCACTTCTCTGTGCCCCCCAAAACATTCTCTGCTCCTCCAGCCACTGTCAGCTCATGAGATTTACTGGCCTTGTTTGCCTAATTACTGATTTCTAATAGTTCTCTTTCAAGAACTCACTCACCATCTCCTTAAGCCTAAATACTTCTCTGGCATCCAGAACAGCTACTTCTGACATGGACTTTCATGAGTCTACAGGCTGCTGCGTGACACACCTCTGCTGCTTTTCAGTCTGTTTCTCTCACCAAACCAAAAAGGTCCCCAGTTCCGGAACTAGAAGAGGATTCACCTTCATGCCAGCGATGGTTTTACAGACCTTTATTACGTTTCCCTAAACTGCGTCTTTTTCTAGGCCAGAGAAGCTGGGCCTGTTGAAGCATTGCCTCTCACGCATGGCTACAGGCTGCTCCTCTGGCACTCATGCTGAGATTTCCACAACGTGGCTTTCACTGTCTCGTAACTCAACAGCCAAGACTTACAGCAAGTTTAAACACCAACTAGTTGGCTGCTTATCAGTTTTTCTTAAAAAGTTAAAATATAACATTGTCTATATTTAATTCTTACCTATTTAGTCAACAAAATTACACTATTTCCAAGTCTTATTCATCCAGTATGTCTTTGACAGTATTTTAAATTATTTTGTGTATTCCAGCAGATTTTAAATAAAAACTTTTAAAAATATCAGTCCTCTGGAATGTTTTCTTTTTTTTAAAGAGCTTCTTTGGATTTTCTCAATGCTACATAGCACTTCAGGGTTAGAGGCTGTATAGAATCAAGGACACCTGTTTTATAAACAGGGAGTGGGAGTTTGGGAGGGTTTCTTCTTAAGCTGTCTGTGACTCAGTTCTACACAGTTCACACAGGCTGTACGTACTGCTGTACTTTCCTATACCATTTCACTTGTTGGTTTCCTTTCTTAGCTGTATGGACTGACTAAAACAAATCAAGCTCTCCACTCTCCCAAACTTCTCTGCATGCAGTTGGTTTACAGTCTCACATGTCTGCAAGTTTAGAATAGTGATCTGATATCCTAAAAGGCACCAAATTCTCATATTTTGCAAGAAATCCATTTCCTACTTTATTTGGCATATGGCCTAACTGTACACACCATTAGTGAATCTTTAATCCACCATCCTCCTGTAATAATTCTATTACAGTTTTAAGACCTTTTAAGATCATGAAAGAAAATAAGTTTCCAAGATCTTTGAGCTATTTAAACTTTTATAAATCCTATAAATTATCAATATTAAAATAAAGAATAGAGCCATTATTCAAATCATGATTCATAATTCAGCAACAAAATTACTTGGCTTTCTAGAGTTTTCCTGCACTTTTTAAAATGGTCACGCATCTTTCTTGAACGGATAAAAGAACTTCTCCTTGGTTCAGTTCAGTATTTTTATGCACTAGCTATACTTCCAAGTGTAACCATCACCCTTATCAAGCAGGTATCCTAGCCAGCCTCTTTGTTAAACTACAGTCCTATGACTGTATAATAAAGTTTTAAAGAAACCAAGTAACTATTTATTTTTTTTAAGTTTAAGATCTGTGGTTTCAAGAGTTTCTTTATCAGTTTCTGATCAAAAGTTACAAAAAACAGAGATATAATAAAAAGCAAGACCAGAAAGTCCATGTTTCACATTGCAAAGTAGACCTCACATGTAGTTGAGCAAGGCCAGCAGGAGAAAAATTAATTTGCTGAGGGAGACATACAAAAAAATAGGAAACAAGGGACTTTTGAAGGACACTGTACAAAAACATAAAACACAAACACACACAAAAAATAATCAAAAAGGATGGCATAGTTGGCCAGGGAGAAGTGGAAAAATGCCTGTGACAAAAGCAGAAAGGAAGAGACAGCCCTCAGCTGTTGGATAATTCCTACTGTTCAAAGCAGGAGAGGACCTGGGGAAATGAACAGGAGCATTAGACAAAACAATGCATCCAGACAGGAATAAACATCTTAACTGAAACAAATTAATGAGTTACAGTAGTAACCAACATAGACAATAGATAATAGAACTCCAAGAGAGTTACAAAGCTTAACAACAAAAATCCCAAAATATCTTTCCTCTGAAGTAAACTTTAGGCAGGTCAAAGGTGGCATATTTCCAATTGAGTGATAAAAAAAAGATTTCAGAACTAACAAGGACCAAATTCAAATCATATTCTCGATCTCAAGGGATTCTCTAATCAAACCCTTTTCCTTGACAGTTCATCCACATGTTAAACAAACAGAAAAGAAGATGCAGATGCCTTGCCAGCAGGAGAGAGAAGGCAGATCATATCATTACAGGACTGCCAAAACTTCCCAAAAGCAAAATATGACAACTGAGGAATTACAGCCCTCCTGCTTGGAAAAAACCCACATTAGTGGTCCTAATGTGTAATTAACATTAGAATTTAATATAATATACACTGCAGTCACTAGAAGCTTAAACCAGTGCAAAAAGCGCTGATGGACTAACAGGAGTATAAAAGGCATTACTTTGGTTCTTAAGTTTCAAGTTCTCAAACCACAAATAGGCTCCAAGGCTGGAAGTGTATTCTGGGGGAGATATGACCATGTGTTTGTCCTGTACGTGAACTCTTCTAGAACCTTCCACTGTTATCTACCATCAGAAAGGGGATGTAAAGCTAAACAATAATCCAGCTTGATTCAGTAAAGCTATTGTAATAAAGTGTACTATATTTTGTCAGATAATAAGTAAAAAAAACAAACCAAGCAAACAAAAAAACCCACCACTCCACAGAATACAGTTAAAGAAAGGCAAGTAAGTGGATTACTTTATATATATGTTAAGTCCATTCAAAAACGCATAAGTCATATCTATACTGTTAACCAGTGACATGCAAAAAAACTGTCCTGGTTTTGAACAGGAAGCAAAACCACTTGAACCAGCATAGCAGAACACAGAAATGCTCTTTAGGAGCTAATCAGCTGAGGTGCAGCACTTTATTAGTACTATTAACACAGCCATCCTGCTAACTTCCAAGTCACCATACGAGACTTCCTTATAATATAACCTGTGCTATTCAGCCCTTGTTAGTTTGTACTCTCTTCCCTCACTTAAAAGTGAAGGAAATGGCAATGAAGTTGACCTGATTAACAAAGCACATACAAACAGTTGTGCTCCACAGTGGTCTTTAGCAGTGACCTTGCTTGTACAGGCAGAGATCCAATTCCTGGTTTAGCAAAGAGTCACTTCCATCACTCCACCAATGCATATTTCCCTTCAGTGCTAGCTAAACTCATCAACCAACAGGTAGATCAAAATGCCAAAATCATGAGCTAGAGCTCTACAGCAAAGAACTCCTGTGAGAGAAATGAAAAAAGACTTCCATGCCAAAGAATAACTCAATTCAAAACTAACATTAAAAGAAAAAAAAGAGCAACTAAGAGTAATGTTGACTTTGAGACCTCAAAGGACCACTCAGAACCACAAAAATACCAACCCTGTTTGTGCAAACAAGCAGATGTGCATGGACAGCATGCAGATTTCCCCTCCTGTTCATAAAAGCAATTGTGCAAGTTGCACACAAATCACAGCAGGGTGCATTAACAGTTCTCTAGTCCTACTCCAGATTTATTTTTAATTTAAAAATAAACTACGTTACACATGATTTCAATATTCTGCTGGATGACCAAGCAAGGGAAAGAATGAATTTAAGCACAGCCTATAGAGAGATAATGTGAAGGCTATAACGTGAGTGAAAAATGGCCATGTTGCTAAGATATGGCCCCAACCACCAATCTCATTGTCAAGCCTGGCCATCTGTCAGCAGAAACCTGATTTACTGCATATAATACTGCTATACTTGATTACTACTATACTGCTATAAAAGGCTCCTGGTTTTTTTAAGCACATCAAAAGCTACTTTCCAGCAACATAAAAGGGTTAAATAAAAGACCTCCTCAGAAGCCAAGCTTTATGAAACCAAGTTTCAGAACTTTAAATCAAATTTTACCCAGTTTCAATGTCACTGATAGATTAAATTTCTTTATAAATAACAATATTTTAAAAAGGAAAAGAAAAACTGGGGAAAAACATAAAATGATAGTAGGTTACACCAGTTTCAACCTATATGTAGAGCTGCTTGCAGTGATTTGTTTTTTTATGGAGATTATTTTAATGGTGGACAACTGCAAAGAGCTTTAAAAAAGGCACTTTAAGAAACAGTCCTATAATACCACTATTCAAGAAAATCTCGTTAATAGAGAGGTCACTGTGTCATTTGATAACTAGTTTGGACATCACAATTGTTTGAAAGAATACTAATGACTGAAGCGTTCTTCAACAAGGGCTTGCAGGCACTGCATACAACACTGACATAACACCTCATGGTGTAACAACTCAGACGAGTGAATCTAATCCAACACTTTTCCCTCCTACATGCTAGGACACAAATGTCTGTGTATGAGATTCATCCTTCACATCAAATACCCACTGAGTGAAACAGCTGCAGGTACTTTCTCAGGTTAATCAAACAAATCAAATAACAGCATCTAGTAATAACAAGATGATTTTTCTCTCTAAACAACAGCCCTACACTGCAGGTGGTTTTGTCCCATAGTGAGTAAACAGGAGACAAACACGTCTTGAGCAGCTGCTCATCAGGTGAGCACCATTCTGCCTGCACAGCAAATGAAGCAAATTTCATGTGGAAAAAAATACAGTTTACGGTCATGTAATTAGACACGGTAACACAGGCATATCCAAAACAGGAGGGAAGACAGGTACAAATTATAATTGCACAGGCAATTTGTTTCTGGGAGTTTGTAATTTTTGATGCTCCTGGACTTTAACCTCACCGTATCTTTTAATGAGGCTCGTTACCAGCTTACTTTTTTCATATTATACAGTAACAGATAATTTGAACAACCACCTCCTATAAAAAATACCCATCCCCAAATAATTATTTATTCTGAATGGAACACTTTATTTAAGGACACTGTGAAAATACTCTATGAGAACAAATCAAAATGAATGCAAACTGTATAGGACCTCACCATCAATGTTATAAAGCAGTGAGGATGTATTGAAAGCTTACCTGATACTCATTGGGCCAGAAAGTGCTGACAGCCAACTCAGCTCGAAGCCAGTCTTTGCCAGTGGAGCCAGTAACGTTCCAGATGGGATTAGCCAGCGGACCTTTGTTCACCCTAACCAGGATGTTCAAAGTGCCTGGGTTTGCTCCATTCTTGCTGTACAGAAGGTAGCTGAAATCGATGCAGTGAGTATCGTTTTCTTTCATTGTTGGAAGCTGCAATCGAGTCTTTTCCCCGGGGTCATGGTCTGAGGAAATCACTATCATATATGATCCTAAAGAAGGGAGAGTGGAAAAGGAAAAAAACAAAACAAAACAGCAGTAAGGAAAAATATAAATGCCAAGAAATTGACTGTTCACTGTGAAAAGGATGGGACACATTCATTTTCATATCCCAAAATCTCAAAACTCAAGCAGCAAGAAATCCAGTAAGGTATAAAATGTCTAGGAACACCACTGAAGCATTATCTACAGAAGACATCACATATCTCTGAAGACCTCTATAGGTGCTTCCACCTACAAACTTTTCTTACTTTCCTCTCTCCTGTTTTAGGATCAGATAATTAGAAATAGGATCACAGATGGATTGAATAAAAATAATTTCTAGTACTCTACTTTTTCAACCTTGTTTTTCATCATTTAAAAATACTGAACAATAAATTTGCATATACCTATCTACATGGGTTAGTCCTACAGCATTTCGTGAAGTGCTCCAGGCAGCATTCATAAACCATTTGTCACAATGCCAAAGCATCTGTTCAGCATCTCACAAACTACTTCCCCTCACCCTCCCTTTTTTAAACTTCTTAAAAGGCTACATCCCATGGATGTACAACCTCACTCCTTCCTCAGTCATTTACCTATTTCAAGAAAATCAGAAGCCAGTGCCAAAGTAAACTACACATCAAATTTATATATTTGATAAACACAGAAAATATTTTATTATACCTTTCATAAAACAGTCATTGTTAATTTGTAAAGAAATACTATGTACTAAAATAGGACTGAAAGACTTGAGGGGTTTTTTTCCCCATTTATACATGCTCATAATATCTTATGTCAAAACTTAATCTTATGCAAAAGTTTAGCCTTAGATATTCCACAGGTGTTTTTTTAAAAAAGAAGTATTTTAAGTAGTATGTACGTGGCACAAGTTGCTGTGCAATTCATTGAAACAAATGATGCAACATAAACATGAATAATAGGATTTACTTAAAGAATAGTGTTTAAAACAAAAGATTTATTGTTAAATATCCAGCTAAGTTTGAGGTAGCATAGCATTGATGAGTACAAGCATTAAAGTTTTCAAATTTGAAAGGTGTTGGCTAATACTGCACAATATTTTTATAAAGCAGTGCCCACAGGAAGAAGGATCACAGTAAGGATGCATCACAATGAAAATATGTGGTCACAGAATTAACACCAAATGCCCCTTCACATACCAATACAAACATCATTTATCAATGTTATTAGATATGAAGTAAAAGGATTAAATAAAACCAGTGTCAGGAGATTTTCCTTTAATTTTTAAATAATTAATTAGCTACAGCAAACAGGAACCGTGATGATATGAGATAGTAATTTATAACGCTATCCAAATAAATGTCAAAATATATGCAAGTATTAAAAGCAAGACTTTCAAACGCAATGTAAACTCCAGCATACACTTAGATATTAGTGTACAGTGATCCCAGGTGGTCAGGCAAGCATCTGACCTGTTCTTACATACAGCTACTGCAACAGTCAGCTGTCCCTGTGACTGGGCAGATAACATTTACATTTATGTACAAATGATGAAACATATGAAAGTATGAACAATATGAAAAATATTATACACACAAGAAACAAATCTGCAATACTGTATTATTACCAAGTTAAAGTTTTTCATTAATACAGGTATTGAATAAAGGGTTGACAAAACAGGCAAGTGGCTATTTTGCTGAGCTAACCAACCCCTGGGATTATTATTAGTGACAATATTGGCACAGTACAAAAGCAAGAGGTGGTAAGCAAATCTCAGCAAACCAAGCAACAGGGAACAATTACCCAGACACTTAATGTTAAAAGAGAGAAATAACAAGAAGACAGGCAATCACAAGCTAGATGGTAAGATATATTTGGATTCAGCAGAAATGCAAAGTGAGGAAAATGCTCACAAGTTTATTAATCCCTAAAATTAACTGGTTTATATTTTCAATAAGAATTTAGAGCAACTGTTAGAGCTAACTATTCACAATGGTGTTCCAGGCTGGAGCAGGGGCTAAGGCTAAGGAGGAAGAAGCAGCAGAGATCAAGTGCTATGAAATGACCACAGCCCTTAGCAATCATGCCCCTGCACTGGTGGTGATGAGGAATTAAGTTAATTTTTCCCCAAATCAAGTTTTTCCCATGACGGTCATAACTGTGATATCCTGAAGTGGCCTCCCTGTCTTTGTCTCAACTACTGAGTTTTTTCATCGTATTTTCTTCCCTTGTGCTGTTGAGGAAGGGACTGAAAGAGCAGCTGGGTGGGGGTCGCCAAAAAGGTTAGCAGCAGCAGTTAGTTTTACCTAACTGCAGTTAGATACTGCATATGCTAGCTGTTTTATCATATTCCAGTGAAGCCAGGCTCTGTGACTTTTACTATCATTATCGGCCTAACAGTTTATGCACAAGCAAGAGTGAAACACTATGTACACCTACTTAGCTTGCAGACAAGAAATTAAAAAAAAACCCAAACAACTGACCCATGCTCTGTTTCCACTAAGATTTTACAGTAAGGAAGTTGCAAGTCTGTTGCCCCATTAAAAAACAAAATTATATATATATATAAAAAANAAAAATATTAAAAATGTAAAAAACATTTATTTTGGGCAATGAAGAAAGAGAAACTTACTACGAAAGAGCAAAAGTTAATTTTTTCTTCTTACAAGACAGAAAGAAATAATCTCATCTTTGGATGATGCTATAAGAAATTTGCCCTAGTGCAAAGTCTTTAGTTACTCTGGCAATAGGGCTGTTAAAAAATGAATCACATCAGTAACATTTTTCTTGAAGACACTGATGTTGTTTCACCTTCCTTTCAGTAATACCCAAAAGAGCCTTTGCCATCCTTGAGTGTTTACAATCTTTAAAACTCATACAGAACATTCTCTTTCTCCCACCAAACTTGTGTTATTTTTCCTATTTATTCATAATTAATATTTCGCCAAATCAAACTCCACCCTCCCATTTTTGCTTTTCTTCTCTGAAGTCCCTTTCTATTTATTTGCCAGTTAAGAGTTGCTAATATTACTCCTGATATAAAGGTCAAACCAATTCTCTCCTGCACAGAATAGAAACATCAGAGTATGAAACAGCTAAATAACACTGCCTCCCAAGCTTCTATCCAGGTCATGCCAAGAATTCAACTTCAGAATCTGACTTTCAGGATGATTTTGATGCCTATTGAGCACTTACTCATGAACTTGCTAAAAGGCAAGATACAGACTAAGAGACACTAGACTTTTCCTTAGCCATATTATTAAATTCCTCATAGCTTTCATAATGTTTTCTTTATTTTGATAAGCATTAAACTTGATGTCCTAGCTCAGTGACAGATCAGTTCAAAATGAATTAATTCTTTAACTAATTACCTGTGAAAAGCCTTAGTTTTTATCCTCAACTGAAAAATAAGCTTTCTTATCATCTAGCAGTTAATTGCAGGTAAGAAGTCATGCTAAGATAAAAAAAAGAAAAAAGAAAAAGAAAGAAAAAAATCTGTAACTAACATATGCTTGCTGTAATGTAACAATGTGGCAGATCAGTTTCCTGATCAAATTACTTTCTCTCACTTCTTTGGTCCCCGAAAAACAGGCTTCTATTCGGAGTGTGAAACTTGTAATTTTCAGCAGGCTGGTCTCCCACCCCTGCAAATCCTCTTTCCTTCAAACAAGCACTATCAAACCATCTCCATTTCAAGGGCACACTGAGGTAACTTCTCCGCCTGCTACTGTGCTCCTTCAGTTACTAAGACACCTTCAGGTGAAATAAAAATTCCAGAAAGTTCTGAATATCATATGCAACTAGATTTATGGATACAGAACTGGATTCAACTTTGCAGTTTGCTGATGGAGAAAAATACACTGATATACTTCCCATTGTAGCAGGGAGTAAGGTGACAATGCTTAAATAGATTAATAGAAAAATATCTGGTAAAAAGCAGTCTTCGCCATAGTTAAAAAAAGGGGTTGTCTTTACTTCACAGCAATGTCAATGATATGAGGTGGAGAGTCAAGGTACTTCAGTTCTTTATCCTAAAGCTCAAAACTATGTGACCTTTTTCTTTCATTTTTTTAATAACTGCTATATAATATTATAATTCCCGATCAGGTTTCGTACAACCTTTATGAGAAACAGTGGGCAATGATCTGACACCGAAATACAGAAATAGGCTTGCAGCTGGTAATAGACTGCAAACAGATGCAGTTTCAAAATATCTATATCAATTCACAGAAAACTTATTAGTATTTATGCTTATTTTGCTCTTCAGAGCAATATCCCAGATACAGCCCAGAGGGCTCTTTACACGTATTTCTGTAATCTGCAAGAAGGGAAAAAGTTAAGGCTAATAATAAAACCTCAAAAACACAACTTAATCTTCTTGCAGGAAGGATATTCTCTTCAAAAGAAAAAAAAACAAACAACAAAGCCAATGAATACATTAAACATACTCCAGGTAAATCTCTATCTGCTCGGGTTTAAAAGAACCTCAAACTACTATTGCTTCCTCTTCCTGTTTCTTCTTCCATTACCCAACACATCATGAATATCTGCTACCCTGGGACTCAGAAAAAACAGTATCAAAGATATTAAGAAGAAAAACTAGAGATAATATTAAGTTTTCTAATTTTAACGCCCTGTCCCATCAGCTCAGTTTCATGTCTTAAGAAGTGTATCTAAAAATAAATGTAAACCCCACTTAAAATATGTTCTTCGATAAACATACAAAATACGCAACATCATTATAACAATTTGCCTGTCAGTCAGCTGCTTTCATTAAAAAAATTAAAAAATATTATTGCTGAATTTCTTTGAATGGTTATGATTGAGAGGTATCTTTCCACACCCTTCACTTGCTTGTACTATTATTTCCTACACAAGACTCAAATTGTTGAAGGCATTATTTAATTTCTTTACAGATTGTCAAAAATTAAAAGAAAAATAAAAATAAAAATCCTTCTCACCAATTTCAACTTCACTGCATAGCTCACTGTCAATGCACCACAACTCAAATGCAAGTCAAGATGAGACTCTGAATGTACTACAAAGATTAAAAACAACAACAACAAAAACACATAATGTGAAGATGGGAAATGTTTCTGGAGAATGCAGTCCATGTATTTTTTTCTTCTACTTCCCATAGAGAACAATTATTATTAAAATAACCAACCTGAAACAGGTCATTAAGTTACACTACATAAATAAAGGCAGAGTACTCACTCATTCAAACAGAAACTCAGACTAATGGACTGCAATAGCGCATCAATTTTGCACAGTCACTGCAATTTCATATGATGAGAAAAGGTGTCCTGCCCTCCACAGCCTGTACTTGATCATGCCAAAAGCACTGTTCTATAGCAAGGTCATAACTGGGATTCCCCCCTTTTTCCACACCCACAGAGGTAAAGCAACAACAGGGGGACAGTTTGACAAGGCAGCACAGAATAAGACTAATCCAGGCAAGGTAAACTAAAGCAGCTCCAGGTCAGCCACAGGATTTGTATCAAGGGCACCATAACACTTCACCAGTACTCACACCTATGATACTATTGGAATGATACTACTATCCCTCACGACTCATCTACTCCATAACAACATGAAAAAGTTTGCCAGTTACAAAGTGGGGGACAAAAAATTCCCCCATGCTACAAAGGTATGTCAGTATTTGGAGCAAGGTTTATGAAGTTTTGACTGAAAATCATTCCTCAGTCTATAAGCTGCTGGAGAGGTTCTATTCCCCTTAACATTTTACATATGAATAAACATGAAAAATACACACTTTTAAAGTGTTTGAATTCATACATAACACCAGCTTCCCGTGGATTTGTTTGTACTAATGCAAAGAAAGAAAACATGATGAGATGCTGGTTTCTGAGACATGATAATTTAAGTCTTTTCACCTTGCTTTTGCTTGAGATGGATCTTCAGCAAATACATAGGCTTTAAGCACTCCAAAATCTGAGACAAAAAAATGTCAGCAACTGAAATTTGTAATGGAGGCTTGCAGTATCTATACAAAAGAGCATTTATCTTATGATGTAGTCCTTTGAACAGTATTCCAACAAAGTATTCAGAAAATGACATTTGATACGGTGCATCAGGCAAGCTTATGAAAGGACAGGTTACTGAGCAGTAAGCTGCATAACTGAAAGGCACATGGAATAGTTTCATATTTATTTGAAAATTAAGCAAGACACTCGGTCATGAATTTGTAATAGCAGTGCTCCGTGAATGGGTGGCTAAGATGGAATCAGCAACATCTCTGACTTGTCTGAAATTCTGTTGTAAAGCCATAAATATCCCACAGGTGCTGGCACAGCAACTATAGCATGCTTCTCAGTCTTCCAGGGACTGATCCAGCTGCCCAAGCAGCAGCATACATTGGTCAGCTATCTATTTGGAAGAAAATGTATTTTCTAAGCAAAACTTCCAAGAAACATCCAAATCAAGAATAACATCAACTCTGTATAAAATTATCCAATTGAGATATCAAATAACTGGGTACCATTCATGCCTGCACAGCATAAAGCCAATAAGATGTTCCAATGTGCAGCTTCTCCCAAACCTCAAGGGGTTCAGCACCTCCTGGGGAAAACTCAGTTCCATGAAAACAAACACCTACAAATACCTGCAGCAACTTCACTGTATGAAACACAGGTACTGGAAAGAGTCGAAAACCATTTTGCTTCACCATTTTTGTGTCAGACATTCAAAGATGAAAAACCGGTGTTGGCCATTCTGTGTCCACTTCTAGGACTATGATGACAGCATGTCATCACCACTACTGAACATAAACCACCCCCCCAAACAGACCCTCAAGCCAAGGGGCATTTAGATTTTTCAAATGCTGATTAATGACACACATTTTACTGAGACGTTTACAAGCAGATGGAGATCAAATTACCCACTCCCTCTGTGGGGTATTCTTTATTTGGAAAGAAATCAAAGTGAAAGTTGAAAATATTAGAAGTATTCTAAGGCAGACAGTCTTACAGCAAATGTGAGCACTAAGCATTTATATAGGTCTTTGGTGTACCGTGTATTTGCTGCAGCACACAAAAACGAGTTCATGGAGAATTCACAAATGTCAGCCAAGGCGACCTGAAAGCTCGCTGCCACTAAAACACACAGGGCTTTTCCTCCCAACACACAGATACACCTACCTCCCTCTCCTCCTCCACCTGTGCTCATTAGATCTTTGCCCGAGCCAAATAAACACTCAAACCCAGTGAAAAATAGCCCAAGCCTCCTGTCCCCCTCTTGAGAGGGGCAATGGGACAGCAAAGTTTGATTTCTTCCCAGGTGAGAAAAATGAACTGACTGCTGTAATGGCCCAACAGGCACCAGAGCCACATCAAGATACAAGAGGAAACTGAAGCTGTAATACATACACACAGAAGGGTGTTTTTCCCCAGCAAAAAACCCCAAGTTTAGATAAAATTTCAAGTAGCTGGAGCTTTAGAGAAAGACAGCTCAAAAAATAGCTTTAGGATTATTTTCCCTTCCTTGACAACTGAAAAAAAAAATAACCCTGCAAACTTTCTCTCTTTTTTTTTCCCCTCTTAAGTACTAAGTGGCATTTAGAATTTAACTGAATGGGGAAATATAATTTTTGAAGCGGCATTCATATTCTGAGTGTCTTTAACACACTAATCATTCTTCCAAAAGCAACAGTATTTAAAGTGCATTGAGAAAATCCTTATTCCTATCAGCTTAAGACACTGAAATTGAATATAGAAATTACACTGGTCATTCCCTGGATGAGCGTGTGACAGCAGAAAATAAGAATTAACAATCTGGTGAGAACACCACTCCCAAGGATCAGCAACAGTTAAATAAAGGCTCAAAAGCCGTAACCATTAATATATGCGACAGCAGATTACAACTGTTATTACAGGCCTTTCAGAAGAGGAAATTATATGCCCTGTATTTCTTAAATGTAGTCTCAGAATTTATTTAAAGCACAGGAGGTTTTATAAAGCAGGTTTATTATACTTTTTTTCTTTTTGATAACTGGAAGAATATTCATTTCTTTACTTTGGACCACTTTTTCTTGGCACCAAATAGTAACTTTTCCTGCTATAGGAACAATTTTCCTCAGAACATCGCTTTATGCAACAGCAACCTGAAGAATCATCCTTTACTTTCAGATTTTATTCCATTACACTCAAGGGGCTGTATATCCCTTTGATTAATTGCACAACATGAATTAAGAACTAACTGCTGATAAGAGTTACCACTTATAATAGTTTTGAAAAATAACATAGATCGATGGTTAAATCGTGGCAATAATACTTACCTATACATTCGGAAGATAGATCTAATAGCAAATTGTTACCTGTTCTTTAAAATATCATCTGTCCTCCCCTCTGAAATACGTACCTTACTCTGTAGTGATTCATGCTCCAGTTGAGAATAACCAGAAGTCATGTCTTTACCAATACTTAGTAATAATACTTAGTAATATTTAGTGAACTTAAGTATTTGCTAAAGGAAAAGAAGGCTGGAAACCTTGAAGTTTATTATTTCCAAGAAAGTCTTTAGACCATCAACTACACACAGTTACGCATATTTGTAAAATAAAATCTTAAGCAATTTAACAAGCGTGGTATATTAACACTGAATGGCCCATAAAACTCTGAATTTTACATAGATTGAAAGGAAAACGCAAAAAAAAGGACATATACAGACAGTTACTTCTGGAATTTCTTTTGATTTTCCAGTTACTGACTGTGATGTTGATTTTTGTAAGGGCAAACAACCCTATAATGCATCTCTGTGATAACCATAATAAATAACACCACCTAAAGAGAACAGTTAAAATCTATGGGTTCTACATATCCCAAAAAAATGCATTGAGAAATCCTATCCAATAATACGAGGACTCATAATCTATCACGTTAAATACCACGGAAGCAAGATTAAAAATCCTAGATATCTGCTGTGCACCAGAAGGAATTAATCCAGGCAATAAAACCAACAAAAACAGACAAAAAAACCACCCAAAACATAGTTGAAACATTTGTCTTGATACTCCAGGGAGACTTAGAAAACACATTAAAAACTCAAGTTCAGAAATTAGAATTCCTTTATCTCCTAGATGCTGAAGCTCACAGTTAAAACAGACACATGGGTTTTATGGTGTGTGACAACTCTCGTCATGCTTCACCTGTTGCTAACAGCCCTCTGTTCCACAGATGTCAACTACTCTTCTCTCCCAAATACTTAAGCCGATTAGCATTAATACATTACATTCAGAGTAATGGTTATAACGTGTACTTAGTTTGATGTTTGCTGCACGTCCATCAGGCATGATGGAGGCTAGGACACCTGAGAGGTCATCATATTTTCTATCTGCTGCTTTAAAATACATGAACAGATAAATAAATAAATAAGCTTTCCCTATAAACTCTTGCCTCTCAAATTATATTAGCAGCTCAATTGGTTTTACACTCTAGTAGATACCATCTTTCTTCTATAGGGAAATACTTTAGAGATGGACGGAAACAACCCTATGTATTATGAAAATCACTCATGCTAACATAGTAACATTTTTTGATACCATTTTGAAAGAAATAATTGGGCTCAGTGTTCAGCAATGGGAAGAACAGCAGTAAGAAAGACTGCATATAAACTGCATATAAAACTGCTGTTTTGGAAAAAAATTTAGAAGTTCACAACTATTAATGGGGTTTAGTGGTTTTTCTTGTTTGAAGAATTTTTGTTTTGTTCTCGGAAAACATCTCTAGTTTATGAAGATCAACATCCTTCCTCTTGACACCATGTTTTCCAACTATTAAAATTTTGAAACAGCTTTTTCCTTCCAAATAACTAGTTTATACATGCTAATGCTATTTAAATCCTCCATTATTTTGAATACTGAAGTTCACAATGCCAACAAAATACACTAAGCACATTCATCAAAGCCCATAAAACATTACCTGCATGAGGTTACCAGCTAACGTTTAGCATCAACTAATCTAACTAATCTAAAGTTCTAAAAAATACAAAACTGAGAAATCTACTAAAAGGTGTACCATATGATGGACAAGAACCTAGTTTCTGTTTCAGACAAATTGGAAACTTTTAACACTGATATTCATTAATCAAACATTGTACTTAATTATTAGGACTAGGAATTGAACCATGTTCCAAATGAAATTTCATGCAAATTTCTTTTGTGACTTATTTCACATTGTGGTTTCTCCAATGATGAAGTACAGGTACCAGAGTATCAAGGCACCCAAGGAACTATTTAATTTTCTTTTCTTTTTTAAACTGCAATTAAGCTTTTAAAAACAGTTTTTGCACTTGTACTTTGTAAGAGAATGTATAATTTATCCTGAACTAAATGTATAATTTCAGTCTCAAACTTTTCCTTCAAAATTAGAATTTGCCAAAACCATAAAGGAAATCTAAAGTTGTTAGTAGCTATGAGTCCTAATACTGCCTTTGAATGATCTGAATGTCCAAGTAAGATACTCAGAGTCAAGTGTCAAGAGGCATCTCAGAAAATTAAGAGAGATTAATGGTAGTTTTGTCTTCTAACACTGAATTTCTTTTAAAACCATTTCTTTCTATAAAGGGAATATAAAAAAAAATCTAGAAAACAAGCACAACTGTTAAACATGACAGAGTAATTTCTAAGAAAGAAAATGTTTAGAAAAAAATATTCATTTCCTCTTATGCTTTTACCTATCAATCCACCTGAAACTGATCAAGGGCTAACCAGAATATTCCCTATACAGAATGGAAATCCACTACAAATAAACCCTGGGTATCCTTAGCTGACAGGTTCTTTTCTTATATACAGAAGACACACAACTTTTCTTGGCATTTATGCACAGAGACATTTCATGGGGGGGGAGAACTGTAAAGTAGCTAGCAGAACACTTACAACTCTTGAGATAGCTATCAAGTACTCAATTCCAGAATTCAATTAACATTTTAGCTAATCACCAACCTGAATCTCTTTTATTGCAATTTAAGATTATTACTACTTAACCTAATCACCAGCCAACTAGGGTTACCACCTTCTCTGCACCATCCCTTTACTTTCTGAAAATTTCCATTTCCTTTTTCTCTCCTATAGGAAAGACAATACTAATTTCTTCAGTCTCTCCATAAAGAATACGCTGCTATCTAGCTCTCTATCTTTTCTGCTGTTTTCCTCTGAGCTTCCCCAGAACGGAAATTCTCCTTTCACACTCCAAACTGAACACAAGTACCTAATCTTCTAACTACCCCAAGAAAAAACAAACAAAAAGACTATTTTATATAGCTTTATATATAATATCCTACACAAAGCAATCACAACAGCTGCCTTTTTCACAACAGTGTAACAACGTGGACTTACATTTAATTAGGAATTTGCAGCAACTACAGAAACCATTTGTGTAGATCTACTACTTCATCTTGCACTCATGCTGCTGATCATTCCACCCAACTGTCATTGCAAGCCTGCCCAGTTTCACCAAATCACTTATTTTTCATTGTTCCTCAATTTTTCTTGATTAGTAGTTACCCCAAACCATCATAATAATTTTAAACCCCAGATTATCCTCCAAAAGGCTCATAGGCTCGGTAACCTGGATATTCTCATAAAGTTCAAAGGATGCTTGCTGTTCCACCATCCATGACACTAATGAAAACGTTAAGAACAACTGGATGCTACCAGCACTTTCCAAACAGCTTTCCACCTACTGCAAAGCAGTTTCAGTTTCATCAAGGTGTTTCTTCCTTAAGCTTAACAGAGTAAGTATCACAGATTAAGACATGGTATCTGATGCTTCACTCTTTCTTCCTTCTATAGTTGGAGAAATAAAATTTGCAACCCCTTAAATATTACAGAACTTCCCTCTCCATACTCCCCAGCATGTGAACCTTTGCTCACTACCACATCAAATATACTGTCGTATCAAGGGATGGTTAAAGAGCTGAAGTTCATAAGCTCTGCTGGACAGAAGACACTTCATTTCAATGCCTACCCCTAAGCTCTCCAATTCAGCAGCAGGAGCAAATACTCCCTGGCCTGGAGGGATCTGCGAGGACTCCTGTCCCCTGGGTGTCCACAAGTAACTCACCCAGACCATCCTGATTGGCCAGGGGCAGCCCCTGAGCCCTGTATATCACCTCCACAGGTCCAAGACATGGCCCCTCCCACACCCCTCCTTGTGCCTTCACAGGTCAAAATGCTGAGCAGGGGAAGGAGCTGCACTTCAGCAGCTTTTGTAGCACAATGCCAAAACCATCACTGCATGCATCAGGCTGGCCTTTTGGAAGGAGAAGCCATGCTGAAATGTTGGCAGACAAGGTAAGACATGATCTGGAAGACTGCAGCATCCATGCTGCCGACCAAGGATGGTGTGCCCAGGACTGTACTCCAAGGACCATACCCCAAGGACCTGGGAGCCAGATCACCTCAGGCCAGCACAGAGTGATGCACAACCAGGAGCCATGAGTGAGTGAGATCTGCTGACAGCATAGACACACCAGGTTTTCTTTAGGTACATCTTATTGAACTACAGACTACCATATGCAAGTGAAGAAACCCACAGCTCTTGCCCCTGTTAAAGCAAAGTTTACCTCAACACAGCTATCTACATTTTGAGTGTTAATTCATCAAGCAAAAATTGGAGAGTAGCAACAGAAATTCCTTACACATATTCTCATGATTTACCCTATCTAAGAATAAACTGTTTGAGTTTGGGATTTTTTTGGTTGGCTGATTTTGAGAAAGCTGCTTGTAACAGGGTACGTGACCACAGACACAGAGAGGTGAGATGCAGAAGGATTCCAGTGACTATAAATGCAAAAAATCCATTCTGACTCTACACATCTGCAGTCTCAATTTCCCCCATTCCTTTCTCCAACATTCTCATTATTACATGAAACATAAATAAAATAAATAAGCAAGCCTGGAGATTTAGGGACCCATGGGAGCACTTAGACTGTAGAGCCTGGGTTGGTACAAATGCTTCATCTGAACACAAAGCAAAATAAAAGAACTTAAATAACTTTAAAAGCTAAAAAATAATTTTTAAAGTCTATACATTTAATAAAAAACATAATTTCTTTCCATGTCAGGTACTAATTACCATTTTAGCTGCAAATCTACCAAGAAATTTATTGGAACAAAAATAATACACAGAAGAGGTCAGCTATGTTTTGAAAGCAACTACTTTTTTTTTCTTTAATATAATCAAGTATTTTTGTAATGTGCAAGATAGCAAGGGCAAGGCAAGGCTTGAAGCAACTGTATGGCTCTGCCATTTAGCAAACCAGGAATTAAGGCAGTGCAGGTGGTTATGGAAGTATTCAATGATGTGTATTTTTAATTAACCAATTTGAACAATGTGTGATAAAATCAGCATATAAAATTATATATATTGCTAGAATTATCAAGAGAAATGCCTCTCTCCTGCAAGTTCTTGACAAAAAGCACCTTCAGAGACTCTAGGTATACATGGGTATGGGAGAGTGAAGCCGACAGAAGCAAATGAAAGCATATATTGAATGCACATAATATCTACACCTATGTAATCACAGGCACCTGTAGTCTATCTAAAACAATTATTCAAAACTCTGTCCTCTGTTTTATGCTTCTCTTTTGCCATAACTTGTTCAGCTACGTGTCTCATAGCAACTAATCAACTGTCATAATTTATTTATAATTTATATTCAGAGAATATGTTCATTTTCACAAATTAGCATTTGCTTGATAATAGTAAAGCTTTCATATTACATGATAACCAATAAATCAATAGTTTCCATGAAAAAAGGAATGATAAAGTTACCTAAACTATGTTATTCAAGTTCAAAATCACAGTTAGGCATAATTTTTCTGAAGGAAAACTACCAACAGACCATAATTTTTAATCTCTGCCACAATTTCTCCTTTAATTCAAAGGTCAGCAAGCACATTTGCTACCCTGAGTGATCAGTGCCTTACTGTCTTTATAAGGCACAATTACTTGGACAGCTATTTATCATCTTTAACAATTAAAAAAATTGCTCCCGTCTTCAAAGAAGCAAAGGTTATAAAGTCTCACCTCCAGTCAAAGCCTTAAAAATTTGATTACTTACTCCAGACTGACAGGGGCATCACATTGGTATGTTAAGAGGATTCTATACTGATAAATCATAATACTATTGAAAGTGCCGCACTGTCAGAGAGACTAACTTTAAGCAGCATACTTGAAAATTTCCATTTGATGTAATAGTGAGTCATATAACAAGGTTCTTACTCTTACCCTTTCATTTCAAATGAAACACACTAACCTGTAGTATCAAAAATAATGAGAAGTGCCGGGGTAATTCTACATCACCTCCAAACACGCAGTTGCCCCATCAGATTCAATAGAAAACATCTTCACTTTTCATGAATCATTTTGGGTACTGTATAATTAAGCTGAGGAAGGAACAAGGCAATAACACACATACCTATACTCAATTACATAGGCTGACACTTCAATATGGCTCTGAATTATTTCTGAGAGTTAGCCAATTTAATAGATAAATTTAACACTACACAATTCTCTGTTAATTTTATTAACTTCTACTCAGGACCACACATCACTATAAAATGAGCAGACAAAAAATTTCTTCTTCATATTCAAGCCCTATTCTGTTACCTGGTTCACACTCCTATGGCAAGAACCTTATTGCCCACAATAAAAAAAAAAAAAAAANAAATAAACAAAGAGCAAATTCAGTAGACGCTGACATATAAATATAGCTTTCATCACCCTGAAGCTCTTCATAAAAATCACATCAAATATGCTGGTAGAAAAAAAGTATCACAAAACCAGATGGAACAGCACAGATTAAAATTAATATAAAAATGTCAAAGGAAAGCACAGCTAGACAAAAAGCTCACAGTTTGTTAAAAGAGCAACCATCAGGCTGTAGAGAGGTTAACAACAGAGCTCTACAGGACCAGAAGTAGAGTACATCATAGTACAAATATGATACAAGGCTGGGAGACATCTCAAAGTAATGGAGAACAAGAGCATTACAAAGTAGGGGTATCAAAGCAAAGGAGAGTAATGAGTGAAATACAGCTGTAAAACATGAAATGTCAGGAATTAAAGACTTCAGACATAAGACTCCAACAGCTAAAAAGACAGAGAAGCAGGAAGAGAGGGGTTCAAGAGAGAGATAGCTGTAGTTCAAATAGTGTTAAGCAATGTACAACTTCACCAAGTCCAGCTACATGTTATGGGCGGTTGAAAGATGATGATACATGATCCTAATATATAATTATTATTGTATAGAGCATTATAACGAAATGATTTGCACATTAAACTTGGGGAGGATCTTCTTCCCAAAACATGTCCTTGGAACATTATTTCTAGAGCTGCAGGATCCTTTTTTCCTTATACACAGATCTCATCTATGTTTAGAAAGCAAAACCTTCCATTTTTAGGCAACCAAGAAAAGAATTGCTGTTGTAACAGATATCTGGTAATATAATCCTTCAGTAGATAGCATCAATTTAGTGACTTCAATACACTCAAGGCCAATATCTGCCTCACAAAAAACATTCTCTATTACTTTAATTTCAGTAGAGGTGCCATTAAGTGAATAAGCAATAAAAACAAAGTACTTAAGGGTTTTTGTTCCACAAAAGCAGGCACACAAGCAATGCATAGAAGACTAGGCTGGGAATGACTCTTCCAGTCCTTGTCTGCGGATAGCTAAATAATTAAGCCTCCAGACTATGAAAAACTTCAAATAATTCAAGAGCAGTGAAAACGGCCTTTAATAAAACCCAAACAAGCCCCACCTGGAGTTCTCCTCAACCTTCCCCCAGGAAGGACGGAATGAAGAACACGTGTATTGAGACCGATTTAGGCTTTCTGAAGATCTCTGTCTCTCTCCAAGTCCTTCTGGAAAGGCTGTTGAAAGTAACTATTAAAAAGGCTGCCAAGCTTGCTTGTTTAACATGACATTTGGAGATTTCATTTTTCATTATTTTTCTTCACACTACACTGTTTTTAATTCTCTTATTAATATCTGATCTGCAGGTTCAAACTAAAGGAAGGCAGATATAGATTGGATATTAGGAAGAAGTTCTTTCCTGCGAGAGTAGTGAGACACTGGCACAGGTTGCCCTGAGAAATTGTGGCTGCCCCCTCCCTGGCAGTGTTCAAGGTCAGATTGGATGGGGCTTGGAGCAACCTGGTCTGGTGGGAGGTGTCCCTGCCCATGCCAGGGGGGTTGGGACTGGATTATCTCCAACCCAAACCATTCTATGATTTTCCAGTGTCTTATGTCTCTTATTAAGATCTGATAATCATACAAAATAAAACTGTAAATCCAAAATGTAGAGGGGCAGAGAAAAGAAAACAGTGTCTAGTAACAGAGGGCAGAGAACATGAGTTAACTGGATGGTTGAAGAGAAACTGTCACTTCATTCAGAAATAATTCTGAGTATTAGGGGTTTTAATAATAATTGAGGTTTTAGAAAGACTTTTCTCTCTTATAAGTGCCAAGGTGAAATAACAACGCAAAAAAAAGACCCTTTTCTTACACATTTGATGCAATTATAATGTGCAGTATTAAATGAAATGCCTTATGCCCAACCCACATTCACAAGAAATCTCCATATCCAGCTTTGGGTGGTGAGTGGAGGTGATGAAAACTCGTTTTTCATTCCTCCAACATCAATGAATCATATTGAAACACTACCCTTTAAAATATGTTATCATTCACCTTCTACACCAAGAAAAAAAAAAATCTCAGCAATTGTGAGACCAACACTAACAGTGAAATACCCGAGAACTGCAGTTGAAGAAATGGACAGCATGGCCCAGCAAACACAATCCTGGTCCCCTTAATTCTGTTTGTCACCACACCTCTGACTATTAATGCAACCTTTCCCACTTATTCCTAGATTCTCTTTTTGCAAGACAGGGATAAAATCTCTTCCACCACTGACAAAGTATCAGTCCTATTTTCCATCGATGTCCTTCCTGCTCTCCAGCTTGTATATTGTGCTGTTATTTTTGCCAAGCAATGTTTTGCCACGCTGCTGAAGTGATTCAGCCTGCCATGGCTCCTTTCTGATCCATATGAATTGCACCAGGTCTCTTACAAAAGAACTTTGTTCATGAACACTGCTTTCCTAATACAGCCTGATCTATACACAGTGCTTTTCATGTGAAGGCAAACGCAACATAGAATTGAACTGGGCCCCTTGTATTAACTTTAAATAAACCAAATTGATATATCTGAAAAACATGCATTTCACAGGAAACAAGACAGATATTAGTCCATATCCACCCCAGTCATATAACACATAAAAGGCTACTTAGTTGAAGCTTTAAGCTGTTTTGCCAAATCTGGACTCCCTGCTGAATTTCAACTACTTCTGAAAAATAGCTAATTTGCCCTCTCTAGAATATCTAAGAATTTGTACCCCTCCAGGAAAGTGAGGGCGGAACAACAGCAACAAGGACTGGCAACTATGCATTGAAAGCAACTTCAACATGTATTTTGTGACACTCCTCATTGATCACATCTATAAAAACTTTAAATCTAATAGAAGAACTGATTACAGCCTGATCTTATTACTGGATAAAGTCTTTTTGCAAAAACAGCAAAACTAAGAACCTGTGAAATTACCACTTGTAAAAAAAACAATTCTTGTCTAGCAAGAACACCCTCCAGACTACTACAAATTACAAGGAAGGATAACACTTGAGTTTTTCAATTACCGACTGAATGCAAAAAGCTATGTATTTTTTTACTTACTTTTTCATACAATTTATTTCTTACAATAGATGGATCAATATGTTTTAATAAGAAATGAGACAAATACTTCAAAACATACATGCATATATCTAAAAGCAGTGAGCTGCCTGAACTCACATGTTACTGAGCAGACCTACTAGAGAATCATCTTCACTGAGTTACCATTCAGCTTGCTAATTCTACTCTAAGGATGTTTGCTAATAGTTGCCCACACTTTAACTAGGCACCCTCTCCAACTGCAATTCTCAGCTTAAAAATATTTATTTAGAAAATTAATTACATGATAATTTCAGTGGATATGGTTATTTCTGTACATAAAAATCTTGTTCCTTAACCTGAAGAAAATAGTCTAAATTTAGGGAGAAACATAGCAATGGGAAAAACCGGTATGAAACAGAGATAAAAACATTCTTTAGGAAGACCATGTAACTTAAACAGGAAAGACACTACTTTTTGTTTGTTTTTTATTTTCTCAGTGAAAAAGAATAGGTAGTATATACACAAAAGTTTTCACCATTTTTGTAAGTCTACATAGGGAGATGCCCAAGATATACAGGGTATTCTAAAAAGATAGACCCAATTTCAATTGGAGGTCCCTTTCAAACGGTTCCATCTTTTTGAAACACTCTGTATAAAGGAGCCAACTCTACCACGCACAGCTTCCTAGGAGCTGGCTACCAGCCTCCTCTCCCTTGTTAGCACTGTACTGTTAACAATGCTGAGACCAAAGATGCACCTCTCTAGCATTCCTAATTTCAGGACCTGCCTAGATTTTCAACAAGATCGAGAAGATACTTATGGGCAGAAAAACAGCCTCCAGAGGTCTTTTCCATAAACTCTTTATGAGATTATCAAATCAAATCTTCTGCATAGTCAAAAGGGATGCAAAAACACGATTGTCCATTTACAGCTAGACAGCTTGTCAACACTTTTGTTTGTAATTTTTTATAGAATATTTTTGTCTGAATCAAAATTCACAACTTAAATGAACAAAAAACAAAGCTGAATGCTGCTTTCCTGCTTTCCAGTCCAGAAAGAGGGAAGAAAGAGAATGCTTTTAAATGCACTTTAAAAATTAATTATGTTTTGTTTCAATTACATCCTGTTACCATAAAAATATATTTTTAATCAGTTCTAGACAGAAAACAGTACTCTTGACTATATAAAGATGCTAATCAGTGATTCATACTTTTCTGATTACTCAACAAGACTTCTACTAATTTGAAGACACCACAGAACTACACGTGACCTACCACTCAGAAAATAAATGACAGGTTGTTTCATAAAATGGATGCAGCCTCACAGTTCCCTTCTGAGCTTGTTCTACTTCAAGAATTCCTACATCCCAGATGTTGAAGGTGTTATGCAAATTAACAATCACTAAACCCAAAAAGGTCTCAACTTTTAGATGGTGTATCTGAAAAACAACTGTCCTGCAATAATAATGGTTTCCTCTAAAGAGCAGAACTAGAGTCAGTTCTCCTTGCTTAACTGTAACAGTCAACCTTTTCAGCAACATTTGTGACAACAAGCTAGTTCCCAGCACACCTCTTCCAGCTGCCACTAAACCATGCAGCATAAAACTGAGAATATTCAGGTCCTGTTATTAACCACCACAGAAACAATCATAGTTTTACAATAATTTGCATCACTATTGTTTGAAATAAAGGCAGAACTTGTAGGAAGCTACTTAGAGGGGCAGCTTCACAAGCCACTGTAAAGTTATTTTTAATACCCTTTGATCTATTTGTGGGCCACGCCACGCTAGGTCTATCTCCTGGTAAAATCAGAAGTTGAATACTAATCTATCATGCCAATGCCTCTGCTTGCCAATAGGTAGTTTAGAAAGAGCAACTTTTTTTCTAAGTCGTGCCAGGATAGAGCTGGACAAAGCAGTAGGCAGAAGCTTCTGAAATCATCTCTTACATTCTTTCATGAAACATGAAAAGAACATAACTGTGACACTGGCCATCTGAGATGTTTAAGGAACAGCACAATAAAAAAGCAAATCTTTTCCCATGCTCATTCCCCCATTAAGCAGACCAGGAACTTCACAAGCCACACTTTACAACTGAACTCTTGTGCTAAGAGTCCTATCATTCATTAATTCATCCAGCACTTGTTTTAATCCATTTATACTTTCATGTTAAAAAAAATTAATTACATGCAAATATACACAACACCCTTCATTATAATGTGTCCCTTGTTTTCATTGTCTCACCCTACTACTGGTATTCTAAAAAAAAAATAAATAAATATCAAAATCAAAAAACAAACTATTCTGTATTCATACATACTGTTTGTTTCATGGTAGTATGCAATGTCTAACATACATGTTCTCTCACTTCTCTTGGCCAAGCTACTCTATACTACTTGGTGTTTTTCAAAATACATTGACTTCAGGTAAAGGCAGGAACAGAGTCATCACTCTTCATCCCTTTTTTATTCTTTATTATGCTTCTTTATCTTTTTAGATGTGTTATATCCTTTGAAATAATAATCAATCCAGTCCCAATCATGTGAAGAGATGAAGGCACCATTGATTTACACAACCACTTTGGCCAAGAAAATTCCATCAACCCAAGCCTATCACCTGACCACACTCTCCTTGACCATGCAACACATCTCCTGCATGTTCACTATAACAGAACAAGTTAGC
Organism: Aegotheles bennettii; assembly: GCA_013398125.1. Taxonomy (NCBI): domain Eukaryota; kingdom Metazoa; phylum Chordata; class Aves; order Caprimulgiformes; family Aegothelidae; genus Aegotheles; species Aegotheles bennettii. The sequence goes on from VZRW01013129.1 coordinate 258,952, forward strand.
AAAAACGAATGCAAGAAGGCTTACAAACTACTGCAAAAGCCAAGACTCTTTCAAAGAGCAGTATTTTAACAGATCTGTAACAGCAGTATATACGCCACTGTATGTCTGCACAGGTAATTCTACTAAAATGGAGTTGGACTGGAAGACTATGCCACCTGAGCAAGCATCGACCATGGACATACTGACATGCATAGAAGAACTACCTAAAATTGTCTAGGACAAGCAAAGGCCAGCAATTGTCAGGGTTTTTTCCCCCCTATCTCACAGAAAAAGTTCCAATAAGACCAGTCTCTCTGTATTGCATCTATCCTGAATTGGGCCAGGTCCACACGCCACACAACATTTTCTTCTAGACTACAAATGCTTTCCATTTTCCCACTCAGTAACTTTCACATTAACACAATATTTGATTATTTTACTATTTGCAAGGCACATTCTACTTTTTTTACTTATTCCATAGTTCGGTTAACTAAATTAGAGTATTGTGCTTCACATACTTTATTATTTTGTTTGATATCATCCAGCTACTCAATGAGAGTCTTCTGCAACTCTCTGGAATAAACTTACAGGTTTAATCCTGCTATATAACTTTGCTTTACATGGCAAATTTCTAGTCCCAGAATCTACCCCATTCCACAAAACATTTTTGATGTGGAACAGCAAAGGTCACAGGACAGACTTTTGAAATCCTACTGATCACTTTTCTCACTGTGAAGGTTGGCTATTTTTCTTCATAGTCTAGCCCTTTCCAAAGGCTACCACCAGACTTGTCATCTTGCAGTGTCAGCAATGGGCAGGACACGAGATGATACTTCCACAATTTCACACTGGAGTTTCTTTTGATGTCTGGAACATTATTTACTGCTGCCAGTGATTCTTTGCAATAGACAGTATCAGCTATAGGAACTTCCTATAAAAACAGCCACAGATGTTCTCATACAAACAAGTTCCTCTACCGTGTATATACAGTTCAAATAACATGTTCAGTTTTCCTGTAATACTATGATCTGGAATGTTTTTTTTAATCCTTCAATATCTGTTCTTCCAAACAGCCCACTCCAAGCTCTCAGCTTCTGACATCTCACAAAAAGTTGTGTTTTAATTAAATTCTAAGCTTTTAGCAAGTTTCTACTTAAAAAATCTGTCTTGGACAGCCGTATTGCAACATCACATTTAATGTTCCAGGGCTTGTATTCTTTCCTGTTTTCTTCATTGGTACATAATTCACACTCCTAATATATTTGATAAAAAAATAAGACCTTGAGCATTACTGGTAATCTCATTCTTCAATTCTGGCTAACAAAGCTTGAATTTGCAACTCAAGCCCTCTGTCAGGCTGTCAGCTTTCTTTCCAGCTCAATTCCCCACTTTTCACATTACCAGAAAACCTGATGTCACCATTTCATGCACACATACCTATGATATATCAAACACCACACTTATCAATAGCAATTCTCTTCATCTTATTGCAAATATGCCCTGATCAGAAATACAGGAGAGGAAACAGTTTTCACTAAATTACATTAAGTAATGCTAATGAATCTGGACTCAGAAGTATTAAGCAATTGTTTGTCCTTGCCATGCCAGGAATATAAATTCAACAGTTCTGTGACATTAGTAATGACCTTCACAAATCACAGAACATAATCCAGTCGTCTTCAACACTACAAGACTTTTACGCCAGATTCAAACAATTTAAGACCCACTGATTTTCCAAGTAACATACATAACTCAGTTCTTGCACACATGAAAAACTGAAGGGTTAAAGAACAGATGACACGCCAGCATGTAGTAAACTGAGCTGGAAGAAAAATTAAGCACACCTGTGTTGCTTGTTTCTTAGTCAAGAAAATCTTGTCAGTCAATAAGCAAGTCAGTGCTCCAAGTGTCACAAAAGCACTTAATTAAGCCAGGATGACAACTTCACAATTTTCAAGGTGGGCAGAATAACACCTTTCCTTAAATATCCAATGACTTGCCACAGCTTCTCCTGGAAAGAACTTAGAGGACTGTACTTAAGTACGTCTTTGAAGTAGTTTACTTTCCTTGGGTGGTCTTCAGCATCTTCATACTGTCTTCAAATAACCAAAGAGCCACCTTGCTTCAGCCCACTTGATAAAAAAAATGGCAAGTTCTCAATTACAGCAACTGCCTTCCCTTATTTGTCTCACCCCTCTTGCACAGAGGATGCAAGAAGTTCTCTGTATTACATCACGCAAAAAATGTAGAATTCTGCGTTCTTCAAATGAAAAATAGAGCCTAAAATGAGAACAGCCTCAAGGCAGACTACACAAGTCACATTATGAACACTCCAAGGTGGCTTCTAAATAGTAAATGTGCAAGACACTATTACTTTTATTATGATTTGATCAAACTTAGTAGTGTTTACACTAAATCTTAAAAGAGTGCTATGGCACAGTAAGTTCCTAAGAGACAAGAAATAGTCAGAATCATTTAGGTTGGAAAAGACTGTTAAGATCATCAAGTCCAACTGTAAACCCAGCACTGCCATGTCTACCACTAAACCATGTCCCTAAGCACCACATCTACACATCTTTTAATACCTCCAGGGATGGTGACTCCACCACTTCCCTGGGCAGCCGGTGCCAGTGCCCAGCAACTCTTTCAACGAAAATTTTTGTCCTAATACCCAATCTAAACCATTTCCACTCATCCTATCACTTGTTACTTTGAAATAGAGACCGACACCAGTCTTGCTACAACCTCCTTTCAGATCATTATAGAGAGTGACAAGGTCTCCGCTCAGCCTCCTTTTCTCCAGACTAAACAACCCCAGTTCTCTCAGATGCTCCTCATAAGACCTGTGCTCCGGGCCCTTCACAAGGTCTGTTGCTCTTCTTTGGATGCACAAATCCTACCATGAGAAAAGCTTGTACTTAAAACTTTTCTTTACTCTTGGAAGAACTTCAACTCTAAGTCTATTACATTTAATTTATCATACCAATTCTTACACAGACTTTCTGAAAAATTTGGCTTCAAGAGGTGGCAGAAGCAAAATAGACTTATACTCCCTTAGGGCAAATAACTGTATTCTGGTTATTATTTCTGTATGTTTTCAAAGATTTTCCTATAAATTGTCCCAAGAGAGCAAACAGCATTATTAGCTTGATCTTAAAGTTAGAAAAATCCCTGATTTAAACCTAAGCTAACAGCTAGCACTAGGGTTTATAGCTTTATATCTGTTTTGCAGGTTTAAGCAAAAAATACTGCTTTGGTATCAAAATCGCAAATAGTTTTCCCGTATCTCAGTTTTTAGATTTACTCCATTAAGTTTTATTTTGTTGTTCTCGGTAGTTCTACAGAAATGTAAATACACAGACTTTACGTAATCATTGATGGAGTTTTTAAAATACTGAGTATTTTAAGAATTTTTTTTAATATTGAAGAAAAACACATAACAAAAATGCAATCTATTTAGAATCGGCAACACTGTTATTATGTAATTACGGGTCTAAAATGTTAGTTGCCATAACAACTTGGAACAATTCTAGATCCATTATAAATCTTTTGCTCTATCTTCATATATATGCTTATTTTTAACCCTGACTTCCTCCTGATGCATTTTTGCTAGGCAACCTCATTAGCTAAACTCCTACTGTGTCAGATTGGCAAATACAATTGCAGGCATTCCCACAGCCAAACATATTATCTTCACACAAGATGCCAGATGTGCCATATATCTTATAAATGTGGGTTTGCGCCTCCTTTAATTACATTCTCTTCTCTTGGGTAGCAAAAAATCTCCAGTTTCTCCATCTCTTAATAAAGTGCTTAAAGACTTAAAATTACTGTATCGTGCCAGTTAGCAACACAATGCACTGCAATTTATGTGTACATTTAACACAATATGGCACGTCATAAACCTCAAACTTTAAAAACACTAAAATAAAATTATACCTACTTTCTGCAATTTTACAAACTTGTACTATTTCAGAATACATTAAATCTTTGAAAATTATTTATTTTCAGCTATATTTAAATTAAAAAAACTTAGATTGAAAAACTGAACAAATCTACTCTTCTCCCCTCTCTCTCTCATAAATCTCCAGTATTGCCATGCATGCTACTTATTTGTAGAATTTTCATTATAACGAAAAGCTGTAAGAGGAATAAAACTGCATTGCTGCAAGAAACTGTACATAAATTAACACTGCCGACATGAGAGATCTATCAGAAAAATCATGCTGAAGTTATGATTATTTTTTAAAAAAGTAGCACAGGATAAAGATATTTTGCTTGAGTTACACTGTGACCAATAGTGCTTGTATCAGATGTGAAAAGTAACACAGGAATCATAATAGCTGTGCAACACTTAAGAAGGGAATGGTTTTTCCAATGATCTTCTAGTTTTGTTCCCGATAGAAGTCTAGACAAAACCAAGTCTGCTTCCATATATACAGACCACGATAATAAAAGAGCTGAACTATACCTTCAGATCCATAAAGTTCCTTTGTCTTCCTGTTCTAAAGCAGAAAATCTTATTTTAAAAGTATTTCACAGTTACAGAAAATAAGAAAACAAAATTCAAAGATTTCACAGAATAAAAGAAGGTTGAGATTGGAAAGAAAATAAACAAACCTCCTGTTCAAGCAGGGCCACCTAGAGCTGGCTGCCCAGGATTGAGTGTCCAGTTTCTGAGTATCTCCAAGGATGGAGACTTCACAACCTCCCTGGGCAACCTGGACCAATGCTCAGTCACCAAAGTAAAAAAAGTGTTTCCCGATGTTCAACAGAACCCCGTGTTTCAGTTTGTGCCCATTGGCTCCTATCATGTCACTAGGGACTCCTGAAAAAAGCCTGGCTCGGTCTTCTTTATACTCTCCCTGCAGGTATTTACATACATTGATAAGATTACCTAATTTCCTAGCTCAGTGATGCCCAAGACTATACCTTTAGCCAGATTTAGAGAAAAGTAACATAGTGCTAGTTAGGCATTGAGTCTACCAGATGAAAGAAAGCCTACAGCTGAAAACAAAGCATCATATAGGAACTGTATATTTAAGCAGGCCATCAAGAAAAAAACCTTGGGTAGAGGAATTCTTTTAAAAGCAAAAATACCTGCTTTTGGTAAAAGCATTTAATTATTTTTATTGATGAACTAGCCTTTTATTCACTCAGATGTAGAAGGTCAGCTGTGAACTTATGAAGCTCAAAGCATCATGAGACTTGGCCTTCATCACACCAATTTTACCAGAACAAAATCTGAGCCAGAAAGCCATCCAGTGTCTCCGGTTATCCCTCATTATGACAGGACCACAAATTCTAAGTCAAACACATTCAACCTAAATTTTGCCATATACCATGGAAGCATTAACTCTCTTTATGCTCTGGCTTGTAAAGGAATAGGAGCAATTCTTTATCATTATGCATTAAGTCAGTCTTCTGCAAATAAAAAGCAGAAAAATCATCCTGCAAACTCTGGGCTATTTTACATACTCCATACATACATTTACACTGTGTTCCAACATGCCCACCAACTCATGAAGAGTTACGTCTTCAGGACTCCTTTTCAGAAGACTTAATTTGCTGAGTAACTCCTTGATTTCTATTTCAAAGGTCAATTAAGAGTTCTGCAAATGGCTGGCATTTCATCAAATTGAGAGAAGATTAAAACTTGAGTCATTAATATTTTTTTTATAAGCAGTGTAAATATGTATGAAAAATGCTTGCTTGTTCTTTTGCCTCAGGCTTCCTTAGTGCATCACTTAGTCCCATTTAGCACATAGGAAGACACTTGAGAGAGGGAAAGACATGGAGGGAATAGTAGAATCCTTAAGATCTTGAGCATATGTATTGATGTAAGCAAACAAACTGATTGTAAAGCACTGAAGTCATGTTGCTACAGCTTTGCTTTGGATGTCGTTTTATTGTATGACCTTGTGCCTATACACGTAAGTGTAGGTTAAAGCATTTCAGGAGAACTGGGAGAGGGAAAAGGAAGAGTCAGAGCAAAAAGGGGAAGGGATGGCTAGGAAATGATAAAGTGCAAAGTCAACTTTTTTCATCATTGAGGTGATGAAATAGAACTAGAAATAGTTAACATTTTAATTAAAAATGAAGATCAAAGACAAACATCACTATATGTAATTTTTCTTCCTATTATCAATTTCAATCAAGTACAGAGGGGTTAGAAAAGCATGCAAATTACTATAGGTTTTTTATAATATTAAAATTAACTTGCTTAGTTAATGCAAAAAAATATTCACTACCCTGTCAACTCCAAACATGGGAAGAATTAGTATACATATTTCAAGTTCAGATCTTTGATCAAAGTTTGTTTTTTCAAGATCTATAACATTTTAGATCTTACAGAAAACTAACATACTGACAACATTACAGAACGAAGATTTTGTTGTGGTAAATGATGAATTAAAAGCAACTTTTGGTTAATGTTTAGCATAAAACATTCCCTAATATTCTTGGAAACAATCTGAGGGCAGACTGATATAGAAGCTGAATTTGGTAATGGAACATATAGAAGTGCAGTGGTCCACATTAAAAACCACTTGTATTTTGTATTGGATCATGTCTTAGTTTTATGTATCAAACTTTATATTTAAATATAAACTTTTGAACAAAATTATAAAATACTTATGAAACCTGCCAAATAATTTAAAACAGTCCATCAGCTTCAGATCTTATAATCTTGTTAATAAAGTTTCTCGATTACCATATCCAGTTTTATATTAAGTCTGGATTTTCCTTTTCTACATAACTGTCTAAATTCAGAATTTTAAAGAGAAGTAAATGACCAGACAAAGAAGTTTTAGTCCCACATTTACAGTTTATATTTGCACAAAGGGATGAAAGGACATAACATCTTACTTTCAGCTGATACTTATTCTTCTGTTCCTTTAAGTCAATTTTCTTCATTGTAACTCCCACATACCTCTGAAAGATTTCAGTACATTTCTCACAAGTCATGCTGGGTCTCCAAGGAAGACAAACAGATCATGGAAATGTAACACCCTCCACACCCCCAACAAATCTTTTATACTACTAACTTTGGGACAACTGTTTTCATATTTGTCCATCTTCAACAGGACTAACACAGTGACCAAAAAAAAAATAATTACATTCTAAAGACTATATGGTCTCTTCTGCAAATATACTGCAGTATCTTGAGCTATAGGACTGTAGGCAGGTGAATTATAAAAACCCTTTGTGCTGGTTTAGCAAATGGCCAGGGCAAGCCACAAACCAGACAGAGTTTTGTCTCTATCACTCAATGTAAAAACTCAATGTAGCACAGCTGAATAAAACATGAAATAATGTAACCTACTCCATACTTGAAGAACATTAAGATTTGTAATAAACAAACTTCATTCATCTGTTAAATTCAGTACCTATTCATTATGGCAACCATGCATCACATTACATCTCTCTGCAGTCCAGTAGAACACTGTTGAACAAACGTGAATGCTGAATTTACCTTATTTACCCTATTCCCATATACATTCTTAAATATGAAATTTGATTCCTTGTACAGATGAAATTTTTTTTTATTATTTTAAAAAAATCAAGTAAAAATCCAACTTTACCTTTTCAAACGTTGCTGTAGTGATGTTAGATCCTATATGAGCGATATCACAGTTTACTTGGGGATCATAAATGCTATCATAAGTAGGATTTCAGTTAAGGATCAAAGAGATGGAGCAGATGGGATGCAAGAGACAAACATCTAAATGCAAATATCTTTGTTAACAGGAAACTTGTTAAGAGGAGCTATCAAAGCACATGGAAGATAAGTGTTCGTCTATTTAAGTCAGGTATATTTGAAAGTTTCTCCCAGCAGGAAAGTCAGCTAAAGTCTCCAAGCAATCCAGTAACAGTCAGGACACGACTCAGAAAAGAGCAGCAAAGATTTTTCCCAGTTGCCTTTTCAGAAGTCGATAGAAAACACTCAGCAAAGATCTGCATGAGTACTGCTTCCCTCTTCTTCCTAATGCTAACACTTACTTGCTGCTTACATTAGGAAAAAAACACTGAATGCTGTATTGAGACAACATGTTGTTCTACCCCCAGAGCTACTATTTCTGATTTCTTCAGGGAAAACTCACAACCATCTTAACTCCCAACTGCAATTTTCACTTGCTTTCTTGTAACCCGTTAGCTGACACTGGGAAGCCTACCTGAGGGATCTGGTCAAATCCCCAGTTTAACAAAGGCCTGCTCACCAAAATACACACCTGCCACAGCTGTCATCACAGCAAAGAAAATAATCCTTTTGCTATTCCATCTTAAAAAGGTTGAAATTTCAAAGTATTACTACTTCTAAAACAGACTTTCTATTACACATGAAGCTCCAGAACCAAGAAACTGGCAGTACTGCTTGAGCAGCTCTGATAGTTTAATAAGCAACTTCATGTGATGTTTCTTTATTAAAAAACCTTTTTGAAGGTCATCCCCTGAGATCTCAAACCTGAGTTAGGCTTGGAGCAAAAAGAAACCTGTCTCAGTGAAGTGGGGAAGGAATACGGATGAGGCAGTTGGTTTTAGGAAATATGAGGAACAGGCTGGTAGAATGGAGGAACACTGGGCTGGTGAGGGGTGATCCTGGTCTAGGGAAGTGGTGCTGAACTCTAGGCCACATCACAATCTCCCAGCTTGCAAATCTGAAAATTTTGGACATCCCTGGTACAGACTTCAGAATTCTGCCACACTCTGAATATATATAAATAAATAAATAGATCTTTCCACCAAGCTAAATTCTCCCCAAGACAGACAAGGACAGGCCCAGCTGCCTTCAGGGTTTTGCATTCCAGTTCATTACTCATTCTGCACCTTCACAGCACACATCCATGCAACCACTCCTCCACTTCAGATTGAACAGATAGTTCTGTTTTTTGATTGCACATGTTGAAATAAAGGTGTAAACAAAATAAAAAACAAGATCTGAAGTAGGCCAATTACAGTCAGTGAAAACTAAAAAGTGACAAAACAAGCAACAAAAAATCTAAACTAACTAAAATTGTTTTAATGTTAAACTTCCCTCACTAGGGAAAGAAATGTTTAAAAAAAGGACTGAGGAGAATTTATGTCACTTCTGCTTACAATCACCAGATACGATGATGTCTTTTTGGCTGGGTTAAATAGCTATCACCAAGTAAACCTTTTCCTCATGCAGCTACTTTCTGGCCATCCTCACAGGAGCTGAAATTTCTTTCAGATCAACTGAAGAGACCATCATTCATTCTTCAGTCTTACCAAGAGGCAGTTTCTGAATCCTTAACCTTGCTCACCACTTCATTCTCTGTTCTTTCCCATTTGACAGCATCTGGTTTTGAAAATTACAATACTGCAAGGGCAAACACTCACTGCAGACGCAATTTATACTCCAACCGTACTTACATCCATACGTGGCTCTAAGATTGCTTGTGACCCCCAAGATCTCAAAGTCATTGCTTTTCAAGCTGCAGTCCCACATACACATTTGGTCATAAATGGCTGACTGAACACAGGCACCAAAACAAAGAATATTCTGTGAATAAAGCATTAACTTCATAAAAAAAACCAAACAAAAATATCTACTTATGCTAACCTTTTTTAAGCCTCATTCATCCCATGATACTGCTCTGCTGACAATATCATATCAACTGCCTCCCAAGCAAATTATTTTAAATGGCAACAAAAGTTTTGCTTCATTTCTAGTCTTCAAAAAAATTCTAGCTAATACAATGACAGTATCACATTAACAAGCTTACAATCAGGTTTAAAAAAGAAAAGCACAAAAACTTGGAAGAATTTACAGTCTTCTTCAAAAAAAAATAAATCTAGCTTATCTTAAAAAATTAGTACTCACAGTTTAGAAAAACTTGAACCAAGGGTTTGATTCAAAGGGTCCTGCATGCAAATTATACTGCCCTACAGATTTAACAAGCATTTCTTTTTCATCAGTTACCACCTGATATCCCAATTACCAGTGGGAGAAGAAAGTATGTTATTATGCGAGTAAGGAGTATTGCACCCTTACCTATTCCTGAGCAGAACTCTCAACTCACTTAGATCTGTACTACTGTTGCCTAGTACCAATCTGTGAAAGGCAGAAACCCATATAATTTTCCTTCCATGTTGTTCAACTTCCTAGTCTATTTTTCCTGTTTAATTTTCATAATCTTCATTTTCTAACCATTTATTTACATTAATTCTTAATCAGCATCCTTATATACCTGCTTCCATGGAGTCAGAGTGGTTCAGGTCAGAAGGGACCTTTGGAGATCATTCCTAGTACAAGCCATTGCTCAAATCAAGCTAAACTACACAGCAAGCCTATCAGGTCTTTAACACCTCCAAAGATGAAAATTCCACACCCCCTCTAAGCACCTGCTCTAGTATTGGCCACTCTGATGGCAAAAAATATTTCCTAATATCTAACTAGAATTTCATATATTCCAACTTGCATGCACTGCCCGTCATCCTAACACCATGAGACAAAGAGTATGGCTCCACCTTTTCCGTATCTCCCAATCAGGCAGTTCTAGACCACAAATTCTGCCAAGACTTCTCTTGTTCAAGATGACTGGGGGCAGCTCTCAGCCTTTCCTTGGATGACCTGTCCTCCTGTCCCTGACCAGCTTGGTAGCCCTTTGCTGGACTCATTCCAGTATGTCCATGCCTCTCTCGTACTGGGGAGCCCAGAACCAGACACAGTACTTTGTATGTGTCTCACCAGTGCTGAGCAGAGTGAAAGGATCACCTGCTGCCTTACTGCAGCCCAAGAGGCTGTTAAGATACCTCTGTTGCAAAGATGCATTGCTGGCTTATGGTCCACCAGGACCTTCAGGTTCTGCAAAGCTGCTTTCCAGCTAGACAGCTATAGCATGTGCGGTGCATGAAGTTCCTGCTCCTACCCAGAGCCAGGACTTTGCATCTGCCTTTGTTAAACTTTGTGAGCCCATTTCTGCAACCTATTGTTTCCACAACCTGCCCAGGCACAGCCCAGCCCTCCAGCATACTAAAAACATTAAACTGATCACCAGCAGGACTTCACACCCCCGATCAGAACTTTGAGTTTGAAAGCTCAGCCAACTTTCCACTCATCTACTTGCAAAGCCCATACCTCACCAGTTCAGTCATAAGTAAACTATGGGAGACTGTGTCAGAGGCCTAACTAAAGCCAAAGTATACAACATGCACTGCCTCTTCCTTGTCCACAGCATCTCATACCACAGAAAGCAGTGAGGCTGATCAGCTACGATTTGCCATTTTCAAACCCATGTTGGCTGCTCCAACCAACCCCTTTTGTGTACTTCATGTGTTTGGAAATGGTTTCTATAATGATCTGCTCCACATCTTCCCAGGGGAAGGCTGCAGACCAGCCTGTAGTTTCCAGTATCCTTGTTGCAACAACATCAGCCAGCTCTTGAATGCATCCTGCTGGTCCCATAGACTTGTGCACATCCAAGTCATTAAGTGATACCTCTTGTCCTCACCTCTTGCAGGTGCAGCCTCAATCCCACAGACTCTGCCAGCACACTCCAGGACCTGTCAGGTTTGGGGATAAGCCTTACCTCTGAAAATTGAGGCAAAGGCAGCATGAAGTACATCCACTCTTCCCTTGTCACTAGGTCCTCAATCTCACTGCACCAACACTCTCTTTAGCCTTCTCACTGCCATGTACTTACAAAGGAAATCTCTCCTGTTATCCTCCACCTTCCTTGCTAGCTTCGACTCCAGATGAGCTTTGCTTTTCCTGACTTCATTCCTACAAATGAGGCAATGTCTCTGTATCCTCTCAAGTTTCTGCCCTGCTTGCTCAACTCTCTGCACAAGGCAACAGTCCACCCCTGTACTATAGGAGGCTGTCCTTGATCAACCAGCTCTCCTGGGCACCTTTGGCCTTTAGGGCACCTCCCAGTGGGATCCTGCAAAGCAAGTCCCTGAACAGGTCAAAATCTGCTCTTCAGAAGTCCAAGGCTGTAATTCGTCTTTGTGACTCTTCTCAGGCCCTTAAACTCAAGTCTCATGTCCATTTCAGCTGAGGCTGCTCTCAACCATACTTCAACAGTTCTTCCTTGTTTGTGAAGGTGGGACTTCTCCAAGTCTGTGATTGTGAAGCTTTCATTAGCTGTAATAAAGAAGGCTTCATCTGTCTCCTGTTCTTGATAGGCTGTAACAGACACTCACTGTGGTATCACCTATGCTGATTTATCCCCTGGTCCTTACTCATAAGCTATCTACTGTTTCGTAGCTTTGCTTCTTTCACCCTCTTTATTCAAAATCTTTATATAAATTCTACATGAATATTACATTAATATAATTTTATATAAATTATATATGTAAATTAAACTGTATAAGTAACATTAAGTTGATACACATATAAGTAAATTTACATGGTAACTTTAAGAAGTGTTTTTTTTATTTTCATACTAGATCAGCTGATTGGATAGCAAAAATTATTTGAGGGAATCATCTAATATTTTTGTTTAAAACTTTCCTTGTACACCTTTGCCCGAGATTACCTTAAGCTGTGGTACACCAACCATTTTATTGAGTAGGCTGCACTTGTTTGATGCAGCAATCCTTTGTGCAGTCACCTGCTCCTAGGTAACCATCACTCTTTAATTGGCAATAACTTCATCTTTCTTATATAGTTAATGAAATCCAGTGAAAAACGTTTTGCAACAATGTCTTATCAATACACTCCCGAGGACTGGACTATATACCTGACTAAAACTTCCAAAGAAGCTCCTTAGATAATTCTCCACATTTGGAGGGCACTTAGACACAAATGCATAAATCCATTGTCTGATTAACGACATGAACAGATCCATCTCTTGGTTTCACACAAGACTCAATACAAGGGCACTGGCAGGACCATGCAATGAAAAATTTGGGCTTGACAGGGTGGAAATTAGATTACATTTATCATGAAATGCAAAACAAGCTGCTGTTTACAGCTTACAGGTGGCATGACCTAACAACTCCCTTTCTGCCTCTCCTCTCGTTTTTATGCTTCTCCTCCTTCCAGTTCCTTCATTCCCTTGTGCTGCTGGCTCTGATACTTGTCAGACCTTTCCATGAGTCAACTCAATGCACTAAGCCAGCTGAACCCAGAAAAACAACAACAACAACATTTTGTCTGGGATAATGGGTTACATCAGCTCTCAGTAAGCTCTGATGAGTAAAGCTGGTTAGGGAAGTTAGCTGAAGCATGAAGGCAGGAAAGGAGAGGGAGTACAGAGTAGCAGAATAATCCCTTTACTCAACAGTAAGGTATTAGGCTGGCTCACTGTGACCTGTGAAGCTACAGCCTAATTGGAAACTTATATTAGTTTAATATCTACCTGCAACTGCAGTTTAATTACAAAGCAGAGCTGTTACTGCCAGTCAGGAGGAAAGTGTTAAAAGCCTCCTACAAAACCTGGAGCCAAAGCAACCTGCTCCCAAGTCATTGCAGCTAACAGGCACAACGAGCATGGGAAGCCATCTGTACTGCCTGCGCAAGGGACACTCACTGCTGGCACTGCACGTCTCACTCAGCTGCACGTTTTCTTTATTTATTTTAAGAAAGTCCACAAGTTCAAAGATCTCAAAGCGATCCATAAGCCTGTCACAAACACACACACAGCAGAAGCCAATGGAAGGTAAAGGCTGGGTTAGCAGACATCAGCTATACCAAAGAGAGAAAATTAGGAACAATAGTTTCTTCTGTTTGAATGCCACACGCTTGCTGAGCCCTCATTCATTGGAATTAGCTAAGAGAAGCCAAACGCACAAGAGAAATGCTTACTTCATATTGTTTGTTGACTTTCTCTAAAATAGTATGGTATGTCTGATTCGTGTTTATACATGGGTAAGTTTTCTTCCTCAAGGGAGTTAAAAATGCTTTGATCCAAAATAGAGTAAATAGGTATTATATCATGACAGCTGCTCTTTAAAAGACAAAAGAGGAGGAGGAAATTTTTATTTGGTTTTGGTGGGGGTTTTTTTTAACTGCAAAATAATGAAGCATTGACAAAGAATGTCCCTTAGATTACGAGTTCCTCAGTCATCACCATTTTGGTACATACTTGGTTCCACAATGCATCAGATTCATGAACACAAGCACGTCTCTCAATGCTGTGCAATACACATGTTCCTGAACCACCAACAGCTGCCCCAGTGCAGCATACAACTAACCTAACTTAATAACAGGTGGCAGAGCTGGAGTACTTCTCCTGCCTCAAGAATATAAGAATAGCTGGAGGATCTCTGGATAGTCCAGCATTGTACATTGTAAGCATACCTATAAAGTTCTGCACTTTCATCCATTTTTTTTCTTCAAGCTGTGATTTTATACTGTAGAATAGACAGAGCTTTAAAAGCTATTTCCTCTGAAACAAAATAAGAGCTAAATGCATCTTCCATTCAAGAAATGAACAGCAAAAACAGAATTGCACCAAAAAGCATAAAATTAAAAAATAAAATAAAAAATTAGAAAAAATAAAAAATAAAATAAAAAATTAGAAAAAATAAAAAATAAAAAAAAACAAAAAAAAATTAAAAAATTATAATTAAAAAAAATAAAAATAAAAACTAAAAAATAAAATAAGGAACCCCACCCTTCTGCTTTTATTAGTCCAGAGTTTTCCCTAACTATACCTTTCCAAACAAAGTAGGGAAGTAGGCAGCTGCTTTTTTGGTTGGTTTTTGGGGTTTTTTTCCAAATATGGTAGGAGAGGTTTAAAACATTCAGTGAAAAAGTAGACTGGAGCTTTTATAGGTGTCTGGTAAGATATTTGTCTTCTGTATACTTTTTCACTTATGCACACACTCTGCTACAGGCGATCTATTTCAAGACCTAGGAGAAACCTCTGTTCTTTATGATTATATTTAGAGAGCTTGACCTAGACATCCCTGTGTCTATCCTGCCACTGTGAATGACATGGTGAGTGAATCTTAACCTCTGAGCTAACGGCTGACTGATAGTTTTGTCCATGTAGGCCAGGGCCATCATCCTCTGGGGAAGAAAGGCTCATACCTGGCTCACACCTACACCTCATCATACCTGGAGCCCCACTGACAACCACTGTCCACATGACATCTATCAGAAATAATAAAAGGGATATTCTGCATTTACCCAAGAGATATGCTTAAAGCATAACACGTGTCATAAACTGCAGGCCATGAGGGGACAATTTGGGACCTAAGCACAGCTTCAATAGCATTAGAAGATAGCCCCATCTGGGGAACAGTAAAAACTTGAGGCAACATGGCCACTACCTAAATAACCAGAGAAACCTCTCAGCACCTATACCGAGGTTTCTTCTTGGAAGAAACTTGATGGCTTGCTCTAGCAATGGGCCCTGAAGATCCAGCATGTGTGATATGTCAATAATGACAAACTCTTGAATGGAAGTGGGAGTTAACCAAACTGACACTGCGAGTATATGAACCAAAAAGAGAGGATGGGAAGAGGAATCTATCCCTTCCCAAATCACACATAGGCTGCCGCAATAAAACACCTGCCATGTCTCTTTAGACAGATGCAAGCACTGGCCCCCCCTCCAACACATACTCCCACTCATACCCTCTTAGGTGTTTCAAAGACCTACGGGAAAACTCAGCTTCACACCAACTATTACAAAAACACAGACATCACCCTCACCAGAGGGCCACATAACTTTTGATAGCTAGGCCATCTGAGCCTGTGACATGGCTGATAGCTCTTGCAAATGGCTTCTTGAAGGAGACAAGAGTCCTTTAAGAGGGAGGGTACAGGAGGAAAAAAAAGGTTACTTTTCCTTTGAAATATATACTACATAAAATGCAAATCAAAGTTAAAAATGTATAGTCTAATTCAAGTTTCCTTGCTTGTTAATTTTAACCATAGTTAAAATCTGATTAAAAGCTACCCAACCTTTGGACACAAGCAACAGATATTGCAATGAAAAAACACATTGCATTTTAAAAGTAATTTTTCTAGCAGGTCATGGTCTTAACGATTTTAATTTCTGAATAATACTCTATTATCTACACTAAAACATATTTAAAGGAGGTTACGCTTTCAAGTTCAGGAGAAGATGGGAAGAAAGGAAGATCACTTTGGATATCACTTATCTGTGGCAGCAACATTACCCATGCTAATGATTAAGCAAGACTCAGAGAAAAGCCACAAACATGACATACAAGGCAAAGTAACACAACAAAATCTGTTCCCATACCTGACAGAAATCTGCTCCTTCTCCAATGTATCCACCTAAGCAATTGCCCCTTCACAGGCTACATACTTGCAAATGAACTTCCTGTGACACCTACTACAAAGGATTTAGCTTTTCAAAGTTCTCTATGCAGAAAGGTGGAAAAGGGAATAAAATAATGCCAGAAAGGATGGGGGCAGGGGGATATGAAACAAGCCTTACCAATGATAATTAGCTAGATAATAGCAACTTGAACAAGTATCTGTACAACCCATGATAGAAATGCCCAAATTTTAAAACCTTACTGTTTATTCAGAAAACAGTTGTTTCATTAATTCACCATGACCCAAGAAAAAAAAGTTTGAGTCTTCTCAGTTGATTCAAAATCTGTTCTGTAAAATAACATAGTTTTATTACTACCACAGCTTTAGTCAGTATTAACAATCATCAGTGACTGCTGAATCAGCATGGACTTGCAGCAAAAGCACAACAAGGGAAGATAAAATTACATACTGAGCAGCAAAAGGGTTAGAGCCAGAAAATCAATATTTAAGCAGACAGGAAAATTTCAGGCACCTGAAAAAATGTGGAGGAAAACACCACTTCCTTTTGTTTTGCTGCTATTATGTGGCTTCCTGAATTTCATCTCATCTTACTTTAAGGTTTTTTGTTTGTTTTTACGGGCATTATTTCTTCTGTTGGTGGAGTTGTCATTGTTCAGGTTATAGACACATGGGTAATTCAGGTATTAAGTTTCCAGTTGCATAATAGGTCCTGTATTAGAAGTGGGACTGTGAACACCCTTACTTTGCCATGAATTCAAAGTAGCGCACCGCTTCACTTCCACATCTAAGAGGCTTCATCTCTGATGTGACAGAAGTGAGAATTTAGCATGGGGAAGGGGAGAGTGTCTCTCAGATTGGGAAGTGCCCATGCACAAAGGGTCACTATAGCACTTTGACCACAGAAATACATGGTATTTCTGAAGTTTACTGCTTCAGAAATAATAATCTGCATTAGCAACCACTGTACATTATTCATTCTATTATAGGGCTTTTTCCCATCTTGTCTTAACACCATTCTTTCCATAGACCCTGATGTTGTTCTTTCACTCCCTCCTCCAAATAGCTGCAAGTAGTATTTTTTCCTCTTGCAAGCAGTAAAAATATGTACTTTACTACTTTCCCCTACTTCTAACACAGTTTCTTTGTGCAAAGCATTTGATACCAGCCTGCACAACATCCTTGTCTCTAAATTGGAGAAGCATGGACTTAATGAATGGGCCACTCAGTGGATAGGGAACTGGCTGGATGGTCACACTCAGAGCTGTGGTCAACAGCTGGATGTTCAAGTAGAGATCAGTGTCGAGTGTGTTCCTCAGGGATCAGCATTGGGACCTGTCCTCTTTAACATCTTTGTTGATGATATGGATGGCGGGATCGAGTGCACACTCAGCAAGTTTGCCAACGACACCAAGCTGTGTAGTGCGGTCGACACTCCGGAGGGAAGGGATGCCATCCAGAGGGACCTGGACAGGCTTGAGAAATGGGCTCATACAAACCACGTGAAGTCCAACAAGGCCAAGTGCAAGGTTCTGCACTTGGGTCGAGGCAATTCCATCCATAAATACAGGCTGGGTGAAGAATGGATTGAGAACAGCCCCGAGGAGAAAGACTTGGGGGTGTTGGTCAATAAGAAGCTCTACAGGAGCCAGCAGTGTGCATTTGTAGCCAAAAAGCCAATGGTATCCTGGGCCGCACCAAAAGAAGTGTGACCAGCAGGTCGAGGGAGGGGATTCTTCCCCTCTGCTCTGCTCTCATGAGACCCCACCTGGAGTACTGTGTCCAGCTCTGGAGTCCCAGAATAGGAGGACATGGAGCTGTTGTTGAAGAGACACCTTATATGCTTATATGAACAATTTCTATGTTAAATCAGTTCAACAATAAGTGATTTACCCACAAGATGTAAAGGAACAAAGATTCCTGCACATGAGTTGGGGCAGTCCCAAGCACAAAAACAGACTGTGGAGAATGGATTGAGAACAGCCCTAAAAAGAAGAACTTGGGGGTGTTGATTGATGAAAAGATACATGAGCCAGCAGTCTGTGCTTGCAGCCCAGAAAGCCAGCGGTATCCTGGGCCGCGTCAAAAGAAGCGTGACCAGCAGGTTGAGGGAGGGGATTCTCTCCCAACTACTTCGCTCTTGTGAGACCTCCACCTGGAGTACTGTGTCCTGTTCTGGGGCCCCCAATAGAAGAGGGACATGAAGCTGTTGGAGCAAGTCCAGAGGAGGCCACAAAGATGATCAGAGGGCTGGAGCACCTCTCCTATGGAGACAGGCAGAGAGAGTTGAGGTTGCTCAGCCTGGAGAAGAAAAGGCTCCAGGGAGACCTCTTAGAGCAACCTTTCAGTACCTGTGGGGGCCTACAGGAAAGCTGGAGAAGCTGGGGAAGGGGGAGGTCACCTACACTTACGGCAAATGGAAGTGGCCATGTAAACATAAAATAAATTCATGTACACTAGTCATCCACTTTCTAGCTTTTCTGTGAAAGTCCCAACCAAAAGGTGCCAAATAGATGGTGCAAGGTCACCAGATGTGCTGATCTTATGCCATGCATTGTGGGCAGGAGCATGTGAGCTTTGCCCATGCTCCAAGCCAAAAGAAGCCACATGAGAAGCAGCAGTACATTAGCCTGGGTCTGGCCCTTTACTATACACCAAGATACCCAGAAAATTTTTAAACAAGGCAAATTACTGTTATCTTCAGGGGAAAAAAAAATATAAACACACAAGCAGGCTGAGTGAAAATTATGTTAGGACAATGGCACAATAGGGCAATACTGTACTCAAAAGCGGGCCTGACTGGCTTGCTCCTCTCCATGCAGGGAAGCAGTGAGATATCAAACAAGCACAGCTGTGCTTCAGGCTTCCAGCCTGGCACACTTGGAGCACTAAGTGCCGCAAACAATCTGGAACACCTTCCAAGCTACCAATATGCTATTCAAACCTTGTTTTCCCTGAAACTCTGAAAGGATAGCACAGTACCATTTTGCTTTTTGCTCACCCTTCACAATGCTACCAAAATAGCAGCTTCAAGTAATGGCCTCTTACTGACATTCACAATTCACCAAGCAGCAGCTGACTTCATATAAGCAATGAAACACTCCCACACTTACAGCCCAGGCTCCTGATTAACAGTGGCAAGAGTTGACAAGAACTGGTCATTTCTCCCCCTCGACAGTGCTAGAGTGAATGCCAATACCAATTGAATGTCCCATGATACACATACCAGAAACTAGAAAGCTGCACCACGCAATAGAAGGCTGTGTCACGAGCAAGAATATTGTTATGAATGCTCTGATGGTACCAGCATGGCAAAGGTAGCTTTGCCCAAGAGTAACCCACTACTTTGGAACTCCATCTGTAGCAAACAGATTTCTCACCTTGCTTTAATTGTTACTCCACATTCAGAGTAATAAACTATAATGCTTCAAATACTGAACTAGGAAAAGTAAAAGAAATTAAGAAAGAAAAGAAACAGTTTCTCAGGAAGCTGCATTTCATATAGGTTCCACTGGAGTTTGGTTACACTATACTCATTCTGAAACACTGATCGATATCAGTAAAACACATTCATCTGACACATACAAGCCAGTATGTGTAGCCATATAAGCTATTCCAGAACAAATAAGCTTTTTGGAAATCCATATTGGATAGAAGAAATATGGCTGGACAAAACAGTGTTATAACTTTAAAGAACAATAGAAAAAAAAAAGAAGCACAACCAACCATCACTCTACATAAGCAGGTATAGCAGCTGGCCTTGAAGGTGAAGTATATTTTGTGCAAATACAGCAAGTAATTTTTTAAATATTCTGTCCTCACCACCCAAATGAAACAGAATAAATCCAACTGTATCAAAGAATGAAAACCCAAGACAACGATTTTCATATGTGAAAGTCATTTCTACTACTACAAAAGCCTTACTTTTACTAACCCTGTGCCTGAATTCCCCGATAAAAATTTACTCATCTACATGCACAAAAGCACTGCTACATTGTGGGCTACCTATAAAGCCTTCCCCACACCCCTCCTCTCTTCACTTTTTACCAAGTGAAGTGGGCTTGAGAACAACAGGGAATGCTTGGAATTGGTCAATAGATTGATTAGTGCACTGTACTGAGTGAGCCAAATAGGATCAGGATGTTTACAGGTGTTCTTTATGTAGATGTTCATTATACTGTACTAACAAGATACGATTCTTTCTTGTTACTAGCTAGTAACAAATAGTACAGACAAGAAACCAACCACAAGGTTCATTGAATAAGAAAAGCAGTAAAATGCTTTTCTGATCAAGTATGTACTTCAAATATATTCATCTCTGTAGTATATTGACAAGTTAAACAGGAAAGAAGTACCAGTAACCTTTGGGGCCAAGGATTATATGAAGACTGATGTATCTAAGGAAGAAAAAAAAATTCTCTCAGTCACCTTAAATAAAACATATCTACCCTATCACATAAAGAAATGTAAAAGTAGGAAAAAAAACCAGAGCTTCTCAGCAGCCCCAAACACAGACCTGGGCTTTTGCATTTTATTTCATTATGTAATGACCCAGACAAGCTTTCAATGATCAAACTTTAAAACCACTACCTTTCTGAATTGCATTTGCCAATCCATGGACTAGCCAATAAATTCCCTTGCACTCAGTTTATCTGATCCATTATCTTTATACTGGCAATGCGAGCTATCCAGCACCAAAACTTTGAAAACTCAGTTCTTAACTGCTCAGTGGACTGGTAAATTTTGTTAGGCCATCTATTAAAATAAGGAGATCCAGAAAGCATTCTGTTTGAACTTCACCCTCCTGTACTAAAAACCAGCAAGTTGGTGCATAGTCTGTGGACTGGCGTCTCTGTGGAGGAGCTCAGTAACCCAGAGCACAGTGAGTTCTCCCACTGCTTGCTGAGCTCGTCTTTCCAATATCTCAAGAAACACCCAGCTCTCACCAGACACTGCTTCTCAGTTAACTTTTGTCTGACTGTATCCCTACAAATCCACATAATCTAAATTTATTCAGGGGTTGGTGATTTTTTTTCCACAGCAGAAAAATTCAAGTTTAAGTGAAGTAAAAGGCCAAAAGTCTTATCTATATGACCTCGACATTACAGCTTTCCTTCCTGAGCCACATTCATATGAAATCTATATTAAATTAAATTAAAACACAAATTTCACAACCTTCTGGCTCCACTCTCTCATTTATACACTTCATAAACACTTAATTGGTCCTGTGCTGAAATTCATTTTGGGTCATGCAGGTGACACAAGAGCTATTTCCTTTCTGTCCAAGACAGAACTTAAATAGTGCACATTTGACTTTCCAGATCGCAACAAATATTCAACGTTATTTGTATAGAAAAATTAAAGTTGTATGCAAATATAATACTGCACAACCACATGCACATCAGAGCAACCAAAAGGAGGCAGCAACATGGGAATCCCTCTGGGAATACCGGGACATAGTAATGAACAGCCAGAGACATTCTGCCTAAAACCTGTATAAAAGAAATTACCAAGAAAATGTGGCCTAAGATTACTTGTCAACACACTTCCTTCCATCTCCACTGTCTTTCATCGTGTATGTTCTCCATTCTGAAATAACTGTGCAGCCTTCCACCAGGGACCCCAAAATGTCAGCCTAAACCAGAATGCGAGTTTTACTCTATTAGTTTTGTTTCTTTTCCTTTTTTTTCAAAGAGTAGTGGATTTGTTTTTATTCTTTAAAATGGGACTACATGCAAGGTCATAATTTCTGCAAGGTAAAAAATTAACTTCACTATAAAAAAAAATGAGTCAACTTCCCATTTGTGACACACACTAATACTAAGCCACATCTTTAGATATTTAATGTGTTCTCCTTTAGTCATGCCAGGTGACAAGTGCAACTAAGGACTTCCCTCACTACTGTGAATTTGTTTTCATCAGATTTCTAGAAAACCAATTCAAAAATACTAGCGCACATCCTACTCAGGCAAATTATCCATCTGAGAGATCAGAAATAAGATGTCCATCTCAGCACATCACTACTGTTCACTATAATTTAGACATTCTTCAAATTGCATTTGTATCCAGGAGGGTAACAGCACTTCCATTAAAAAAGCCCTTCATGAAGTGGCTCCCTGTCACGCAGTCCATTACAGGCTCTCATGCCCTGACTCTGCACAGCCTCAGAACGCTGCTGCTTTCAACGGGCAAACCAAACAGGGTAAATAAACTACCTTCTATATCTAAGGGCAAAAACATCAGTAATCGTATCATTAATATGGATAAAGCCACCCCTTCACACACTCTCAGTGATATAAGAAAGCACTATTATTTAAGTTTTACAGAAATACATCATGAATAGCCCCCCCCCCCAAAACTGGAAATAAATCCATAGCCAAAATTTAATTTAGTCTTAATAGAATTCTCTGATTTCTCTCTTATGGTATAATGTATAAAAATCATATAGCTAAAAATATAACACATAGGGTTTGCTTCAACATACAGAAGATGTCTTTCTTCAGAGGTACAAATATCAACAGGTAAATACTTTTGACTTCATTTTTGTCACTGTATCTACAAAAATATAACATTTGGTCACCAACCTTGCCTCACACAAAACACAAATCCACAGCTGTGGAACGATTTCTACATATGGAACAGCTCAACAGTCACAGACCATTCCACTTAGAATGATGTCAGGAGGAGGGTGTGTACTTTATTTAAAAATATACTTAAAAAGCCTGAACAGGTTGCAGAAAATGACTAGGAATTGGCTTTGCTCGCTTCTCCTGTTACAGTACAAGATGCCAGCACGTATCAAACAGAAGTAACGTGTAAGTTCAAAACAAATAAAAAGAGCTGTGTCTTCCCATGATTTTTAGCAAACGCTGGCAGTCTGTTATAGGACAGAGCACACACTGGAAGCCCTCAAAAAGCCTACAGACCGTAAGATAAAGCTGAAGGGAAAAACATGAATTCATTGAGAACATCATGAATAGAGACTGTTTCTGGTTGGGGAAATTCCTAAATGCCAAACACCTGGAAACTGGGAGAGCATTCAGGGGATGATCACTGCTCATTTGTCCTACCTCTGCATTCTTCCCTAGGCAACCACTAATGGCGACTCTCAAAAGCAGCAGACCTTTAGCTTGATCTAAGCATATTCACTTTTATACGCTCTTAGAAACCTAATATTGGACATCAGGTGTGTTGTCATGTTTTAATAAATAATCCAAAGGTTTCATCGTGTAAGCTGCAGTTCAAACAATTTACAAGTTGGTATTTAAAACTGTACACAAGCACCTGCTCTAAGTGTTCACTTTATTTTGAAATTAATCATTATGTACTGCATTTATTTTTCCCATAACAGAAGATAAGTGGCTTTTGCCTTTGCTAATAATTTGCGGAATACAGTCTAGGTCAGTATTAAAAAAAAAAGCCTCTGAAGTTGCATTAAATACTCAGAGGTAATTACACTTGCCTTACCAATAGTGTTTACTACTGCTATCCCTGCAAAATGCTTTCCATTATGACAAGTTTTCACATTTTCATAGCACTCCAAAGTATATGCCATTAGGTTTGAAATTTCCCATGGTTTATCCTTCTCCAAAACACAACACTGAGTTAAACTCCTCCCTTGAATCAAAAGTAAAACATGAACTCAGTTGTCAAATTTTTCCCTTCTCCTATTTTTTCATGTCTTTTTCTCTCTCCTTTTTTTTAAAAAAAAAAAGATAGGACTTCCTGAAGCTACTGAAGAATAGAAATTGACATTTGAAAATACAGTATAATTCTTCACGACTACAATGATTCTAAGTGAATCTGCTAAAGTTGGAGCCCTAGAAGCCGCATACTCAGCATAAGGGTATTATCTTTTTGATATACTGGTAAACAGTACTCTCTCTCAGATAAAGCTGTACTGCAATACTTATTCCCCTTACTAAGGTCCAGGCCAGGACATTTTATTGGATTCCAGAGATGTAAGAGACTAGAGTTCCAAGCACTACAAAGGGTATCCATGGATAGAATGACAACACACATACTAAGGAGCTTTGCACCTAGCTGAAGGATTATAGAGCCTGAGAAGAAGAGATGGAAAGAAAACAGTTCTTACCCTAGCACTTCAGTTTCTGCGCTGCTCAGCTTTTCTGGGGATCCCTTCTGTCAACAGGCTGATTCGTGGCCCTAGGAGATCCCTGACTTCTATGGGTTAGAAAACCCATCATTTTTCAAACTGAAAACAGCAGCAGTTTACTTTTACCTATACCTTCATTATTACATCTTATTCCACTTGGATAACTTTTTCATGAGCAGGGAACTGCTTTCTAACCTACAGTTTCAACAGTAATCAGGCAGGGTCAGCAATGTCAAAAAATGGTACAGCAGATGTTTGCACATGCAGGGGTGTAGGGACTTCACTACTCCAATGTGAAGTCAGCAGAAGAACCACTTTATTTACTTTTCATCTCTTTTATACATTCGTATCGGCCGCCGAGAGCGTACACAGTGATTGGTCGCGTCCCCCCTACGTGGGGGTGGGCACAGTGTTATACGCATTGCTATTGGTCCATGTCCCATCACTTCTCATTGGCCTGTGCCCCTTCCGGTAGGGTACCAGTCCCGTGGCCGGAAGCATACCCAGGTGACCTCTGGTATTGCTCCATAGCACTGCCGGTGTCCGGCTGGAAGCAGGAGATGCTGTCTCTGGTTCCTGTCCCTCGAGATGACCCCTAATACATATGGCTGCGTGGTTAATCATAAGGCTATCGAGTAGCTGGTTCATTATATGCCATTGACCTACCCCTACATGCACACAGTTATTTCCCTCCTGCTTTGGCTTGACCCTCTTGCTGCTCTACTTCCCGCAGACCCACTGGAGGAATTCAACACTCGTTTTAGAACTCTGTTACATACTTAAGACTTAATTTAAAACTGTGCTATTTCAAACACAAAGGAGCTTAAGTATTTAGATATAGCCTAGATCTCCAGAATCTGAAGACTGAACTTCTTAAGGGCAACTCATCAGATGAGACTGCACACTTTTAGTCTGGATCTCAATAACCAAACATCAAACTTTTAAGCTGTGGTACAAAAAGTATAGAATTCTAACCAGAAGAATAAAAAAATAAAAAAGTCAGAGTTTCTCCTGTATCTATTTTGTACTATCTCTGAAACATTCCTTTATTCTGCTAGATTTTATTGAGCAGACATGATTCCACATACAGATGTGAAAAAAGAACTTCCTCCAGCAGAGTCCACATGCTGTACTCAGAAGAAAAGGGTCTGCAGTAGAAATGAACTGAAATCAGGTGCCCAACTGAGAGAGCACTGTATCATTTAACTCTGAAAACTACCCAAGCATGACAGGTATGTTATTGGGAAGAAGCAAGCAGCAGCTATCTTGTCATGTAGATTCATTCAAAATACAATTCCTCAAATTGAATAGATTCTTCATAGAATCATAGAATCATAGAATGGTTTGGGTTGGAAGGGACCTTCAAGATCATCTAGTCCCAACACCGCTGCCATGAGCAGGGACACCTCCCACTAGACCAGGTTCCTATACAAAGTGTGTCTGAAGTCTGAGAATACCAAATTTTTTTACAAAATGGTGATTCTATCACAATTAAAATAACTCCACCATTTTAACAAACCATACAACTTTGAAAAACACAAATTGAAAAGTAACTAATTTCTGCCATCCTAGGGGAGATACTTTGAATTTGTTAATACTAGATCATCCGCATCACGAATGCCAAGGCTTCAGGGCCTAAATTTACTCTTCCATATGCAAACTTGAAGCACCAGCAGTCCATTAAGTAAAGCGTGGATCTTGTTTAATTAACATATTTTGTAAGATACGGGACACAGTAAGAGGTGTTCATATCTGTGACTCCAGAGCAGGAGGAACCCAGCTAGTTAGCAGTTACTAAGTGAAATTACATACACTAACCACCATTATTAATCCACAACAATATATAAAAAGGAGAGGAAGGAATGGTGCAGAGGTTAGATCACTTCTGTGTGGCAACACATCCCACTCCTTCTCCACACATACCTCACTTTACAAAACCTTTTAGATACAAATAATATAGCCATGACCTTTTTTCCTCCTCTGCATGATTAATTACTTAATGTACTATTAATTGGAAAATGTAGCTGAATTTCAAATGCTTTCATTTTCTCAGCATATCATGCTGTCTGGGAAGTGCCGATTAAGCTGTTCATCAAGAGTGAGCAGGCAAGGTCATGTAGGCTGCACCTCTTCAGTTATTCATTACCTGTCCTAAATAGTAATTAACAACGGCAATATTTCCATAAATCAAAGCTTTTCTGATTACCTTCAGACGATGAGTGGTTGGGGGGAGGGGAGAGAACAGAATGAATCAATCAGTGTATGGTTTTTTGCATGTATCCTTTTTTTCACCATTTGTTCTAACGCATACCTGAATAATTCAATCGATACATTAGCTGTCATTTAAGACACAGAATTTCACTGGAAGTCAACAGGAACTCCACACAGAATAAAGAAGAGTTATGGCTTCCTTTCCCTATTTCCCCTAACTTTAAAGGAGGATTTGATCTAAGAAGGTTTCTCAGTTACCAAGATTGTTATATTTATTATTTTTGTTTCTTTTTATTACCTCCATCATGATTTTTAAAGTGGAGATCACAGAGTACGGCCTTTAGGCCATATTCCATGAGGCTCTGAGTTTCTTAATAGACAAACTTATCCCTTCAGTATGTGGGGGGTTTCTCACCTTGAGGCATCTCAGGCGGCAAATAGTGGGGCTCTTGAGCACTGACATGTACCCAGTCGAAGTCATCGTATAAGTCTTGATGGTAGTCACAGGGTCCAGGACCATCATCAAACGTACAACCCCCTAGGGAAGAAAACTGTTGTTAGTTTATTTAAAAGCAGAGCTCTTACAAGAGTCAAACAGAGGTGTACCACAGCTACAGATCCCATGCAGCCTGTGGCACCATTCACAGGCTTTCCTGCACAAAGCTGAAACCCACAAGCAGCTCATCAACCAGCTTTCTCTCTCTTTCTAAAATGTTCTCCACTTCACAGAACCGGTTTCCCACAAGATTACCTTCTGTCAGAACAGGTCACAGGCTGAGTCACTGAGCCCAAGCAAAACCTGGCCCAGTGCCTGCATGACAAAAAGCAACAGGCTATCCAAAGCAAGGGGGAAATAGAAAAGAATGGACTAGACACAAAAAATAAAGGTGTAAATTAACAACTCCAATGCACTAAAAGCATAAGTAGTCCAAACATTGACAACAAGGATAAATAGTGTGCCTAAAACAAAAGCAGTCATACAAAATAATTAAAATTACTTTGAAATTAAATAATTGCTGCAGAATTAATTGGATAGTCTTGTTTTATTAGATCAATCTAGCATAACAGAACACAAATTAAAGGTGCTTTCTCAGGGTCACACAAACAACGGATATGAAAACCTTACAACAAAAATTGTGAGGAGAAGCGAAAGGAAGAAAGGAGAAGTGGAAGAAGATAAAAGATGGGACAAAAAATACAAAAAATTCCTGCGTAGCACAATACTGTCTCCTCTGTCTCATTCAGTAAGTTTTTTTATTACATTCTTCACTCAAGGAAATTAAGTAGAGTGGAGAAAAGGAGAAGAAAGCACGATGATCGTGGGAAGAGATGAAGGTTTGAAACAGAAGAAACAAAGGAATCAAAAGAGCCTGGCTGAAGCAAAAGTAAGACTGTAAACACAAGAAAATACAGATGTCACGCATACAACTTTGCAGCATCTGTTATCTCCATTCATGGTACATAGTCCTTGAGTTTGCTCCTCCTGGACAAAAACAGAAGGCAAGACCAGGAGAGAGTGAAAGAGAAAACACAGTGCATCTTTATTTAGGCAGTATTTTTTTAATCTGGAAAATAAGTTACATAAGAACTCCAGAATTATATTATGAACAGCTCCTGGAAATCAGAGGAGATATTTCTTGCATTTTTTCCTCTCTGTCCTCAGTAGTTAGGATATATCAATCCAATTAACAACTGTCCTTACAACAAAAATTCCTCTTGTTAGGAAAACACCTCTAGAATAACAGAAGCATTTGTGATGACTTCATTGATTTTTTTGAAGACAAAATTTGGAGCAATTATTCCAGGTCTGAAGAACAAACAAAAAATCCTTATTATGGTAAATTCTTGTATCATCATACAATGAATACCTGTGACTCCATCAACAACAACAAACACCATCCCATGCCTGTCAGGCTCCCACCAGTTCACACTACACCCTGGAGGATAACAGGCTGAAACTGGGAAAGGGGGAGAACGAAGGTCATTAAGAACTGTAACCATTTCTGGGCTCCCCAGTTCAAGAAAGACACGGAGCTACTGGAAAAAGTCCAGCAGAGGACCATGAGGATGATTAGGGGACTGAAGCATCTTTCTTGTGAGGAAGGGCTGAGAGACCTGGACCTGTTTAGCCTGGAAAAGACAAGACAGAGAGGATCTTATCAATGCTTATAAATATCTACAGGGCGGTTGTCAGAAGGATGGGGCCAGACTCTTTCCAGTGGTGTCCAGTGACAGGACAAGGAGCAATGGGCACAAACTGGAACACGGGAAGTTCCACTTGAATATGAGGAAAAACTTTTTACTTTGAGAGTAACAGAGCACTGGAACAGGCTGCTCAGAGAGGTTGTGGAGTTTCCTTCTCTGGAGACATTCAAAACCCACCTGGACATGATCCTGTGCAACCTGCTGTAGGTGAACCTGCTTTAGCAGGGGGGTTGGACTAAATGAGACCTCCAGCAGTCTCTTCCAATCCTGACCTTTCTATGAGTCTATGAACTACAGTCTGTGCTCATTTCTGCCCTCTGTACACAGTGTATATAGCCTGGAACTAGAACTGGACAGAGATTAAGGAAAGGAGGAGGCATGTATACCACCAAATTGAGGATAAAAATATTTTTTATCTACCTAAGATGGAGTATTGAAATGTCAAGTAACAGGCACAGACTTGGCAAAAACAATGTTTGTATTTGGAGAAGGGGAAGTCCCTTTTACTAAATTTCACAAAAAAACCTAGACTGTGTCCCAAACTGAGACTACATTTCACCTCTAGTAACTCAAATATTTTCCATAGTTCTGCGTAAGTATTTGTTATTTTGAATAAATGACAAAACAGCCTAGGTTTTAGCTAATTCTATTTCACATAGGACCACTTCTTAACCAGTGCCTTGCTGGCAAGAAGAACACCAGGAGAGAAAGAAACCACTACACTGTAGCGAAATTCCTGCTAAATCCTTGTACCATAAAACCGTAAAACTACATATTCAGACCCATGTTAGCAAAACTTTCTCTAATGTCACCCTGTGACAACATGAGCACAACAAAACCCCCACGTTTCACACAGTACTAAGATGGTTACTACGTCATCGTCACTGTCAAAGACTGCAACGCACTTTTTTCTGCATCCAAGAACACATTTATGCCTTTAAAAGTCCAACTCCAATGCCCTGTTACCATTGAGAGACTTTTCTAATTAACATCTATCATGATAAAGCCAGAAAGGCTTAGACCATAAATCTTGGTCTTTGATTTAACTTACAATACACTGCTATGATCCCTCTACAACAAAAATGTACATTTCCTTCAACATTTAATTGATAAATGAATAGCAGTTTCCCTTAAAGGGAAGCTATCACTGTCTGCTGTCCCAGCACCAAAATGACATATGGCTTTGAAGCACATGCCTGCAGGGCACCCATTACCCTTTTTAATGGTTTAAGTGCCCTCCGTATATAAATTTTAACTACCAATGAATCTTGTAGACTCATTTGGAAGATGAATGTCTTTAATTGCTTGCCTTTGTGCCCACTATTAATTTTAGTTATCAGGGTTCTGATTAGCAATAACAACACACCTGTTAATACACAGCAAGCAATCCAAACCTCCTTGTGTGTAGCACATCATTGTTGCATCCACAGAACAAGCAAATGTCCATTTATCACATGCACATGAATAAAGTTTATCAGGATTGATCATCAACCCACTACAAAAATCCACCCTAAAACAACTGCCTAAACCAATGGCCTCCTCTCATGGACCACACTTCCACCTCTTACCAACAGGTCGTCACATATCAAGGCAAGTAAAGAAAAAGCCAACACTGCAGTGATTTACGCCGTACAACATGATGAGACAGACCAAGCATTTTAACCCCCCCCTTCAAGACCACTCATTATGACTTACAGCATGAGCAAATTTGGATCTCCCCCTCTTTGTTTTAATAGTCAACTGTCTGCATGCTATTTCGGTAACTCTGGCTACTAAGAGAGAAACCAAGTGTAACTTGCTATGTAGAAAATGCAAGGAGAAGAGACGATGGGTGGGTGAAGCCTGCAGCAGTCTATTTTGTTTCCAGTCATTTGTTCAAAACACATATGTATTTTAAATCAATCTTTAACTGCTCAAACATAAAACCACATCTGACAGAATTACACCAGGTCAGGACTTGTTCGTACCCTAACTCAGCTACTGGGCCACTCTCCACAGTGAAGTGCCAGCACTGTTCAGGGAAGAAGGTAGATGGACTTGACAAATGTTCACCATCTTTCAGTGAGGTTCAGCAGCTGAACTGAAATACATATTTGTATTTGCTGTCCAACATTTTGCCAAGAATCTGCTAATATTCTACAAATGACAAGTTAGAAATCTCCAACTCCATTTGTCACCTCCCTCACAACTCAAGAAAAGGGTACTTCAGTACCAATCACTGTCCCATTACGTATCAGAACCACATTCCTTTAGCTACAGCTGATACATAACCTGCAATTTATCTTTACTACTACCTTGCCCCTGGAATTTGTGCATACCTACCAACACACATGCCATGCCACAAACAGTGATTTGTGCACCTCTGCTCAGTTTCCCAGCTGGAAGCACACAGCACTGATGTTCAAATGCTCCTGCACCTTGCAGTACCTAAATCTATTTACCTTAGATTTCTAATATGTTTCATAAAAAGGCAGCCATAGGGATCAAAGCAATACACCACAATGGTCCAACCTCAGCAGCCTGAGGGGGAGCTTGGGGACTGGCACGTAATGCAGCCAGCATCTCCTCCCTTCAAACTATGCTGCCACCGGGACATGGCCTAGAATGGCTGGACAGGGACAAGCAGCGCACTTCGTGGAGGGGCAGCACCAACCACAGTCAGGACTTGCCACACCTGCAGTAGTAGCAGTGCCAATCAAGCAAGCCTCAACAACCAATTTAACAAAAAGAAAAATCAGTTAGTCCATCAGAAACAAACACCCTATCAAAGAATGGAATCATAAGCTAGGAAGACAGAAGGAATCTTAAGTCTGGATTGTTATTTTGCCAAACTGCTAACTGTATTCTGGGTCAATCCAATTCATTCAGTTGCTGAGGAAGTATTTGGAAAACATTTACATTCCACAGAAACCAAACAAATAAAAAAATTCACTGTTTCCATTACCTTTTCCCATAAGCTTTGCCAAGTTATTAACTTCAGGTTAAACACACCTAGAACTCTCACACAGTCCTCTTCAACACCCTTCTAAAAGACAAGTGGTAAACTATGCTAGTCTCATAAAAATATCCTGAGTATGTGTCCATTTTCAAAGATAAGGAATCTTAAATGTTCATTATGAAATGAAATATATGAATATCTCATACAGAACTCTCAGAAACGAAATTAAAGCTCCACTAGATAACAAGGTCATTAAGATTAATCTAAATTTAATCTTAAAATTAATCTTAAAATCCCAAAGATTAATCTAAATGTAATAAAGTTCATATAGTCAAGGTTTACACATCACCTACAAAAAGATATTTAAAGATGCTTGAATTTAAAGACAAATTACATTTTTTTTTAAACATTACCATGATATTTCCTTAGCAGCAACACTCAGTACCGACGCTGCTCTGTGATTTTGATTTCTCCTACACCCTTTCATACCAGCCCTTGAAAGAAGAGCTGAACTGTTCTTTCCCCACCAGGTTAAAATATAAATAAGATATAGACTAAGAGAAGCATGTGTCAGTAACTCCCACTGATAAATGGATGTCCACTACAAGTCTACAGTGGCCTCCCAGCTCATTAGCTCAAGACAGAAAGGAAAATTGATTCTGATTTTGAACTAATGATCTTTATCTAACAATTTCAGTATTCTCACTACACTTCCCAGAGACCACATCACTTTCACTATTTAGAATAGAAACAGTCAGTTGCACACCAATATTACATGAAATTTAAGATACTCATAACATTTATTATGAATTACATTATAGGGATACTATACGAGAGATCTACTGACTTTCAGACAAAAGAAACTATTCCCACATATCACCTAGAAATTCTATGTCATTTGTCACATTTAATTAGATCTTTAGTGCCCTTTAAAATATACCCAAAAAAGCAGTTGCTAAAAAAAAACAATTCAAAATGTCCAGAAAACTACGAAATTGTGGTAAGTTAAATACCTATTAATAAAACTAGCTGATGAAGAATAACACACATTTACTGGCCATGCTTTATGCCATCTTTATGAAAAAACTACAGCCTTTAATATCGGGGTAGGACAAGGGAATAGCTGGCATTCACTTTTCTAAATCTAACAAAGAATGCGTTTCTTTGTCTTATGTCACACTTTCTACAGAAACAAAGAAAAAACCAGAGTATAAAAAGTTATATGCAACAACAGGAACAAGGGATTTATTTTTAAGTCTCTTATAGTAACAATATCTAGCCGCTCGAACTCCCAAGTCTATTCTCATCAAAATCTGGCACTAAGTTTCAGAAACTAGTAAGAGAAAGCAGTAAAAGAAAACTGCATCTTCTGGATCTGGGGCAGGGGTGGAAATGGAAGTACCTGATTTAGTTTCCAAAACAAATTTGTTTTAGAAGTGTTCCTTATTTCTATAACATATCAGCATTGCAAAATGTTCTTTTCAGCCATAGAACAGCATGTACAGAAGGACCATGAAAAGAACACATATCGGAGTTTATTTTTCAGTTCTGTTCTTGCATCCAAGTTACTTCTGGTGTTATGCAAAATACACAAGTAACATCTTAAATTTCATACTCCTCAATTTTAAAGAGCTAGTTATAAGCCCAGAAATTTATCCACTAAGAGTAAGTAGATCAATGAGAACGGATTAAAAAAATCTAGTACAAAAGAAGAGCTGTACTACAGGCACACAACAAACTTGTCATCACAACTTTCCCCTTACACAGGGCTCTCTTACCAGCAGTATCTCTGGAACTCATATATAAAGAAGGTGTCACACCAGGAATTAAATACTCTTTTCTCATCCCGCTCTACTGACTAGTTGGAACAATCTGCTCCTTTTATTCAACAGCATGCTTTTATTTTTCAGCACCACCTGTGGTAGAAACATAATGACTAGCTCTAAATCTATCAAAGTAGATAGCTCCATGGTAAGAACTCAGTACAAAATTATGTTTATCTGGGATATCAGAAAAAAATCCTGTGAAAGTTTAATTTTTCTCTTCACATTAATTGGTGAATTCAAAGTCTGAAAAGTATAAAGGTGCTATAGTAAGCGTCTTGTCAGTCATATATCCAGAAACAAGGTTTTGCTTTTAAAAATCGCCCACCTACCACATTAATTTACTTGTTTCTATCACAGCGTGCCTTGAAGCACAGGATGCTTCCATCTTCTAAAGGCACTACAGTTTTTCTGCTACAAGCATTTTAAAACACATTGATTGCAGGGCATTCAGATACCTATTAACAATATACTATGAATTGCTTTTAATGCAGTTTGAGAATAAATTTTAATAACTTATGTCAAAATGCTTATGTTCAGCATTACCTACTGAAGTGTAACTCTGAAATAATCTCAATTAACCCATGGCATTCCTAAAAAGGAAGAAGGTCACAGGCACTATTTAAAAAAAATAAACTGAAAACAGCAGTACTTAAGGAAAATGACAGGTTCCCCATGACAGCGAGAAGTCATACTAAATACTAAGAATATTTATGTACTTTGCAGTGGTGTCTTGTTTAGTAATACTAGAACTCATTACACAAACCATGACTGATTACAGCCAGAGAAATAAAAGCCAAGAAATGTCAACTAGCTACAAATGCCTTTCTGAAATTTTCTAGCCTTGTTCCCACTATCAGTATGTTTTAATCATCCTCTTATTAACTTGAACATGGAACTCCAGGTCTCATCCAAAAACAGCACTGGAGTGTAAACACCAACAGTTTGATAGGAAATACAGCTGATTATTCCTAAATTGGTTTATCTTTATTTCATTGTAGAGCTTTTATTGGTGGTGTTGGAACAGTCAAATAATCTAAATATCCCTATAAACATAAAGGTTTTAGAAAAGTGGACAAAACCACTCCTAAATCATCATATGCTATAAATCACTTTGACATTTGACAAGTCCCATCTATGCATACTTTTTCTCATATTTTTATGTCTTCCCTATTGCTAATTAACAAAATGTATTAGATTATTTTAGAAAGAAAAGATGGTAACTTGAAAAATATTAGATCCAAATTACCAAGAGTGCATGAAGCCTCATGTGGACATCCTTTCCTGCCATCTGCAGGGAAAGATCTCGCTATTAATCCCAGCATTTATCCTAACCCCAAAATTCTGGGAGAGCATAAAGATTCACAATTGGATGTGGTCCACCACGTCATGCCATTTATTACATTCCTTCTAGCAAATTAGGTTCCTTCCCTCTATACCAGGCCTGGAAAAGGCTTCTTCATCTCCAATTTCAAAAGCTTCATATTGACATGCAACAGGAAATCTTTCCATGCTTTACCAGCAGTGAACAGGATGGGAAAAGGAAATGGATGAAGAGGTGAGAAGAGCAGTTTCTATTACGCTATCTTTCCTTCAGTTTCCAAACTAAGCAAAATCTAATCTAAACAAAAGTGTCTTTAAACTTCCTCCCATTCTCCAGGAAAAGGGAGGTTTTCTGTTCTTTATTGAAGAGGCAACAACTGGTAGCTGTGAAGAGTCACAGTTGCTTAATGTCTTTTTCACATTTTCTTCATACTTCTTTGGCACGGGCAAGACAACAGAGAGCAAACAGCCCTGCATATGCACATCACTTTATATAACTGAAGCTACTATTTTCATTTAGTTCACAATATATTTCTGGAACCATGAAGAGATTCAACAGTTTCATGAAATTATGTGGAAATCTTCATTAATACACAAGTGTCAACATCCACAAAACACCAAAGCTATTTCATATTTCAGCTCACAGGCTGCAAGCTTCAGTATTCCTCCGGTGCACTGAGCAGGCTTCTGACCAATTGCTCCGGTGACAAGGAGTTATACCATTTGAATACAAATAACTGGGGGGTGAGGGGTGGAATCATGTACTTGAGATTAATACATATTTTCATGACTACACCAATTGTAACTAAAATGACCAGCAAGCAAATTCTGTGACTTCAAGGACACAACTGAGAGCTCCAAAATGAAATTAATCATTTTGATTATTTACGGATATGTGGTCTTACAACACTGCTTCTGAAAATAACACCTTTTCCCAAAACACTGTTAGGGCTTATTTATAGAAAATTTTATGTAGATATCACAGTCACTGGCATTTCTCCTAAATGTTCTCACAATATGCTGTTAGAAGTTAATGGAGAAGAATGTGATTAAACTCAGTAGGAGTGCTGAATGAAGACAGCCCTACATCCATTACATTCAATCACAGAATTTTCTATAGATTCAGACTGCTAGGTTATTTTGTAACATAGTCTCCAAGAAAAAAAAAAAAGCTGAAACAAGGACTTGGTAGAAAATAGTTTATCTATAAACTTTTATCTCTACTAA
This sequence comes from Aegotheles bennettii, assembly GCA_013398125.1. Lineage (NCBI taxonomy): Eukaryota > Metazoa > Chordata > Aves > Caprimulgiformes > Aegothelidae > Aegotheles > Aegotheles bennettii. The sequence continues at coordinate 294,999 of VZRW01013129.1, forward strand.
TCACATCAGCAATTCAAACACAAAAGTAGGCCCAACAGCTACACTAGTCAACCTATCACAAAGCTGACAGTTTAACCATAAAACAAGGTGATGGGGAAAAAACAGGTTATTTAAAGTTTGTTCTAAAAAACTCTCTTTCAATATCAGGTATCAAAATTTTGTTCAACAGACAAAAATAAGAGTTTCCAGCGTGACAGTAGGAGCAACCATTCAAAAATAAAAAGGAGTCTCATTTAAGGACAACAAATGATTGCAAGTTACCATAGCGTCAGTACAGAAGCAAGACAAACAAATGAGGAAATGAGGGAAGAGTGCGTAAGTTATAGAGACTGAACTATAAACGGAGCTCAAGGAACAGCAGGGCAAAGAGCTCAAAAGAAATATGTGGCCAACATGAAAGATAAGGACTTGTTAGAGAGAGGTGAGCATAAGACTGCATAAAATTTGAAATGGTCATGCAAAAAGGATGATCAAATTAAATGCAAGGAAACGGGACAAGCTCTTATGTCAAAAATGACAGAAGCTGTTACAAAAGGTCATCTCTGAAACCACACAAGGAGATAAGTCCAAGAAGATAGACAAATGATTGAGGAGTTCAGTCATGGTATAAATCCAGAGTCCCAGGAGGATGACAAGAACCTCTCAGAAGGGATCTTTCAAGAGATGACATCAAGGTACATGAAAAATCAAGCTAGAGGTGAATCACAGAATTTGGGTACACGAATGAAAGAAGTAATGTGCAATGTAAGGAAATCAAAAATGTATCTTCACACACACAGGCACTGCTAAACTAAAAGTCAAATCCTTTTGCATCAGAAGTGTAGTTACTGCTCTAGTTTTCCATTTCATAGTAAGACAATAGTCATAAGCATTTTAACATATGGCATATCTTTTCATGCAATCTAGCAATACTCTCATGAAAGGAGAGCTAGAAAGAAGAACAATGTAAATGTATTTTGAGATTTCTATAACCTAAAGGAATCAGCCAAGCTCCCCAATTCGAGAAAGACATGCTGAGATACAAACCAGCAAATAACAGATTTCAGATGTACTGGCTCCCAGTCTACAGAACCAGAGAATGGTTGAGGTTGAAAGGGACCTCTGGAGTTAATCTGATTAAGTCCCTCTACTTAAGCAAGACCACCTACGGCCAGGACCGTGTCCAGATGGCTTTTGAATATCTCCAATATAAAAAAAGAGTGTTTCCTGATGTTCAGAGGGAGCCTCCCTGTGTGGGAGACAGTGTCAAAAGCCTTACTGTTGTCTAGGTAAGTGATATTTGCTACTGTCCTTCAAATGGTTTTGAGGATTAGCAGTTCCATCATCTTCCCAGGATCAAGGCGAGACTGACCAGACTGTACTTCCCTGGGTTCTTCTTGCCCTATCTATTATTAAAATATATTTTCATCTTAAACTTTTCTCAATAATACTTCATATTTTCTCTAGTATCAAAACAAAGCTCTGCACATCCTTACAACTTTTAACATCTTGTATTCAGTAACACAGACAAGCATAATATTGCCCACTGCAATACTGTGCTTAAACAGGGACTATAAAGTATCAGAAAAAAGCTGAAATAAAAAACAGAATATGAAAATTTTTCATATTAAACAAGCTGAAACCAGCAAACACACAGAGATTTCTCTTTCTTTCTGGTAAGTGTTCCACCCTTCCTCTTTAGCTTTACAACTCTCTTTCATTAAAGGTGCACTATGGAATCCAATCAACATCAAATGGATGATTCTTTCACATGCTACTCTTTGTATTACTTACTTCATTCGTCAGCACAGTAAAATTTACCAAAATATTTCATAGACTATCAGGAAAATATTTTAGGTAGATCTCCCTAGGAAAGAGTCATCTGACAGCAAAGCTACTGAACACACTCAGAGAACACACACAGAAAAAGAGGATGCTAACAACTCACTTTCACAGAATCATAGAACGGTTTGGGTTGGAAGGAACCTTCAAGATTATCCAGTTCCAATCCCCCTGCCATGGGCAGGGACACCTCCCACTACACCAGGTTGCTCAAAGCCCCATTCAGCTTGGTCTTGAACACCTCTAGGGAGGGGGCAGCCACAACTTCTCTGGGCAACCTGTGCCAGTGTCTCACCACACTCACAGCAAAGAATTACTTCCCAATATCCAATCTAAATCTACCCTCTTAGTTTAAAACCATTTCCCCTCAACCTGGCACTACATGCCCTCAAGTCCCTCTCCAGCTTTCCTGTAGGCCCCCACAGGTACTGAAAGGTTGCTCTAGTGTCTCCCTGGCGTCCTGTCTTCTCCAGGCTGAACAACCCCAACTCTCCCAGCCTGTCTTCATAGAAGAGGTGCTCCAGCCCTCTGATCATCTTTGTGGCCTCCTCTGGACTTGCTCCAACAGTTTCATGTCCCTTTTCTATTGGGGGCCCCACAACAGGACACAGTACTCCAGGTGGAGGTCTCATAAGAGCAAAGTAGTTGGGAGAGAATCCCATCCCTCAGCCTGCTGGTCACTCTTCTTTTGACGCGGCCCAGGATATCATTGGCTTTCTGGGCTGCAAGCACAGACTGCCAGCTCATGTATCTTTTCATCAATCAACACCCCCAAGTTCTTTTCTTCAGGGCTGTTCTCAATTTGTTCTCCACAGTCTGTTTTTGTGCTTGGGACTGCCCCAACTCATGTGCAGGAATCTTTGTTCCTTTACATCTTGTGGGTAAATCACTTCTTATTGTTGAACTGATTTAACATAGAAATTGTTCACATAAGCATGTAATGTGTCTCTTCTCTCATCACATTCAGTCCTCAACCAGACCTCTAATGAGCAAGTAACACTAGCCATCACATCATTTTGGACAAAGCTTACAGATATTCCATCAAACTTAGCTTTATTTGTTCAATAAAAAAATACCCTTTCCAGACAAATTGCAATAGGCGTTTAAACTCTAGCAAGAAATCACCATTTTAGAGTAGAAATATTTACAATCAGAACTACATTTCTACTACAATTCAACAAAGAAAACATTATTTTATGACTCCCCAGGGAACTGAACTCAAGCATTTGAAACTTGTATTTTTATCAGCAAATCTGCACTTTAGTTTCCATAGAAGTAACTATTACAAGAATACTTAGATGTATTGTAGTATTTTTCAAGTAGATTCAAGTTGTATTTAATCCTTTCACTTCTTAAATGGAGAAATACACTCACTGGGGTGGCTTTGTGAAATGCTGTAAAAGATAAGCCTGAAGGTTAGATGAATCCTACTTTAGACTGTGCAATGAAGTTGTAGCATTTTTGAGCCAATCGTGTATCTGTGTTCTGGAGGTATACTGCCCAAAGCACAGGGAGGCAAACATAGAAACATGATTCCTACAATCTTACAATTTCAGCACTTAAGTGAAAACTTATCCTTTTGTGTTATACGCTGCACAGAAGACAAGTATAAGAAAAACTACGGCTGAAAACTATCCTGGTAGGCACTGATAGGGTACCAACAACAGTCTCCGAGAAGACATTCACCACTCAGTCTCAAGATTTCAAGGCTGAATTAGACTTTTCCATGAAAACATTAGCTTGATACTAAATAGCAGTTAATAGATCATTCAAAAGTTAGAAATTACAAGGAAAGAAATTAAGAACATAGAACATTTCTTTGCAACTTTTTAAGCTACATCCAGACATTATGTGTGGTTCTAGTTTTCTACCTCCTAAGGATTCTGTAGCAGAAATAAAAAAGGGTTAGAGAACATCTGATAAAGATGATCATAGGATGCTTAAAGTATTAGACATAACTTAAAAGACTAGGAATTTTCAGCCAGAGATGACAAAGGAAAGTGCACAGATGCATCCTTAGTGACATAAAGAGGAGAAGAGAGATCCATCACTTTTTTGTGTGTGTGGGACAACATTACAGGGCTTCAAATGAAGCTGTGGGGTGTCAGGATCAAATTAAACACCACAGTGTTAAGCTGTGGGACTCCTTGATACAGGATGCTACAGCTGCTACAGAGATTCAGGGCAGAGTATGGACAGAATCACTGGTATCAGCTGAGAAACACTAACTATACAGAAAGCACCTTGGGCTCAGAAGAACTACTAAGTATTTTGGAAAGCATACCTACAGACTTGACAGTGAGTACAAGACAGTATAAAATCAGGGCATTTGGAGAAGAGATACTGAGTTGTATCAGTCTTTGGACCAACACATGCTATTGAATAAGAAGAAAAGGTATAAAATACATAAAAAATAAAGCCATAACTATTTGATATAATTATAAGCCTAAACTATTTCAGAGGGCAAAAATGGGACATTAAGAACCAAGGAGGGAAAGAAAGAGAGATATTATATTGAATGAAAGAGGACAACATATAAAGAATAATGGGAGGACTACAACACAAGCCAGTAGTGATGAAGTATGAAGAAGTCATGTCCTGAATATACATAGTTTCAAGTAGCCTAATATCTGAACGTTTCTGCTGGTAACTCCCCATCACCTTGCTCTCTCCTACCACTTGAAAAAACTGATGGGCTCCAAAAGTCAAGAGTACTGCCCTGTGCAGGGAAGTACATATGGGTCTCCGGGAGGAAACAGTTACACACAGCTCTGAGAATGAGGTAACAACGCAGATGTACTCCTGACATGATAGAAAACAGTTAAAAAGATATACGCACAGCAGTTTTCTCAGTAATGGTAAACCACATATGTATAACCCCTCCAGTAACTTTTTTCCTTAAACAGCACTTGAGAGCTCAGTAACTGAGGTTGCAATCAAACTAGACTGCATTTTATGATTCACTCTTCAGCGTACAAATGTTCTGTACTCCCCATTCCTATCAAAAGAGAAAAAGCCTTACACTTGGCTCTTATACCAGCTTCTCTTTTTCAAGCTAGAGAAGGCATTTACACATTCAACTAGAACCTGTGCAAATATTACATGCCCATGTTTTCACAGTGTATTTTCAGACACTCTTTGCTAGTGTATTCACAAAAATGTGTATACGACAAAGTATTCACTTTTTGGTATACAATCACCTAAAAAGGGACAGTTGGCTAGTGAAAGGAAAGAGGCGGCTGCAGGGTAATGTTTTGAAGAGTATCAGTTCATACTATATCTCATATGTCAATGAAAACCTCAGAGGAGGAAGAAACATCTGAAGAGTTGGGGG
>VZRW01013129.1:302535-345144 GCA_013398125.1 Aegotheles bennettii
GGGGGGAGGGGCAGGGGAAAGTTGAGCCATATCAACACCATTTTGATGTCATCAGCTCAACTTTTTGCTTTGTCCACAGCCCTCTCACTAAGATGAACCTCACTAAGATCAACTAAGATGTCACTTTCTGGTGACAGAAATTATCACCTTCAAATCAGGATAAAGATCAGCTATATTTTGTAGAACTAAATCACTGCTCAAAATTTGCTGCAAAGTACTCTAAACCCATCGCGTGGATTAGACAACAAGACAGAGCTAGTTTTTAGTGCTGGCTTTGTTCCAAAGGTCTCAATTTGACACTCCATTTTGCAAATTTATATTAGAAAACACTGATGACTGCTGCCATGTTGTTCTGTTTAGAAGGTATACTATAACACTCTACTAACAAACCTAACAAGAATAATCCCAAAGCGACCTGTTTCTACTGTGCAATGCCCTTGTAACCAGCCACCATTTTCACTGTCTGCAGGAACAGCTGAAGTGAGCAGACCTTAGGAGTCAGTCTAAGTACTAGTGCTCCACGTTTTCCAAGTTCTAATCAGCATTGCCCTTCAATCCATACAGTACAGTTATGTGTGCTGATGACATCTGCCTGGGTACCCAATCTCAATCCTTTTCTAATCCTGAGGGAACCAGGAATTGCAAACTGGCAGTTCCAGCAGAGTTTTACTGCAGTTGGCATATTTTCATCTCTAGTAATGCTTTTGTGACTCGGTAGTAGAGCGTTTCCAAAAAAGAGCTCTACCAAAACAATCCACATCTGTTCTCTCTCAGCATCACTCTCACTAGGTCTCTGACTTATCACGGCCATCTGATAAAATTGGATGCAACACCCTCCCCCCAAGCCCCAAAATCACGATAATAGTCTACACAGCAGCAATATTGGATCTGCCTAGGGATCACTCATATCCTCTGGACATCTGCTCTTGAGTGCTGCTACTCCACAGCCTGAATATCACTTAGCACTCTGGGCCCACCTACCTTACATGCAGTTAGCTGTCATGCAACTCCACATTACTATGAGTGTAATTTCAGACTACAGATGGCATCTCTACCCCAGCTGCCACTGCTGAGTCATACTGCTCTGCCATTTGCTCACTTTGAATATGCATTTGCTAAAATAGACACAAAGATTGAAAGCTCATCTGACTTACTGTACCCAGATCTGTTTAGGTATCAAGTCTCGTGTTTTTCTTATTGCCAGCTTTGTCACATTGCCATTTGTCAGAGGCAACTCGCTGGAAGAGGATAACGATACCACTTGGCCACCAGGTTTTTCCTGTCTCGCTACTTCAGGATGCTCCCGTATTGTCTGTGTGCTGTCCAGAGAGGACCTTGGTGCAGGGAGACAGAGTGGGACCCAGCTGGGTTACAGCTGAGCGGAGGGGCTGGCACATCTGCATGCCGATATGACAAGCAGCAGCCTCCCAGAAGACAGGCTTCATTCCACCCAGAGCGGTCACAGGCTAATGCAAAAAATTTCATTTCCAAAGCTGCTGTGGCTCACTTTCTGCACATACTTCAACAGCAGTAGTAATGAAATTCTAAACTTGATTACTGGAAATATTTTGCTACCTCCCTCCTAGTCCATCTACTTCAACCCACTCAATACTACTACATTCAACCCATAAACTAAAAAATTAGACAATCCCAAAGAGGAAAAGTGCTAGAAATAAAAAGTATTAATTTGTTAGTTAACAGGAAACACAAAAAGAAGGAGACTGCCAGAAAAGATTTTAATTCCTTCAGCACTCAGTTAGAAAGGCACATACTCCTCAAACCATCACCATACTTTGTAAAGAAAACAGTAAGCAGGATAAGTGCTCTCAAATATTATTCAAGACAAGTGACTAGCTATCACACTACAGTTATGCAATTAATAATACTAGAAACAACAAAAGATAAAGGAATCTTCACTGACTCCAACTCAAACAGCAAATAACAATCACTAAAAGTCAGGATCCCACCTAATCCTTTGCCTCAGTAGGAACAGCACTACCAGGATACAGTGGGTCTTATGCAAAGCAGCTTTTACCAGGTTGGTAAGGTAAAGCAATTCTCCCCACCTCACCCCATCATCTTTACATTTGTATATTGTACAGAGGAAATGCAAAAGAACATATTACCTCTACACCACCAAAACCAATCATACTTTTTAGAAATACTGAAAGACAATTAGAAAGAGTTAAGATGACAGGAGACAAGAGGAAGAACTTAAGCACACTTTTCCTTAGGCCAAATTGGTTTTAGTATCAATGCTACTCAGATGAGGGTTCAAAATTCTGTTTTCTTGCCCTCAAGAACAAGCAGACATCTTCATCCTTTGATACAGTAATTTATTTCTTTGCTCTTTTTAGCTATAGCAAACCAGAAATTCACAACTCTAATATCAGAAAGTAAGCAGAGGAGGATCTAATTTGATCTAGTTTTAAATTATACAGCCATGAATGAATTAACATTATGTTTATTCATTCAACATGTTCAGGTCACCTTTAAACCTTCTGCTTCCAATTCATATGCTAGATTAATTGCTTCAGTTTCATCTTTCTTTCCTCTGAAGAGGAAATTCATATTTGTAGCGGTAGACCTTGAAGAGCAGAAGGAGGTTGAACTTACTTTTTTGGTTCTTTTAAAGTATCAAAATAGTGTTCAACTTGTACTATTTCCAGAAAAAAAGCTAGGACCTGAAGTTTCTAATTTTTCTATTCAACTCACAAGTTGTAATTTAAAAACTTACAGTCAATTTACACTTTTAAGTACTTTTAAATATTAGATCAGGCAAGATGAGTATCAGAAATCTAATGGGAAGACAAAATTCTATTAAGGAACCTGTCATTTAGGAATTGCAAATTACATCTTCATCAAAGCCCACACATTAAGCAGTGACAGATAAAATTCCAGCTGGTCAGTGACTATGTAAGCCCCCCAAAACTGCCCCCAAAAGCCACCTCACTGACATCCAAAACTCCTCAGTGAATCATCACACAGCTGTCATAGTCTGAGGTAACCACAGCATTAAAGGGTTAGACCTTTTACTAGCTAACATTTAACAATGTTATTTCAACATGAAAATTAAATGCTCTTACATTTCTGCAAGATAAAAACACTGGTGCTCTAATCTGTAAGCAACTAGCTGACAAAAAGAGAGTCATCATAATTTTGAACAAATATACTACTTCGCCTGTGGGAGGGAGCATTGAACATTGCTGCTGATGTAAAGAATTCAAGAAGGAGCAAGTGTCAGTTCAAGAAGAGTAAGAAGCTGAGGAGCAGCACTGGAATGACACAGTTCTGCCCTAGGACAGAACACTGCCACAGAGTCCTCTCATCAGCTGTGCCTGAAATATGCAAAAGCAACGTGAAATAAGCTTTAGCTGTTACTCAGGATTAAATACAGTAGGAATACATAAGTGCAGATTGATGCTAAATTTACAAGAACTTTTCAACATAGATTTTTTGATTATTTTTTTTTAGTTGAGATGTTATACATACAGGGGCTATTTACACACATGTTAATGCTTCTAATGCAGCAGCCTTCTTCAACTCAGGCTGTTAAAAATAGAAGGGAATGGGTAGGAGGGGAGGTGCTCCTCTTTTATTAGCAGTAACTCACGTTAAATGAATAGGAAGAAAGGAAAAAAAGGAAAATTAAGAATAAGTATTGAAATGTGAAAGAGAAGGATAGTGGTGAATAATCATTAGATGTTATAGTATTTTTTTTTCCAACCAAAGAAAAAGACTTGATGTGGAATTCTTTTTATACAAATCATCAATACAAATCAAACAGAACGAATACTTGGAAAAAAAATCAAGTAAAATATTTATAGCTAGAATCACTGTTGCTAATTACTTCATGACAAATTATCACAATAAAATGTCAAACTTCCAATTTAGTGAGCAAGTCTTAAGTCACTCAGTGCCTAAAGGTATCAATTACAACAGTAATAGTTTCAGGCAAGTTTAGGCCAACTCATTTATACAAAGAAGTCTTCAAGCACTGTTCTGCTGAAAAAATACTTGATATATCCTCCTAATATGAACAGGGGATCAAATAACCATAAAATTTCTGCATTTGTTAATCAAATATATAATATTAGAATTAATAAAAATATTCAAAACTCACAACTAATATGCTCCATAAAACATAATATACCTAGGGGCACTGGCAATTAAAAACTTTTTCTGTAGCCCTGACAAATGCCACTGCTCGACGTTTCACTCACTTTACATAGAGGGCTGGTCATCAGACAGGAGCAGCTCTGGTGTGATATGGCATTAGTCTCTTATTTGGGCTTTACTGTAAGGGTCTTGGAAATTTCCACCTACCCTATTTGAATACCCCATACCAATTCTTTCTACTCCATTTTATTTTCATGAGAACCAAGTACAGTAAAAAATGGAACACTTTCAGCTTTTATTAAGCACTACCTGTACCACAGTTGTCATTCTTCAATAATATAATTCTGTGCTTAAAAAACAAAGTTATTCTTACAGATACATTAGTTTTCAAAGGCTCTCTTGAGATTGGTAGGCAGTATATGATTTCTGAGGAAGCTATAAAATAGGGTGGATTAACAACTCGTAAGCAGTCACAGTTCATCTCTGAGCCCACAATACATAATGAGGTTCACTGCCTTCAGCTAGTGCAACAGCTCCTTGCTGGGCCACTGCTGTTACTAATCAGTTTTTCTGGAGTGTAAGAATATTAAATTTCCAGCGATGATGGTCACTGCCACGCTTTTGGCTATGTATCAGTCATTTATTATAGCTTCACAATTTGCTAGCTAAGAAAAGAGCAGCAGATAGCTTTAAATCAATAGAAAAAAGGACCTCTTGGTTTGGTTTGTTGTTTGGGGGGTTTTTTTGCAATTTATATTTTTATCTAAATTATATATAAATTTTATATAAATTTATTTATATATTCTAGATGTTTAGCATGCCTGGATATGATGTCATAAGTACAAAACCTTCCTGGAAGAAAAAAAAATGAAGCTTCTACTACATACAGCAGCAACAATGTAATCACCTACTTCACCATCCACTCTTCTGGTTAGTAAGTCAAAGAAACTGTCTGATCATTACAGAACTCAAACCCAAATCACTCTACACTTAGCACTTCCTTCTTGCTTACTAAGGAGAAAGAGGAAAGCACAAACTTGGAAGGAAAATGAGTACCAAGGAGTAAGCATTACTTACTATCAGAGTTACACAGCCTCTCCCTCATAACTGACAGGGGACCAAAGAGCTTTGATAGCATTCACGTCTCTCTCATAGATTTCTCCAGTTTTACTTTTTCTTCTAAATGCAGCACCTGTGATTGTCTTTCATCTTATTTGTCCCTATGCTAAGAACTGTAATTTTCCTTCTATAATTTATTCTTTAAATAGCAGCAAATAAAACACAACAATACAAAATAGAGCATACCTGGGGTTTATTCTATCCTACAAGCAAAACGTGGGCATCCAGAACAGTGATTTCTCATCCTAGGGAGTATTAGCAGCCTACATTAGCTTTTGATGAAAAAGTTAGTATAGATTCAGCCTAGATGTGAAGACACATTGACCTACTGCTAACAAATAGCAATGAGCAAGAAAAACCTCTCATGTACGACAAACGAGATCTTATCTACACAGTGTTTCTAAGATTTTTTTGTGAACTATAAAACCATTTACTGATATTTATCTCTCCTCTCCAGAAGACATTTTTATGCTTTGTCCTGTGATGAAAAGCAAATTCAATCTCATCAACTGCACATTCATACTTTTCCAATTCTAAAACTAAAGTTTAAAAACTTTAGAGTTTTAAGTAAACTGGGGGTTTTTTGGTGTTGCTTGGCTGAGAGGTGGAGGCAGGGAGATGTTCCAAAAATTCTAAATCTAACCACTAAAAGCAGCAAGAATAAAAGTGTCCAGTACAAGAACTGTAGCTATGACTTATTTTTTTTTCTTTGACAGTCAAAGTTTAAGGAATGAGACAGTCTGAACAGCTTGGTCAAAGTTTAAGGAATGAGACAGTCTGAACAGCTTGGTCATTTCGGATTCTGAGGCTAAAATTTGGCTAATGGAGTAAAGAACACTGAGCTTAATTATATCCTTCATCCAATTAAAATGGATATGCAGACAAAGGTTTGTCACCATTACCTGAAAACCATCTATGCTCACATTGGTGTGCAAATCCCACTAATTACTGAAATCTAAATTTATTTATTTTTTTTTTTTTAAGAAATAAAGCCAAGTTTGGTAAGAACAGTGAAATATTTCTCTAATGATCATAAACATAAAAGATTCCCTTTTCTAATAGGAAAAACCGTCTTCCCATCTTCAAATCTGTGTTCCAGTTGCTGCATCCTAAGTAACACACACAAAATTAATCCCCGATTCTACAAAAGTAGGTGGGCTACTCATTAGACAGATGAAACTGCTGCTGTCACTTCAGCCACGTGCTCACAGCCCTAACGCCTACCTGCAGGCTCTCCTCCAGCTTCTGCCATGCGGTGTAACCACAGAACATCAGGTTACAGGAAAGCAGCAATTTGTCAGGCTCACTAAACACAGTCGGTGCATCCATACTGGACAGACAGGGGCTCGCTCTGCCCCAGCTCCACAGTAGATGCAAGTTTGCCCTGCCAGCTCTCCGAGCCGCTGGAAAGCTTTGTGACTGTGTTAACACAGTGGCCAGCCTAAACTAAAAAGCCCTGCTTGGAATGAAATCGTATCAGCCCAGTCTGAGCACTGCCCTGGGTCAGCACAGTCCCTGGATGAGAGCTAACATGATGCTCCTCAGGCTAGGAGCATGCTCTGCCATGTCTGCTGCAAAACACTCTATGGGCATACCCAATAATAGTGATCTGCATGGAAAAAAACTGCAGCGGAGATCTGTCACCCCTTCTGAAAAATGGACGTAACAGCTTATACTTGAAAATCAAGCAGGAAAAAAAAAATGTTCAGTTAGGGTGCTATCTGTTAAACACTCCTATCAAAATGAGACATAATTTTAAGTGCTTAAGATGAAACTGTAAAGCCAGTAAACAACAGTTTATATCAGAGCCTAGCCAAAAATGTTTCCAGTTGTGGTTTTGTCTTTCATAGAGAAGGAATTGAGAAAAAGCCTCAAAGAAAAGTCACGGAGCTTCTTGATATGAGGACTTAATGGTAAGTATCCTCCCCTGTCAGCAGGAGACCCGAACTTAAAACATTCTGCTCAAAGTTGTAAAACATTCTGATGCAGTTTGCCACTTCAGAAAAAAAGTCATCTCACCAGAGCAAAAGGCCAACGTTAACACAGAAAAATGGCCAGATTTACATTAGTAATAATGACAGTGGAGAGAAGCGAACCCTGACCTCCCAACACAGTGCTGTGCTATCAGTTAAATATCACATTCATGAACAAATCTTTTGTCAGAACAGTTTTGCAGGTCTGACCTAAATTTATAAGCAATTCAAGGCAACTCAACTGAATTTAGTAGCAGATAAATGCATCAAATAGACATATTCTATATTTGTTTCCTAAATTACCACTCTCAGATTTGTACTCACACCTACAAATCATTTTGACCTTTAAGAAGGCGAGCCTATCAACAACACACTGTACTGAAACAAGAAGAAATAAATGCAAAATTATTTTAAATCGAGTAATACATGAACAGCTCTACGTAGAACAAGAAATTCCTAATGTGTTTGAAGAGCAATAAGCAGTGTATTAACACCTCAGTCGGGGGGGCATTTTACTGAGCTACTTCAACAGAAAACAGGTCAGACAAACAAGCGTTATTTGAAGAAAAGGGAGCGTGACCCACACTACTGCTCCAACCAGTTTTAAAACTGGTTAGAAAATTCTTAATGTATATAGCCCCAAAGGCAAAATAATCCATCTTAAATTCCCTACAAACAAATTAAACAATGGTATTCAAGCTGCTGCTTCTACTGGCACCAGTCAAGTTCCCAAATCCAGTTCTGCTTGTGTGTGTCATGAAAATAAAGAGACAAAAGATTTAACAACCAGCAACAAGAGAAAATTGACAAAAATGTAAAAACCATCAGAAAAGTCACCATATAACAGATTAAGGACAGAAAAATAAAACTGTACCAGAGCACTTTAGAAAAGTTATTTTTAAAAAGTAAACTTAACTTCTATGCCTCAAAATTTTTATTCTTGGGAGGGGCGGGAGGAAGGCAGGGCAGGATATGATTGACAGCTCTTAACATGGAAGAATTCAATTAAAATATTAATAATGTCCTTTTGTTAACACAAAAAATGGAAGTGTATAATTTTTGGACTTCACCACAGTTTTAAAAAACTGTATTTCTATGCTTCTAATATTTCTTAAATAACATGTCGAGAAATACAGCACCTAAGAAAGAGTTACGAAAGTAGAGTCTGCACAGCTGACAGTGTCTCATCCAACATACTTTCACTAAACATCTCACAGCAGATTGTTTCAAAGCAAAGACCACTTTTACAGCAGCTAATCAAATTTCAGAAAGGTGAAGTATTGTGATAGCCACAACATGACTTGAATGACATTGGAAAAAAAAAAACAAATTCAGAAAATATTTTTAATTTATTTAAACTTTGACTCTGTCAAAACAGTCTTCAAATATTTAATTAGTACATTAGGCCCTAATCCGGGTCCACTACATCTTTGTCTTAATAGCTATGCGACTAAACCTTTTCAAATACAATTACATTTCCATCCACCAAGTTGTTCTGATCTTCTTGGATGAAGAAGCCCTTCCTTGCTACTTCCATCTCTGAGTAAAACAGACTTACTTCATATAAGTGAGGGAACTGGATGAAAAAGATTCAGACTAAGCCATGAAAAATATTATAAAAGGTAGCCTACAGAGGTTAAATAACATTCTGAAACGATAATTGCCTTAGCATGGCAAGTCTCTACATTACTGGTGTGCACACTCTGGATTTTTAACATCTGGTATATTGTTGTTGGTATATGAAACTACCTCACCTCATGCAAAATACTTCCAAAAGCAGCTGGAGAGGACAGAGTTAAATGATCATACAACAGCATCACCTATAACACAAGTGTAAAATTTGAGGAGCATTCATTGCAACAGAAGTCATCAGCCATGCAAATAGGCTCACAAATGGAAATGCCCACCTGGAATCACAGCAGATTTGTACTACAACTCTGCCAAACTCCGCTTCGTCCTCGCACCATTCTCTGTATTCACATCAAAAGTTAATCTCCTTCCATGAAATTCCCTTTGAATAAATCTGCTTACTTTACATATACATGAATTTTTTTCAACTTTACATCCATGTTTCACATTACGTGAATGTTGTTTTTCACTTATACGAAGTCCAAAAGATCGACTTACTAGGTATTTTCTCCAACACATTTTCAAATTACTAAGTAGCTTTTACAACAGTTTCAGCACCTCAGTGCAGGTCTGCTTGTTTCATATACATGAACTCTTGATTTTTGAAACCACAAGTAGCCACTGAACCAATAACTGATTACTTAATGCAACACTGACATTTTTCTTTCACACTTATTCAGGGTGTGTAGCTGTATGAATCATCTTTTTATTCTGTAACATTCCACACGTTTATTGTTTTTCAACTAGCCTATCAAAGCCACTGAAAGTGGGCATCACATTCATCTAAGGACACAGAGATGTAACTCCTTAGTAATATTAAGAGATACCAGTTACTGTCGAGAGTGCTACTGGTAGATCATTGGAAGGGACCCTCCAGGAACATCAAGTCCAACTCCTGTCCCTGTGCAGGACATCCCAGGAGTCACATCATGTGCCTGAGAGCGTTGTCCAGATGCTTCTTGAACTCAGTCAGGCTTGGTGCTGTGACCACTGCCCTGGGGAGCCTGTTCCAGTGCTCAATCGCTCTCTTGGTAAAAAACCTTTTCCTGATATCTAACCTAAACCTCCTCTGATTCAGCTTCCTACTGTTACCCCGAGTCCTGTCATTGGTCACAGGTGTGAAGAGATTGATACCTGTCCCCTTCCTTTGCCTTGTAAGGAAGCCATAGACTGCAATGAGGTCACCCCTGAGCCTCCTCTTTTCTAGACTGAGCAATCCAAGTGACCTCAGCTGCTCCTTATAGTTCATCCCTTCTAGGCCCTTCACCATCCTTGTGGCCCTCCCTTGGGCTTGCTCCAGTAGTTTGATGTCCTTTTCGAACTGTGGAGCCCAAAACTGCACACAGTACTCGGGGTGAGGCCGCATGACATTTCGATGTGAAAACAGATACTCCTGTTCTAAAAGGAAAACCTTAGAACACGCAAAACCACTAAAACTTCTACCTTAATGTCTTCCTTAAAGAAAAGCTGGGGGTTGTTGAAAGGTGCTTACTCTGCCTATGGCTGGGCCATGGCAGGTATAGTCATTTTAGAAAACAGACTCAACAAAGCATAGAGAAGATCCAAGCATCGGAAACACTTAATTTCTAAAGCGAACACGGTCTTTGAAACCTGCTTGTGAAAAACTCACAGGCCTACCTCTTCTAAATGCACAGTCTTCTCTAAAAAGTGAAACATAAAAACATAACTTTAGTAAAAAAAGTTATTAAATTATGAAGGTAATTTTCTCCTCCCTAGTAGCAAGGGACAGCAGGGGTTCAAGGAGACAGGTTGCTTAGAGGGGTAAAAATGCACTCCTATCTACCATTAACATTTTTGCAAAGCCTGCACTCTTATCAGTATCTCTTGATACCAGCTGTCTCCAAGGTCTCAAAATAATTGACTGGAAGCTATGTTGAAAGAGTCATGATGTGTCAGCTCTGTGATAAAATGGCCAAAAGGACAAAGAGGGTTACACACACAGCA
Source organism: Aegotheles bennettii (assembly GCA_013398125.1). NCBI lineage: Eukaryota > Metazoa > Chordata > Aves > Caprimulgiformes > Aegothelidae > Aegotheles > Aegotheles bennettii. Next base: position 313,341 of record VZRW01013129.1, read on the forward strand.
CAGCCAGGGTTGCAGCCTATGACTCATTAAGAAGCTATTCAGCACTTCTAGAGCAATCCATATGCGAGGGGAAGAAAATGGATGTCTTTTGAAAGCTAGGATTATACTGCCTTACTGCACAGTTGTTGATCCAGCCTTGCACTATAGCTAGCTATCTTCTTTCAATTCTATTTGACCTGGAATTGTTGGGGGTTTCTGGTAACTCTTAGCAACAATGTTCAGCAACTTAATGTGTAACCCCCTACACAAAACCCACACCCCTTTATCTACCTATGTGACTACAGGCTTCACAGTGAGGACCCAGGTGAAAAAAAGGCTTTGCCAATTCCCGGTATTTTCACCAGCAAGTTTATTACATTTACAGTATTCTATCACTGAATAATTTCAACTTAAAACAGATTCTTTTCCTTTGATGCAGTTCAGCACTCTAGGATTTTCCAGCCAGACATCTGACCCTGAAGACTAACAAGCTGAGTAGGCTCACTGCAGGCAGTGCACACACAACCACCTTCCACTATCCAAACCTGGAGATGCACCAAAAGCATTCGGAAAAGACAACAGCTTTGGTACATAAAGTCAAAAGTGGCACAGGTTGCTTAAGTAACACACCTTTTTTTTGTTGTTATTGCTGTTTACAAGCCCACTACTAAGCCTCCTATTGAATTTCAAGTTCTTCAGTGAGCTTCCACTTTCCTAGTTCCAGTTTCTGGAAGATGAGTTTTCAGCCTGGTCTCTGGAATACATCCTAAAGATTTAGGAGAGCAGCACTCAAAACAATAGCCCTGATCATGTCTTATTGCTACTGGTTCTAGCATGCATTTTTTCATTGGTTTCAATAAAATAGCTTAAACAACTATTTTGAAGCTTGAACCTTGATATAAACACAACACGATATTACTAAGTTCTATATCTTAAATTTGAGTTTAGAATGAGGATTTTATATTAATGCAGCATAAGAACAATTAAGTGTATATAAATATATATGAACCTTAAGTGTATACAAATATATATGTATATAATACAAATATATATATGTATATAAAGATATATGAGCGCCTTTATACCTATTAATTGGCAGATAGCTACTGATACACACAGAGTCACATTTTCAACTCACACTTTACCATTAATAATAGAATTTTGAAGAGTTATGGGGCAGGACCAAACAAGGCTCTATTCATTCAACAAAAGTATCATCTTCAATTATCATCAGAAAGAACAGTTAATGGTAACAACTTAATAATAACATTGAGTTCACTGACAAAGTGTTTACAACCTGTATCCTTATGTATCATTGAGGTTTGACTAAAATTCAGAAGACAGATTCCCAGGATATCTCTGTTCTAAACAGCTGAGGCAGCTCAGTGAAAAAGAAGAGTTCAAGATACAACACACGCATTCAATCATTGATTGACTAGTGCATTTTCAAGGCACTCATTTTAGTAATTAGGATGGGAAGTCCATTAATACACTATCCATTAAATAGCGATCTGTAAGCCTAATGGCTAATTGGGAAGAAAAAAAAAAGATTTATTGTGCAAGGCATTCAAATTCAAGTGAGCATCAACAGGAAAAATACTGAACATGTTACACATGGTATATTTTATCACATACTGTTTAATATAAAATCATTTTGGCTTACTTTTTTCTCTCAGACACATGCCTACTGAAAAACCACATTTCAAACCCAAGAGTTGCCCTAACACCAGATAAAGCTATTTTGCAAAGCTGAAAATTGTCTTTAAATATTTAGGACAGGTTTTACAAAACAGTGTAAGATCTCAAAATTCCTTTGTGGGTATTTTAAATACTCAGCCAGCATTTCAAACACTCTTACCAAAAAAGTGCTCAGAAGCACTCTGTACAGATGTTCAGTATTCATTATGCATTTTTATGTCTTTATGCATGCTGTATTATAGATGAGAATTGGCACGAACAAACCCAGTAAAGACAAAGCCAATAAACATTAACACCGTTTCCTGCGCTACGGGTGATTATACATCAATACTCCCATACTAGCATGATTCAGGATGTAAAGGATAGCGAGGATTTGCAGTGCTGCCCAGTTGCATGCAGCACTACTCTCTCAAACCCCTGCCCCTCTGGCCCCAGGGTGTAACTGTGCCCTCTCTCTCTCAGGCCCAAGGGCACAAGCTGGGGGCTGAGGGGCACTTGCTGTTCACCTCTCTGGAAAAAACACTGAAGCAAAGCACAGTCACCACGTGGGTGGTCACAGTGGTGATGTTTTCCATGTGAGGGGTCTGAGGTTTACACTGGGACAGAAAATAAATAAAAGGGGAAAAGCGAAAAAAAGAGCAGGAAACCAAGAGGGTTCCTTATGGCTCACTTGCAGAGCCCCCCGCATTACCCATGGCACATGTCTTCAACTCAGTTCCTGCTTCCACCTCACCCAGCAGGGATGGAAGTACCTCAGCAGCACATCTGGTGTTGGCAACACGGAATAACTCGAAAGACACCCTTGTAACTGCACACCACTACTTCATGCACTCGTATAAGCCTGATAATGGCAACTCCACCTGGAAGCTAACTGACCACATCATCCGTTTCTGTGGTTGAATAATCAATATTCAACATGTAAATTTTACTCTGATGAGTAATGCAGAAACACAAAGATGCATTTAAGCCAGCCTATTGTCTCTAAGCAAATCAACTGTCATTGGGTAAAAGTTCATTCAAAGCCTACCTCTCATCCCCTCAAAAGCCTGGAAACCTTCCCAACAATTTCTGCCCATAACCAGGTTCTCACAGACTAGGCTGCCTCTCTGCAGCAGATTAGCAAAGACAGCCCTGGCAAAGAACTCTGGCCAGTACAAATTTAACAAAGACATCATTAAAAAAAAAAAAAAGGGGGGGGGGCGCAGAGAACATATTATTGGGAAAAAAGTCTTAATAACACTCGCTGCCTTGCTTACTGAAGAAGACTTCGCCATTATCAACTAAATAAAAGAAGTTTTGACTAGGAAGAAAAATGAAAATCAGTCCCACAACAGTTCCCTCTTGCTAAGAAGTGAAGAGAAACTAGAAGCATGCCTAGAAAAACATCATCCGTAACTCACTAGTAAAAGATACAATACTGATTCATTTTTAACATGACAGACTACCTTTTCCAGTTAAACATCTGAGTCCACATGACTGTGAAACAGAGTCCTATCTTTAAGACTCAGGATGAAATTAAGATAGGTATTAGTAACTCCAAATCACACTTGGCTGGCTCTATGCATCTTCTTTCCATATCACAGCGAGTAGATCATGGAACAGCAAACAAAGCGAGTTAGTTAAAATCTGTTATACTCACATAAATAGTGAGTAACAAATTTCTCAAGGGCCTATACAAGCCTTTCCTAAACTGAAATATGAATTAAGGACACATATTATCATGCACATTTCATCATCTTTCATCTGTATAGGATTAACATTCATTAAACACCTACATATTCAAACCTGAGAAGAAAGTCTTAAGTCAGAAGGGTCAAGTCATAAGCTGTAAATGAGCACACACATGGAAGAGCTGTGTCCCTTCCAATCCAAACAAGATGAAGACTCCTTGGAGTATTTCTTCTTTATATAATAATTCATATTAAATGACAAACATAACTGAGTATTTAATATATAACACAATGTGTTTCATATTTAAAATTACACAAAAGAGAAGTATTAGAAGTTGCTACTCTGACAAGAAGCGAGGCAAGAAGAGAGGAAATTTGGGAAAGTAGCACAGGACAGAAAAAATTATACCAGTCTGGAGGCAGTGGGAGGCAATGCAGGGAAATAATACAAAATACTAAAAAGATTACCTTTGTCACAAGGCACAGAGTAAAGCCGTAAACTGCCAGTGTAGACAAAGGGAGGGAGAAAAGAGAAAAACAGAACTCAGAGGCTTTTAGTCTGCATAAAATCAGGACTGTTATTTAGTCCAAGTCTGCTTTAAAATGCTCAATTACAAAAAAAACATCCAAAATAATACAGATATTATAACTCATAAGCTAAGCCAAGATAAAACATCCTTATTTTTGTATGGAGGAAAAAACAATACCAATAGCAGTATTAATTTATACTGATACCAGTATTAATCCATACCAACACATGAACTTTGGTATTTTTGAAGAAGATTACTAGCCACTCAAAATTATTTTAAGAGCACATCATAGCTTTAAGTCCACAGAAAATACTGCAAGCATACAGTATATACCAGAGAGGCAGCACAGATATTTTTCACTAGTCTAACAAACTCAAATATTAAGCTAGCAGGCAGCAGAATTATTTTCCATCCTGACTTTTAATATATCTGAACATATATTTTTTAATGCAAAAATCAACTGGAAGGAACAAGAGCTGGCAGAGAGCAATAGGCAAATGTTCACGAGAGAACATTAAGTACAAGAAAAAAAAATTTCAACACTAAGAAATTGAAATAGTATATTTCTTCATTTAGAGAAACACTTTCCTTTTGAAAGTGCCTTCTATTTGTCTTTATACAGTAAGTGATTAAGCTTAAGGGAGAATGTAGCCCCGAAACAAGGATAAACAGTATTTGAAATCTAAGCCTCTTGGCTCTTAAGAAAACTAATTTTCTGTGTGATGGGCCTCACCTTTCCCCACAACAGGTATTCAACTCCACCGCTTTCTTGTACATAAATGTAAAGTAGCATTTTGCTTCACATTTTCTTCCAAATGAGCCTGAAGCTCCACTGAGGGCAAGCACCAATATAGACTGGCCACTTGCAATTTAAGACACTACTGGGAGGGAGACACCCTGGTCTACACTAAAGCTGCAAGCGCTGGAGCGGCTCCAACCAAAACTCATACAGGAATGCTGGCACAGCTGCAGAGCCTCCACAGTCTCACCAGGTGACCAGACCAGACTTGATCTAAGAAGGGGAATCCACACACAATTCCTGACTACCCAGGAAAAAAAAAAACAAAACACAAAAAATCCCCCCAAATGCACAAGAATTCAACAGCCTCTTCTGCTGCTGCAGTACCAATTGCAGTCTAGAGTTCCCAAAGGCCCTCTAAATCCCTCTATGCTGTGAAGGCAGCTTTGGGTGTACCACATCCCCCTGCTCCTGGCCTCTCCTTGGCCATTCCCTCCAGCACCGATAGCCTGTACCATCTCCTTCACAAAGAACTGCCACTCTGCACAAAGTGACAGAGAAAACAAAACATGCACAGGCCCGAATTTTATCTATGATGATTAATCCTACAGAAGCCAAATTCCAAGTTCCTGAACTCGTGCAGAACACTTTACATAGCTGCATCAAGAAGAAAGGCTTGTAAGCAAGCACGTTGCACTATGCTGGTCACGTGCAAGCTGTCAAACTCAAGCATTGAGAAGGCATTAATATAGACAACAAATAGCAGAAAGCTGGTATGTCTGGGAGAGAAAATAAATTGGCAGCCCATCTATTTAAATGCCGTTAAGTTTAAATTTAAACTAAATTACAAGGTTTGAAATTAGCCACATTGCATGACTTCCTTCCCTTCTCCCCATCAACTTCAATACCTGGCCCAACTTGTAAAATAACCGAGTGCAAACTAAGAGAAGTCCAGTCAGATCTTTTAAGAGAGACCTTGTTTTACTTAACAAATGGGAATCTACATTCAGACAGTGACAGAATCACACAAAATTGGCAGAAGATTTTTCCAAGTGACCTCAAGTAACTAGGTTCACAAATCCCATCTTCCACAGTTGCTATTACATAAAGCTTTATTTCAGGTATTATTCCTTAAGAGGCTGTCTGTGAGATGTAAATGTAGAGTTCTGTAAAAGCTGTCTTAGGCCAGACAGAATGGATCAAACTGCATGAAAAGCACCAACAGGAAGAGGGAGAGCAGGGGTTTCACAACTTTAATCTTCACTAAATACTAATCTCTCACTCAGCTTGTTCACCCTGTTAAAAGGATGCTCTATGCAGAAAATGCTACGCTATACTGTAAATGAAGGGGTTGACCACACACTTACTTTTAATTATAATGTGCTAAGAGACAACGACATCCAGAGTGAATTAGAGAAAGGCCAAGGAATAATAAGAAAAATGGTAGTGTCGTGACTTTGTCACAACAAATGAGACTGTTCTGGCAGTGCCTGAGGAAAGCCCCACAAGGGTAGGGATCATCCTGGTGCCAGAATGGATACCACTTGGAGCAAGAACACCTCGGCACCACTGCCCCTTCGAAACAGGCACTGAACACAGAGAGGAGAAAATGGAAGAAGTCCTCGCCTAGCAAGCAATGTTCCTCAGTCACAGAAGCTGCTCCCAGGATCTCACACAAGAGACAAGAGCCTTCTCTCACTGATATTAATGTGAAGAATTCTGCAAACAGTTTTCAGGAAAGAGTACTTGTAAATTTCTGAGACACAACCACCTGCCTCCCATTTGCCCTCTTCCCACTTACCTCCCAGCTGTGCTATTCAGAACTGGGCACAGGCAGGAAATAAGTAAAATTCACCTTCTGATAAAAGCACATGTAAAGGTTTCATCACTGGTTTGGACAGAGCCATGTAATTTTACACTCTGTGTTTCTCAGATTAGTTAAAAATCATTGGAAAATAAACATGCTCGACTACAAACTCTACAACACTTGCTACCTTCATATCAAGGTTCCCTGGCACTAGATAAAAGCAGTAAGACATTGATTTTTAAGCACCTCCAGGAATAGAATGTAATTTCTCAAATCCTACCTTTTACCAATATTTATTACAAGATGTATAATTATTTTCTTGCCTTAATTTGAGGATTCCAGCTCATACATGCTGCTTGACTACCAACACACATGCTATACATATAGCAGATATGCTTGACTAGCATTCAGTAACCAAAGATGAAAGGCCTGGCTTGACCAACAGTTGTTTAACCCAATGCAGTCCTTCCCCACCTCCACACACACACAGTCCTGCTCAGTCTTTGTCCTGCTTCTAAGTTATACGCTTTGTCTACAGCTTCACTAGACCCAATTCAGGCTACCCAAACCCTGCCAAGGAACCCAGCAGAACAGAGGGGAAAAACCAAACTCCCTGTCACCCACCACAGGAAACACAAAGCTCTTACTGCAAACCATTTTCCCCCAGTTGCTATAAAGAGAACACCTTCCTGGGCCTACCCTGCTTCCTTTGACTTCTCTAAACATAAGCAAACATATTAATTCATAAATATCCCAGGAAGCAGCAGTGACCAGATAGCCCAGATGACTATTTCTTCCCCGGGGGAAGAAAAATCAGCACACTAGCATTAACGATAAGAGGCCCTGGGATGGGTCACTGAGAAAACTACCACACATCGGCAAGCACGCTATCCCTTTTTCTATCATTAATTCAAATTTAAAAGAAGGCTGAAGTGGCTGAGCGTTGGACCACTCACTGAACTTACAGTCACTTAATGTCCATCGTGACACAGAATTAGTAAAAATGCAAATACTGCTTCCGCCTTGCATACATACACATATTGGTTTAAGATGTGGAAAGAATAATGCAAGCCAATTTCAGGTTTAGCAACTTACTGTCCCCTCGTTCTCAACAGTGGTCTGAAATTGTGCCAGAAAATACCTAGAGGTGAACTTTCAGCATGTTTGCTATTAACTCAGTTTAAACTTGTGAAATGTTGTCTAAAAGGACAATTTTTTTCAAGAAGAAACTCTTGAAGAATTAGGAACAGTTTTGTTTCTATGTTCCTCACAGCAAGAGGGAGGAAGAATCACCAGGAGGGTAGTCTAGTCTCGCCTCTTATTTTAACAACCATCAAGGTAAGTCAAGACTGCGCTGACGTGCTTAGACAATCTTAGGCTCTTCAAAACAGAAGAAAGCTTTTGTTTAACAGAATTCTGAATTAAGTAGATATGCACAGATAATTTTTTCTTATTTGTTGAGCTGAATTAAATACCAGCTTGCACTTGTACATCTCTTTCCACTTCCCTCACTGTCTCTTGTTAATAAGAGAAACCAACAGATGGAAAAGAAATTTTAAAAATAGTTTTTCTGCGTACTCTGAAAAAGAGTGAAAGCATTTGGTTTTGCAAGATAGAAGATGTTATAAAAAGAATTTGAAAAAAGCAAACAGCATTCAAAATGTGAACATGTGCAATGTTGTGCTTTTAAGCCACTCTTACAGAAATTTGCCTCCAGACAGAAATAGCAAGAGCATCACTAAACTACAGCCATTCAAACCGAGATTACTATACTCTATGCACCCATCAAGCTGCTCTGACCCAAGATATTTGGAAAATGAAATGCACAATTCCAAACACAAATCTTAAATACATTAAACCTTACAAATGCTTCTATGAGTTTAAAATGGCCTTAGTTCAAGCACTAAGGACTTGTCTAAATTAAGTTCAAGAAAGCCTTTTAGTACCAAATGAGTACATGCTAGGTTAAAGCACTTTATTGTTTGCTCAGCCTGAAGCTAACATACATAAATTAAGTGACAAACTTCCCCTTGTCAAGCTCCAAGAATGTTTTAGAATTTCCATAATTAGGTATATCTACTTTCAAGACACTGTGAAACCACGATTAAAGCTCCCTAGGAAATTCTGACATCCTGCCAGTGACTAAGGATGACTTGGAAGCCCAGTTCACTATCTGCAAAGACAACAGGGGCATGAAGAGGAACAGGAAGAGGAGGGCAGGGGATAAGTGATTATTTTTCTGTGTTAGAAAGGTAGGCAATACTTTACCTGAATGCTTGCAAGGCCAGAACATTCTTTTACAGTTTCTGTTGGTAAAGCCTATGTTATAACCCTGGCTCTCTTATATTATTTCTTCTCCCTCCCAGCCCAAACTTCCTTGCAATCCCTTTCACGTTCACACTAAAGCTGTGATCTCTGTAAGCCTCATCGCTTTTCTTTTTCCTGCCAATTCATCCTTTTCATTCTCTATTCCAGACACTCTGCCCTATGAATCATCCTCTTTTTATTTCTGTCTCAAAAAATCTTGTTGCTCCAGTTGTCCACATTTCTGGAGTCTGCCCAAAATACAACATGTTATCCCCTTCCCTCAAGACACTCAAAAGTACATGCACTTTCTCACACACTCTCCTTGCCACCCATCAGCTGGTTTTTAGTTTATGAAATTCAGTGTATCAACACTTTAAAACCTAATTAGAAGGAGGGATTGGGATATACAGGTGTCCTGTGGCACAATCATTCACTCCAACCTGCTCCCTCAGCAGCACTGCTCAACATGTCATCCACAAAGCAATGGGGGAAGAAGGAAAAGTTCAACAGCCTCATGAAGCGCATGCAGAGATGAAAAACCACATTATTATCAGCATCATTTTAATTGAAATTTTTACAAACTATGAATAATAACAAAGTTCTGTATCCCACAGCTGGTCTACCACAGATTTTTTAAACAGGCCAGATGTTGCATTGAAAGGCTATGTTACATTTGCATACCCAAAAAACCTGCTAATGTCAAGGATGAAAGATTGGCTTCAACATATATGGTCTGGTTCACATATTTTTCTGAGGATTTAACCTGACTGCAGGGGAGGTGGTGTTAGATGGGAGGAACATTTTATTTAGAAAATATGAACAGGTTCTAAAACAAACAAACAAAAAAATGAAATCTATTGCATGTTTTAAAACCAGTACAATTCAAACAGCTCAGGCCACTTGCATCTTGGAGATTTTGTGAGACTTCTACCCAAGATCAGAGCCAGCTGGCATTTTCCACATTTTTGCAAGAACTTTTTTACCCTTTCCCAGTCTCTTGGGAAATATTGACAGTGCACTGCTACAGGTCCTCAGACATGAGAACAGCAAGTAGCAGTGACAGCCCAGTCAAAGCAAGAGCTACAGCATTGCTTTAGATAGAAGTTAAATGGAGTAGTCTTGCATTAACACACCACCATTCCTGTTATCCTCTTAAAATTCAATAATCTCAGAAGTTTACAAGCACAATACACCGAATGAATCAAAGCTGACTACTCAAAATTCCTAAAATACTTTGTCGGGCAGGATGCAGAACAGAGCGTTCAGCCTATCTGATACATAATCAGGCCAAAACGTCACTGTTTTTCCTTTGAGATATACATTTAAGAGTAAATGAGAACACAAGGTATATACCATAAAGGATCAGCATTTGCTTTAATTCTGAACTAAAGTTTAAGCTATGAGAGATTCATCACCAACAGATCTTGAGTCTCTTAAAAGTGCCTTAAATAATCTGTCCCAAAGTTACGTCCCAGTTTATTGGGAAACTTCTGCCAAGGTAGGTAATTTTGGTGCATTGCTAGAGAGAGGACATTTGTAAACTAAAACCTCCGAAACATTTTCTGCTGTCTGTATGCTGATGTAAGGATGCTGTATAATATTGGGAAAAGCACGTCCACACCTGCCAGCTGCAGCAGATGACCTCTAACTTTCTGGGCCCCTCCAAATACAGCTTTGCCAACTTGAGCAAAGCTGCACAGGGACACAGTAATTTGTGTGAACTAAGCCAAGAGTTATGTAACGGACATTTATCACACTTAATTCCAATCACTTTCTCTACAGGCAAATATATTTAGCGGAAAAGCTGCTATTGTGACTGTAACTTTGTCGTCTTGTTAAGTGAGGTGGGAGGGAAGACTCAGTAAGTAGAGCCACTAAGCAACAGTAAATACATCAAAACAGTAACTAAATGGAAACATTTGTTCCAAAGTAGCCTGTACACTTAAGAGCGAGCAATAGCTACTAAAAAGAAAATACATTGTGTTCAATTATGGGCTAATATAGGGCTTCAATGAGTGTCTCCAGTGCAGCACTACTGCAGCTAGGAGTCTTCCCCACCCTGAATACTCTTATTAAAGATAAAAATACATCAAATAAAAGTGTCTCTGGAATTGCCCTTCGGTATCTCTGAACTCATGTTACATTGTATTACTTGCAAAGTGACTTGTCTTTTGAAAACGACAGCCTGGGAATTCGTTCCCCAAAAGCTGACAGTTGGTTTTACATTTGTGCCATGGCAAAGAGCACGGCATGACAAAACGCAAAACAGACCAACTTTAGGACAGGGCTTCGACCTTGAAAGTTTGCCTGAATTTTTTTCAGTCTGTCAAAGCAGACAACTGGCTCTTCTGAATTAAAAACACAAAAACAAAACCAAAAAGAAACAAACAAAGAAAACAAACCATGACAGCTACACAATGTTAAAATCAAGTTATTTTATTGATTTTATGATGTTCACGTATGTTTGAGAGATTCATTTAACCAATAAATAATTAGCCAAGGATTAATTCTGATCTCTCCAGCCTATGCATTTCACCTCACAATGACTTCATTAAGTCAAGATACAACTTCCATAACCCTATTTAGCTTTGTTCGAAAACCGGTGGTGGAGAAAACACCATGATTCTAATAAAAATTAGGAGTGCTGTACAGCTATTGCAGAGCACTTACTCTGGTCCACAAAGTATTTGTTGTCTGCAATGAGCTAAGCAAAGTCATATCCCAAGTTATGCCCCATAAGCTGGAAGTTAAAAGTGCATTTCAAAAAAAAAGGATCGATTTATCTGATATGGAATCAAGCAGAAAGTCAATCAAGTAAACATTGTCGTTACTTGAGAAAATAACAAACATTTAATTTACTGTCTTACAACTTCAGTTTTCTAGGAAGAAAAAAGTCTTCATATTCCCTCATAAAACATGACAACCATTCACTTTCAGTAGCCCTTCTTGATAAGATACCACATACTGACTTGGAGTTATATTTAGCCTGAAACCAGCCTTCTCTCTTTCATTATAACTAGGTATCTAAATGTCAGCTACAGTGTTAAAGCTTTTTCCAAAAGTAGGAATTAAGTGAACTTTCAAAAATATCCATAACATATTATTACATTATATATAATTCCTAGAAAACAAATGGTATTTTAGGGAAGAACAACTGCATTCTTACTTTTTCCCTTCCTCGTTCTATTTAATCCTTAGTTCTTCCTGAAGGAGTAATGGAGTCAGTAAAGAAAGAGTGGTAAATTTTAAAATCATCTTCCATTATCCAAAATCATCTTCCATTTCTCTCAAGCGCTCCAACCGGCCACACCTGCCCAGAAGCAGAGTGTTCAGAGAATACAGCCAAGCCAAGGACAGCAGGCTGCATCCACTCGCACGTGCCCGCTCCCCACAGCTGCAAGAGGAGACGGGATTATGAAAGCAGGAAGTTCTGTATCACTGGTGATCGCCCAAAAGAAGCTATGACATGCAGCGGACACCCGACTGATGTTCATGATGTGGGGACAAACACCTACCCTGGTTTCAGGAAAAATCACTTTAGTACCATGTTTCCTCAGTCACTTTTAGTGGAAAGGCTACCTAATTTTTATAGAAAAAGCTACTGCCCCCCCAAAAACATATAAACTGTTGCCCTAATGGTGCTCATTTACAGCTAAATATTGATTAAGATACAAGTCTCTTTACATTCCTTTATTATTTTTATTCCCTCCTCTTTTGATTGCTTTAGAGGAGGGAGTTTATAAATCACTGTGAACTATCTTCTGGTGTCATTTAGACTACAAGGTAAGGGAAAAAAAATAGAAATCCAGTGGACATTCCTGAAGCAGTATTTGAAGCTTTAATACAGACCACCACCAAAACACAGTTCTCCACACCTACCTTCTCCCCCAGGAAAGAGGATGCAAAAAGAAGACTTGTGTAATAAAGCTTAAATTTAGATCAGAGGGTTGTTTCAGTTTGGGGCTTTTTTGGTGAAGAAGAAAAAAAACCAACATTATTAATAAACTTTACATGGTCTCAAGTGGATAAAGAAGGGCACAAACTCCTGCAAGTAAACAGGAGAAACTAAATCCTCTGAAGACAGGCAGGAGCTACCACTGCACAACAGAAAGCAGTCTCTATCAGCAAAGGCAAATAAAACCAATGTACCAAACGTAACTGCTTCCTGGAAAAAAGAAAAATATTAGGAAAAAAATCTGCAAAGCAATTGCTTTTGCCATATTTTCTACTCACCGATACTACGTCTTTTATAAAATATATCTGAGAAACCATTTTAACCAAACCATCCAAAAATCAGAATTACTAACTCATTGATAGACCAGATACAAGTGATTTAGGGTCAAAAACTAACAGCTGAGCTCGGAAAGCAAGCATATCTGTTATCTTTTCACAAGGAAGCAAAAGTGATTCAAAGGACAGACTTGGAAACAAAGGAACAAAAACTGAACCTTGATCCAGTTGCAGATATGTTTTCTCCCAATATAACCCTTTTTCCCCTCTCTTCCTGTTGTCATTCCTTCATTTTTCCACTGTTTTCCTTTAGAAGTAGTTTTCTTTTTCAAACAGTGCAAGCCAAATTTAACCTCATTTATTACTTGTAAATTTTATTTATAGTTGTTCCTGTCCTTTTTAAAATATCCAAACCAAAATAAGTCAAGGGGAAGCCAGAAACAGAGATGAAGAGGGAATGAGTTCAAAACCCAGAACATGTTGGATCAGTCAAGAACAGACCTCCTACAGACCCTCATCATCCCTTGACAGCCTACGAACATGTCTGGTGGGAAGAAACGAAAGAAAGGGAGATCTCTTTCCCCGTTGCTCTGAAGTGATATGATCACCATTAGCCAAGAAGAGGGAATGTCTGGTTTTGATTCCTTCACTCTTCCAAATGAGCTAGGTAAAAGTGTTGAAAAATTATTCAAGAAAATATCTTTCCCTTGCCAGCTACTTAATAAACAAAAATATAAAGAAAAAAATGACTGCAATTGGAAAGGAATTATAATATATACACACTTTATACATTTGTATAAACACATTGTAAGCCTTGCCAATTTAAGACACTCTTCTTCCACCACCCACAACTACTTCCTTTTATCTTATCAGAAAAATCACTCTTCACCGCTGTAGGCTAATTACACCATCTGTTTAGCCCCAGTACAGTAACACTGAGACATGGCACATTAATTCCTTAACTTTCCCACATGGAACTGCCTTGTGTTGCCCTTGTACTCGTAAAGACACAGGCTGGGCAGAAGAATGGTGAGGGGGGGTTGTGGAAATCAGCCTCACTTTATTTGTATTCCCTCTTCCTCTACCACAGCTCTGCTACCAGGCTTCACAGGGATTTAAGCAATCTGACAATTTCTCCCTACCTCACCTCAGTACAATAGTGCCAGTTGTCAGGACCAGCAACAAGAAACATCAATCATGGGCGCGCACACAAAGGAGGAGGCAGAGTCCATGCAAGTCTGCACTGCTCGTTGTATCAAGTGAGCTGCCTCCCTCCGCAGTGGTCAGAGATCACTGAATCTCAAGTCAGAGCCTTCCTTGGGAAACAGGAGACACAAAGCCCTGCATTAAAAAGCAGGATTTCTCGAGCTTTTGGAAAACAGGACACCCCCCACACACCACTTTGACCTCTCCAAAGCAAACACGTCCTGGCCTGTGCACCAGGATTAGACACAGCACGCAAACTGCTGGCTGTCCCCCAGGTGGGAGATGCTACCCACATAACCAGTACATACCACGCATGCTGGCGTGCTGGGAAAGGCCTTCACAAAAATTTCTAATATCTTGTCTTTTTCTTTTCTCTCAACCCTTCCTCCACCCCCTCCAACTCCTTTAAATAACCCAGAACATTTAGGAACATTGCTACTTTGAATTCCTTACTTAAGTTAGTCCCAAATAAAAACAAATCAGTAGCTTTGGGGTGCAAACCACTGCAGGGTCAGGCAGGCGACACAGGAGTTAGTCCAAGCCCTGTGCTATCTTGCTCAATATCAACAGCCTGGGTTCGAGAATTGGCACCTTTCACCGGAGACCATCACTCCCTGCTCCCTCACAGATCCATGAGGCAATAAGGTTATTTAACCTTGCTCGCTCTCTCTCAGTTAAAACTGCATAGGAAACCGTTTACCAAGCTGATCTGGACAAGTGGACTGAAGACTGAACACATGAAGAGGGGAGGCAGAAGACATGGTAGGGCAGTCACCTCTGTGCAGCAGCAGCTACAAGCAGCTATATGCAGCCTCTTCAGACAGCAAAGCCTCAGCAAGAAGAGAACACACTTGTCTGCATCCTTGACACTTGTAAGAATTTTCTTCTACAGCTCTGAAAGTTAGAAAACTTGGACTTAACTTTGAACGCATCTGGGATTCTCTGTATTTCCCTCCTCTCCTCCCTTAGAGGCATTTTTGCATTTGTAACGCGGTGATACAAAACCCCCATCATAAAGTCATGTTCCAGTTTAGAAACTTTTCTTATCAGAAAAGAATACCTGCTACTGATAGCCATTAATATTACACTGAAGGTGAAAGGAAAAATTCATCACTTTGCATTGCTCAGCCAGATAGCTTTATTAACAGCTATTTATAGATTCCCGTTTCTGCTATACGTCACAGGCTTGGGTTTTTTTTTATTTGTGGTTTGTTTTGTTTTGTTTTTAATAAGGCATGATGGAGTCTGGAAAGGGTAGAGCCAGAAATAATAGAATACTTCATCTTCAAGATTGTTCAGGAGGATATTTGCATTCATCTAGAGAAGAGCAAGGGCACAGGTCACAGGGAACAAACTGGGACACAGAGGAGGGGAAAAACGCAAAGGTGAATAGAGCCCAAGTACAGTCAATACCTCTGCCCTCACGTCCCATCAAAAGCACACATCAGGTGTGGATGGGATAGGGACAAAAATAAAACTATTATGTTTTCCTTGCTAAAATATTATGCTTGTATCTTATACACAGCTATTTTTAATGTTCTGTAGAGAAATTAGAAGCATTTTCATCACTACATCTTTCCTGACCTTTTTACTGACAAGACTACTGAAAAGGGAAGCAAGAAAAAAAAAAGTCATTAAGTTACTTCAGTTAGGTAATTGCAAGTAGAGAAATGGTAAACATTTGGCCAAAACCATCCAGATTTCATTCCGTAGTGCCTTACACAAACCATTCCTGTACAGAGCAAACTTTAATACAGCCACAGCTCAGTGAAACTACCCAAGGAGTGGGCTGGCTCATATTCAGGGGCTCCTAGACAGTAAGGTCAGGGATACACTGTGCAAGACACACTTCATGTGGCACTGTACTTGTTTCTATTCTCTGAGGCACTTTCCTATCATGGAGATAAAAATGCAGAGCCAAGCATTCAGTTCTATGACAGCCGTATCTGCCCTTCCAGCTAATGGAAAAGTACCAAACATCAACACTAGCCCATAGAGAGGAGGATCTCGCATGACGACTGCTGTCATTTAACATGCTTCCTGCCCACTCACAGGCAACAGCAAGGCCAGGGTAAATCACTAGGTAACTTTATTAACCAGGTAATCCATTAACTTAAATTGTAGGACATAAAGTACAGAACCTGTACTAATCAATTCTGAAGAGGTGCTCAGTAGGCTCTTTTCCTTTTCAAAGTTGCTTTGATACCGCAAGTCTGAAAATTCTCCCAGACATCCTGAACTAGAAGACAATAAATGTTGTGAAAACATTATGTGTTCCACAATGGAACAGAAATTCTACTAACTAGCCTATCATCTTCTCTTACCTCGATTTATAACACACATCCTTATGCTTAACATGAACATAAACAAAATATTTATATTTTACTAGTAAAATAACAGTTGTGTTTGCTTAAGAGGCAGGTCCCTGCAACAATGTGCCTTTGCCTTTCCTATACCTACCACTTACTTGCTCACAGAAACAGTTCACACACAGCTCCTGTACCCCAATATATACTTGGCACCAACCAGGTATCCCAACACTGGTAACCAAAAAAAAAAAAGAAAACAACAATTCTTCCCCTCTCCCCTATGAGAACATTGTCATCCAAATATAAGTGAACCAAGGCAGTTTTGTTGTCGCATAAACTGTAGCTCATTAAAGCACAAACAAAACCAGCTTTAGTTTTACATGAAGAAAGGGATTTATGGCTTGATGAGAAACAAATTGCCAAAAACCCCACTGCAAACTTGCAACCTAATTAAACGCCTTCTGTTACACATAGCATGAAAACTACCACCACTGCTTTTTATGCCTATAAAACCACTCTTCCTTCTAACTGTTATTTACCTCCTGTTGACCAAGTGTAGAAAAATGCTGGCATGCACCCCCCAGGATTTCCATAAGCTCCTACAGACAGTATAGCTCTGTGTACTGCCATTCTTGTGCCAGCTTGCAAAGAAACATAATTATACGCCCAAACAGAAGGCATTTATTTCTGGGTGGCACACCTTTGACATTAAAAAAGCATTGTCAATAACTTAATTGTCTTGTTATCTCAAGTGTAATACATGCCATCAAAGGTTAACGACATAGACCATTTCCCTCACCCCAAAAACTCCCTAGAGAAGTCAAAATTTGAAAAGATGACTCCCTAGAAACATCTGGCAGTCATACAGTCAGATTAAGTAAGTACACATGAAATGCTAAGCACCTCTTTAGTATTTCATTATCTCCCCAGCACATAGCTACATTGTATCAGATACAACACTCAATCTTGCACTTTTTAATTTTGAAAGCAAGTATTCACTAAGATCTGAAATTATTTAAAACAGAACTCAAAAATCTTAAAAACAAAGTATTTCAACTGTACATGAACACCGTAAAGTATTGAAGCATCTCAGTGAACCAGAAAATAGAAAATAAGCTAAATATACCCAGCAGTCAAGCAGTACAAGTCTTGATGTTTTTCACGATCCTGCACATAAAGTAAAATTCTGGCAGCTTCAATGGCAAATTTTCACTCAATATCTGCCTGCTAGCACATCACCAAGTCTTTCAGGAAGACTTCTTTCATAAAAGCTACAATAATTAACTGCAGTGTTCAAGGAAAAACACAGGAGAGCACTTCCCAAATTTCAAAAGTCCTTAGCAGAATTCAAACACCTATTATACAAATGTATATCCAATTATGTTTTCATATCCAGAAAACAATAGTCAGTGTAGCTACTAGCCAGAAGTTTTGGTAAAGAGTCAGTTAAGACAATGCAGGAGACACTGTTTCAGTGTAGGCATCCTAAAATCGACTGGGAACCACTGCAGAAGGGGAGGGTGACACTGGTAACAAATGACAATGAAAAAACATCCCATTTGCTTTTGTTCTCTGAAGTTAGGTTAAGTTTCCATGTAGAAAAAGAGTCCTCTAAACTTTTCCTACTGGCAGCTGTACCATAACTCCTAAGTATTAAAAGTCCTTCTGAAGAAAACAAACCTGACCTTTTTTTACCACTGTCAAATGTACACATCCTGACAAAACAGACTTGGTAACTCAATGAGAATCAGATTCATCTAGTAACACTTTCTGGCTCATGAAGACCCCCAGAAAAGGCTGCCTTTAACTACTCTGAAAGTTCAAACCTTTAGGGGTGGAGGCGGTGGGTAGAACAACCCAAAAATTAAAATAAAAAAAATAAAAAAAATCAGACAGCTAAGCATAGCATAGACTCTTCCAAGAACCAAACATCCAGTGATCAGGTAGAACAATGACACAAGTGTTACAAAAACATGTGAATTTACACTCCGAAAGCAAATCCTCACATGAAATACTGTCCATATATAAGGCTGCTTTAAATTACCTTCTGAGAAGTCTGAATTTACATCATAGATGTGGCTACATCAACAGTTTCTAACACGGAATTTTTCACACACATTACAGGCTGTTCGTGAAACTGATTTTTTTTTTTAAGTCACAGACCATCCCCTTCTGCTACACTTACTTCTTCACACCTCACTTTTCTTATGTATGATGAAGTAGAGCTCCTGTAGAGTTAGTTTATTCAAGCACACTGATCAGATAAAGGAGAGATTACAGGCATCTAGAAACTACGTGTTAATGATGACTCACTTTTTACCACTTTGTTTTACAAATCTATCTTGTACGCCAAAAAACACCCCATGTCTGAACATTTTGGGTACAAGAGAACAGCCATAAGTCTTTCTACAGGCACCATTTTATAGTCCTACACCTATAACTACCACAAACTCACACTATTTTTCTCCCCCTATTTTCAATGTGTCCCAAAGAACTTTAAAGATACTTTATACCCAGGTTAGTTTCTGTCTTCCCAAACCATTTCCTTGGTAGACCACCAAGGCAATGCCATTTTGTATCTGATCATGGAAGTGTCCAACTGTTTTTAAACCTGTGTTTTCAAATACCCACCATTCCACAGCAGAAATAACCAGGGGTACTGCTGCTACGCCCTACGCAGAATCGGGCACCACAAATACAGTCCTAGGCCTTTCCCTCATCTCTTGCTGCTGCTGCTCAGTAGCTCCCCTTCAACTTTGAGCTACATTTCAAGGAAAAAAACAGTTCCCAGTGCTTCTGTTCCTGCTTCCTTGACTACACACTAAAACCTGTTTCAACATAATTTAAGCACTAGGTTCTTCCCACATGCACCGCAGCATAACCTGAGTCCACAGTTGCTACAGTCACTGGCATGCTTGAAGTTCATGCCCTACCTTCTTCTCCTGTGACAACTTGTTCAAATACCTATACCTCTAGATACACAGGGAAATTGGAAACAAAGTGCTGCTAAGAAGAAGGGAGGTTAAAAAAACCCCTTATTTCACTATCTGTTTTCTTTTTAGCTGAGGAGAGCATAGTAGAATCCAAGTTGTTCTGATCCATAACACAAGGTACCAAAAACACGCAGTATGCAGTGCTTGGCAGATGCTGCCATCTCCCACTACAGCACCTCTCAGCCTTTCAGACTGCAAAAGATGGGTAGAAAGCCTTCCACTTTTTTTATTCAAGCCTACCTAGTGAGAAAAACACTGTTGACTTTCACTTACTTGATGCCTAAATACTGAAAGCAAAGCCAGTCGAAGCAATCAGAACTCTCAGAAACACAAATCACCACATACCTTTAAACAGATTGGACACAACCTAATCCACTTGTGTTCAGTAATTGCTATGACAGTCAAACATCAAGTGCACTATCAATGCACAAGCACCTCATCCCACATCAACCTTGTTGTTTGTTGGGGTTTTTTTAATAAGCATGTAAATATTCAGACTTTCTACCTGAATTGGCTTTCTCCTCTTCCAAAATGATGTCACAACGAAGAACACTGTACCTAGTACTACCGTCACAGTTTATGGGGTCTAATTGCCTGCAATAACTTTTTTTTTTTTGGTCAAAGTATTACTTCAGCTGTGACAGTTAGCCTGAATACTTCAAAATTTGAAAAACTGTGATTCTAAGAGCCTAAATTTATCCACAACATCTCAAAATGACATTTTGGTGCAATAAGATCTCTGTATATTAAACCACCTCAATAAAAAATAGAATAAAATTGACACTCGTAGAAGTTGTTTTTAAATATTTAGAACTAGACTCTTATCTCAGTGATTTTGGTTCATTGGTGGTATCCCATGATACCAGTGCAGCTCCTAAACATAAGATATTACTTTTTAATAGCTCCATTAAACATGTTTCAAGATACAAAACAATTTTGTGAGGCCTGAGGGAATGGAAAAAGAAAGGGAAATTATGCTATGTGTGAGTCAATTATGCTATCAGTGAGTCAACACTAGCTCCTCTTCACTCTTTAAATATCTACACAGAAGACTGTTTCGTAACTGCATTCTGCCTTGGACTTTTTGACAGTACATGATCATTAACTGTTTCCTCCCAGACTCAAAAGGAAAAAAACTAGAATAAAACTATCAGTTTTTAATAGTTTGTGGTAGGTGATATATGATAAACCTAATATGTAGTTGAACAATACTGATTTAATCTACGATAAAAGTTGATTATACGGTTGGACACTGCATTACCCACTAGCATCCAAATGATCTAGCTTACACACGCAGCATTTTTAATTATAATTTAATATTCTCAGTCATGAGAGTGACAGTGAGATTCATTTGTTTATTCCATAAAAACTAAAACAACATGGGAACTCTGAGACAAAAGCTTCCTGTGTGATCATGCTAATACAACTTCTGGGAAGAGACTACTTGCAAAACCAAGAGGATGATTCAGTCTCTCTTTGTGTATTTGTTCTTTCATTCTTCTGTAGTTGAACATAAATTAGGATTAACCATTCCAGCATTTTGCATTATCTCGTTTTCCACATCATACGTCAACAATTTTCAGACTGTTGAACCAGGACTACATAAGCAGTTGTGATCTCAAAGCAAAAAGCCCAACATCCCATTACTCATATCATAGAAATAAAGTTTTTGTGTAAACTTACTGTAAGCAAATTTCACAGAAATTTGTAATAGTTTTATCTAGTTGCTTTTGTCTATTGAGAATAAATCTCAAATTTATACAAAGTAGCTTTCTATAACCTGGTCTTATATCCATGATTACTGAAAAACTAGTTTCTGAAGAGCCTGCCAATACCCAAAGCAAGATGTCAAGTATCTTCTTATTTACCTATAATCATTACAAGAACAAAATGTCTCATATCTCTTGCAGTAGTTATTACAGAGAAGCTGTAAAGCACAGCTCTAAAGAAGCCTCATTAACAATTAGTCAATTTTACTTAGCAATCCCACAAGAGCAAATAATTGGCTGTCAAGTTAAGCATCACATACCAATTCTCCTTTGAAACTACATGGCAAAAGTGAAATAACTACAGTCTTCACAAACAAGAGGTTTTGCCTCCAAAGGTGTTTGTCTTACTCCTCAAACAGTTCCTCAGCTTCCCTGGAGTCACTAAACTGAAATGCAGTAAGATAATTTTAGACAATATTTTGTGTGGTCACAGACCATGAATAAAGCCATTAAAATCCCCGCATCTACCTATTCTGATTCCCAGTTTGCAACACTCACTCATCCCTAGCACAACATGCCCTAATAGAAATAACATAGGTTACACTTAAACAATGACTACAGATCTGAATAATTAAATTGCCCATTTTATCAGAAAAGTGCCAATATCTTCTTTTTTAGTTTCTGACTGAGGTAACAGCTTAAATCCTTCTTAATTTGAGATGCAATATATCAGTATTTACAACTATCCTGTGCACTCTCATAACTTGGCATTTAAATCACTGATAATGGCACCTCTCCCCCCAGGAGGTCTGCAACCAATCTGTCAAGCAGATCCCATTTCAGCAAATCTTCCTAACCAAGCAGACACAAACTTCTCAATTCGGTGACCTGCCATCCTATCTACTAATGCTTTAGTTGTTTTCCTTTTATTCAAATATGGCAAGACTGACAAGTGTTTCAGCCTGTTGAGATGTATACTAAAGCTGCATTTCTCTGTACAAGACCTTCGCTTTAGTTCTGGTGGTGCCAACAAGCATAAACAGATACTGTCCCTGAAAAGACGGTCCTTTCCTCAGAGACTCATTTTTCCACTGGCATCAGAGAAACAATACAAATGAGCAGGACAGAAGTCAAAACGCCCCCCTTCTGGCAGGAATACACAGGACGTGCAAACAACAAGTTTTTATTACACAAGAACAGAAAACATCCTTCAGGCTCCTTCTCCATTGGTACCACCACATCCCCAGTAAGCTTCTTACTCCCATAAAACCTCCTATGCTGGGTTTGTTGTTGTTATAAAGATAAAAGATCCACTTATAAACAACATAAATCTTTCCCTCTGTAGCCCTACAAGTTCTTTTATGATCTTCATTAAGGGAAAAACACAAGTCTCATACAGGCAAGTACAGAACAGTCAAATCATCTGGAAGATTATCACTGGGAGTAGATATCTCCGGGAAGAGATAGTGAAGAAAGTGGTCTGGCTTCAGCACAGCAGTCTCTACATACTCTACACTTGGCTTGTGGACTGCCTGTCTTCGTCAGTGGTCCTTGCCTGACTGCTAATAAGTCACTTAAATCTAATTTCCTAATCTATACCGCAACAAAAAAACAACAAAAAGGTGCAAGTGTTCCCTATGGCAGATTTATTTTTATTATTTGTATTTTTTAAACAGACAATTAAAAAATAAATACCTATATTTCACAGGTTTAGCACAAGAGCAGCCAGGTGAAATCAGAGGATTCAAGAGTTGGAAGGTGGAACTAACAGCTGGAGATTGCATTCACCCAGCTACGATAAGCAGCAGCCAGGCTAGTCTCCCTGACTCCTCCTTAACCCACCACGAGAATGAGTGTACTTCAGCCTAGCTGAGGATTCCACCAGAAGCAAATATTAACTCCTTCCAGCAAATACTACATCTGTGTGTAAGGGCATGACATTTTCTAATGCGAAAGAACTTTCAAACTTTCCCAAAAAACCCCTATCTTTAGTCACAGCTGTTTTATAAATGGAATCAGACAACTTCCTTGCTCAGATAAACAAAGTATCAAGAGGCCTAACTGCATTGGTGACAGAATGTGTGAAGTTTCCTAACTCCTGCTAAACGATCATGAATTTTAAAAACGCACTTTTAAAGCATCTATAGGAAGAACAAGGCGATTCTTGGCACACTGAAAGATAATTTTTTCAAGTTCCTAAGTTTTTAGCTTGAGCAGAGAAAGGCAATCTGATACCCAATCAACAAGCTAACGAAAGACTAAGAAATACAAAGAGAAAACTCCATATTCAAGACGATAATCAACAACATTTCTCAGTTTATGCTTTCTCCGTTTTATAACAGGCACATGAACCATGGACACGGTATATACAAGTACATTTTTGACCTATATCTAATCTTTTCTAGTGAGAGGGAGATATATTTATCTACACACTCAGGAAATACCCAGGGTATTTCAATTCTATTGAAAAATATTCTGCTAATTTTAAAGGATTGACTTATATAATGTTGGAGGAAGAAATCTGGTTCTAGGCTTATTTAAAATGTTCTAAAAATAGAGGAAAGTTAAACATAGCTAGAAGCACATTGCATAAAACATACATATCACTACATCAGTGCTATGAATAACTGGTAGGAAACACTTTCTCTCTGTTAGCATCTTTAGTCAGTGGGACTAGCCGTATACAATGCAAGAGAAGCAAGGGAAAAGACATAGAATGGTGAGAAAAAAAAACAAAAAAAATAAATCACCAAGCTAACTGCTACACTAGCCCTTAGCTATTAATAGAATAGCCATTAGGATAGCTTAATAGTTAGCTATTCTTCAGCTATTCCTTGATTAACATAATTAAATAAAATTCAGAGCGAGCAATTAAAAACCTCAATCCAGTTTGAAGCTGACTTGAATACAAAACTTGAACTTGAATCTTAACATGTATTTCTTTCGAGGTATCTTTCCCCTTCCAGCTTCATTTCTTTCCAGGTGAAGAATGTCTACTGCTTCATCATAGGCAGAATGCTCTCTGCAAATCTACATACAATGATTAATTTTACACATCAACATAATGGCTAGGAGACCAACTTGGGAGTAGGCTGAGTGAGGCAGGGACAGTAGGGAAAAAAAAGGTATTTTTTCTAAATAGAAGTGCCAAGGAAACATCATTTTCCTAGCTTATCATCTATAAATCCGAGTATGGTAAAGATGTACAGTCTACAGTGATAAACGTAACTGTTGGGGTGTTTCAATTTACACAGGGCTTGGTTTTATGTTTTTCTCTTTTGTTTTAAAGAAAAAAAAAAGTATCTGTTCAGAGATGCAATTTAAATCAACAAATTAAAGCTAAGCCTTAATCCATAGGTAACAAAGTTTGCTGATGACACTAAGCTGGGAGGGGTGGCTGACACACCAGAAGGTTGTGCTGCCATTCAACAAGACCTTGATAGGCTGGAGAGTTGGGCGGGGAGAAACTTAATGAAATTCAACACGGGCAAGTGCAGAGTTTTGCATCTGGGGAAGAACAACACCATGCACCAGTACAGGCTGGGGGCTGACCTGCTGGAGAGCAGTGTAGGAGAAAGGGACCTGGGAGTCCTGGTGGACACGAAAATGACCATGAGCCAGCAATGTGCCCTTGTGGCCAAGAAGGCCAATGGCATCCTGGGGTGCATTAGAAAGGGGGTGGTTAGTAGGTCAAGAGAGGTTCTCCTCCCCCTCTATTCTGCCTTGGTGAGGCCACATCTGGAGTATTGTGTCCAGTTCTGGGCCCCACAGTTCAAGAAGGACATGGAACTGCTTGAGAGAGTCCAGCGCAGAGCCACTAAGATGATTAAGGGAATGGAACATCTCCCTTATGAGGAAAGGCTGAGGGAGCTGGGTCTCTTCAGCTTGGAGAAAAGGAGGCTGAGGGGTGACCTCATCCATGTTTACAAATATGTAAAGGGTGAGGGTCAGGATGATGGAGCCAAGCTTTTGTCAGTGATGACCAATGATAGGACAAGGGGCAATGGTTGCAAACTGGAGCATAGGAGGTTCCATGTGAATATCAGGAAGAACTTCTTTACTGTGAGAGTGACAGAGCACTGGAACAGGCTGCCCAGAGAGGTTGTGGAGTCTCCTTCACTGGAGACATTCAAAACCCGCCTGGATGCGTTCCTGTGTGATGTACTCTAGGTGACCCTGCTCTGGCAGGGGGGTTGGACTAGATGATCCTTCGAGGTCCCTTCCAACCCCTAGGATTCTGTGATTCTGTGAAATTGTTGCAGTCTGTTCCAATGTATTTACACAAATATGTCTGACTGATGCATTCAGGATACAAAAGGACAAGACAAATTAAAATAACTAGTATTCGACTACAGAACAGAAAGCTATTTCTTAAAATAAGATTTCTGAAGGTTGCATGAACTTTTAAATGAGTCCTTCAATATCATTCTAAAAATCTGTATCTAGAGGTATATCAGACTTCAGCTCTTCAACAACGCATCTAATAAAAACATTGTTCAGAGGAAGTGATTGAATAAGGTTGAAGTAGGTTTGTTTTGGTTGTTGTTGGCTTTGTTTTGTTTTGCTTTTTTACTGGAATCAGACAATGACATCTCTTACATAAACCTCATTTTTTTATTTTATTGATGAGCCCTCTCGCCTTTTTTGTTTTATCTTGAAAACACAGCATGACAGAACAATTGTATTTTTGATTTAATCACTTGTTTCACCTCTCAAGTAACACAACAGCAATTTTTGTATATCATATTGCAGTACACAAATAATAAACCGACCCCCTAAGACCATAAAATTAGCACACCATAATAATAAAATGTAGTGTTTGGTCAAACAATTTTTCTTTCCATTATTCCCATTTCACTTTTCTTTTAAAAGATGACTAAAAGCCGTAATTGGAAGTGTTTCCTTCCTATCAAGTACAAAACTAACCGGTATCTGGACTATCTAATTAGAGCCTTTCAATTGCTGGGTACACACAGCTTATTGGAGCACGCCTCTATAGTTCCATATACTCAAGACTGACAAAAGTAATCATCTCCTGCAATTCACAATCAAATGTTTGCTACTCTATAGCATGTTTTGCTATACTGTGCCAAATATGACATCCTTATTTACTGAAAACAGTCACTCCTGTTTTCCATTAATTTCTAGACAGGAAAATATCTCCTAAGCATCATATCGTCAACTACAAGTGATTCTTGGATGAAGTTCACAAAACTTTAGGCTCACCATGTTTTAAAAATTAAGTAGATTGCTTGTCCTTTTCAAAAAGAGTAGTAACATTAACACAAAACTTTTGATATTTCCATGGTCTGAGGCATAACTGGTCACAGAAAAGACATACCGTTTTCAGCTATTTCATTACATTGTTTCCTCTATCAGGTGACAAAAACAAACATTGCTGACAATCCTTAGAGATTGTCTTTGAAAAACATATAGCCTCTTTGGCATCAAGTCCTAAAAAAAAACACAAACAAAAACACAAAAAAGCTTCATTTCCTTTTACAATCAACTTTTACAATAGATCAAAGTACAAATAACAGGACGTACAACTTCATGTTGCTTGGCTACTAAGCAACATATTTTTTTGGATGTTTTCAGTGAGCAGCAGAGGAAATTCAAGAATTCATTCTTATGCTGAGGCGTGCTATCAGCCACCACCGAAACGAGCCTGGCAATCCAGTCTGTTTACATGTTCTGCTACATGCAACAAGCATTTGAAAACAATACTTCTAAACAGACTGTGGTAAACTTTATCTGAAGGCAGCTACCATTAATTCGATTAATTTCTTCCCCTTTTAAGAGAACTAACAAAAACACTGTCCCAACCACATGATCATGTCCCAACCACATGTCCCAACTCAACATGATCAGCCACAGGATAATTTGCCTGACTGTACTGTAAACTTGAATGTATAGTGTTTTGTGCATAGTGGACAAATAAAATAGAAGGTAACCTGAAAATGAAAGCCAGCTTTAGGTAGCCAAGGCTTAAACCCGCAGAGCTATCCTAGTGGCAATAATTTTGTAGATATATTGAAAATATTTTCTCAAAAGAGTGAGCTACTCCCGCTCCAGCCGGTCTCGGCAGAGGTGCCAAGTTATCACTCCTCTGATTGATACCACCAGGCACCATTACAAACTTCTGCTTCTCATTCTTTTCACACAGCTGAATTCCTGCAGTTAAAAAGAGCTGTAACCACATTTCACTTAAACATAACCTGAACTATGACTCCTCTGGGGTTGACAAGGCCTTCTCCCTCGCTGTAGGCACCAAAGCAGTGCTCTACAACTACTGTAAATGTCATTTTCTAAGAGATAAGACACAGGTCTACAGGGCCTCCACAACTGATTCCAGGTATAACTTTGCCCCATTTAATTTATTGTTTTATTAAAATCTATGAAACACATTTTCAGTAGCCGTGAAGACAGCACTGACAACTATGAGCAGACTAGCATGGCAAACACTGCTATAAAGTCCTCCCCCAGGAGTTAAAAGCCTTTCAGTGTTCCCCTTCTTAAACTCACTTGCTTTGCTGCTAAGCTTTGAAACATATAGATCTGTGAATACACTAACTGCATACTTTCTCAAAACAAAACTCTCCTATTCAATTGTAAGGCTGAGACACACCTCGCTAATTAGAGGAAAAGACTACGACAACTCAGTTTACAGGCATTCCCTACCATGAAAGCTTCCTTTTTTAAAAAAAAAAACAACAAAAAAAAACAAACAAAAAAACAAAAGACACACACACCTCTATGTTATTCATCTCATGCCAAAAAATGAAGTCATTGAATACAAAAAGATAACCAGACTTCTTGCTTTACTCCTCCACCATACTATCAAACCACTTGTAAGGATATTCTAAATCAGAATAAATAAAAACCTACTAAATATTTTGATCCTCGCACTTTATAGAGTGTCTTTTCAGGGCAGTGCTACCTAGACATCAGTCCACAGCCTATATATATCAAAGTTCCAAACTCCATGGTGCATGAATATGGTGAACACTGCTAAGCTAGGCCATATTTGGTTTAATACTTTTTCTCCATTATCTGACCCCAGAAGGACTGTTAACAACATGCTAAAGAACCACTCCTCCAGCTTAAAGGGTAGTGCAGCATTACACTTTATCGCACAGTTCGACCTCTTCATTTGTCTTTGAAAGCTTTCTGTATAAGCAGCTGCTCTTCATGGTAACTACCTCCTTTGATTAACTGTTATGAAAGCCTCTATCAGTAGGATATCTTTTTATCTCTTATCTTCTGACAAACTTTCAAAATCCTTTTACAGTGGACTCTACCCTCAAGGTCTGAGTTTAAGCGGTGCTTTCCTCGTTAACTATGTTATAATTGCTCTCAGCCCAAACCTGTTTTTCTCCTAGCACCAGAGCTCCACTAGACTACGCTGACGAGGCATTTGTGGACTGAAACATCCTGGCAGACTCACTCCAACAGCATAATGCTTTAGAGGTATTACCGCACAGACCTGATTAGTTCAGAAACACTGCACGAGTGTGTGCAGTGTCTCCCTACAGGTACATCAGAGGTCACAAAAACGGTCCTTCAAAGTCCAAGCTTGCCCTTATTAGCATGCAGCTCTGCGTCTCAATACCACCCATTTGTTCTATTTATACCTTAGAACCTCTTGCATGCAGTGGATGAAATCCACTCCAGATATAACCCTTGAAAACACCAGTAACTACTAGTATCAAGGGAAAATAAAAACAAAATGGCTCACAAATTGCTCGTTTTGATTAAAGCAGCCAGTGTTGAAATCAGCTGATGTCTATGATACATTTTTCTGCTCTATTTCCACACCATGAGTTTTCAGAAATTTTCCAGTCTTGTCTCAAATACATACTCTTCTTTTTTTGTTAGCAACCACTGCTAACAGCCCTCAGCTCAAAACGTATATTACTGGTAAAACTTCTCTACAGGCAGTTTTGCCTTCATGGTCTTTGCTTCTACTTTTTAAAGTTTCATCTGGCCTAGGAGTATTCCAGGATACCATCTCTGATCCAAACAATTCCTTCCAGTAGCTTAAATGCATATCTCCCATTTTCAGAAATTCAGATAGTATTTGGCTTTTTTACTTTTTTTCTTTAATAAACTAATTTTAGTTTCCCCACTTGCAATTTTGCATACCTCCCTGTAAAGAAAGCTTGTTTTCTTCTTTATCAACATGATATGAATATCCCTTATAAACTGTCAAATTAAATTCCAATTTAAATTAAACTAACATCTCTCCATATTCTCCAAAGCCTTGCCACTAGGCATTTGTCCCTTCCAGCTACACACTAAGCTAGTCTCAAGACATACGCCAACAACTACAAGTTTTCTTTCTCCTGTTGCCTTCTAACTCCTTGTACAGTTTGCAAAAGGACAGTAACTACTTCAAACGAATTGATGGCCCTTGTGAAATCATCAGCAAGATTCATATTTAAAAGTTGCTGAGAAAGAAGTTTGGAAATTACAGTTAAAAAATCTGCTAGATGGTTTTCCTACTTTCTAGAATCAGTTTAATAAGAAAAAAAAATAAACTTTTTTTTTCCCCAAATAGTGACTGCAGCTCAACACAACCATGCAATATTCCTAATACTTCCCCGAGCTTCTTTATCCATTTTGACAAAGCAGATTCCACATAAGCAAGTCTCCATAAAATATATACTAGAGATAAGCAGCAAGTTCACAAAGAACTCGTCAGCTTTGCAGTACCATACAAAGTATAAAAGTATTAATTAGCAAGTTTTCAGGATAACTCACTTTTCCCTACAGCGTGGAAAACAAACAACAAAAGGAACAGTCAAGCAAAACTATATTGTTTAACTTCTACAATACCTAGCACACTTCAACTGCTATTCCTTCCTACGTCAGGTTTCCCCTGTAACACAGGAGGCAGGCAGCAATACAAATGCAGTAGCACATCTGCTTTAAAATGGTTGTAAGTTTAATTAATTTTATATTCCGCTTTGTAAAGTGCAACCTAGGAAAAGTTGTACAAGATTGCATAAATGTTTGTGCACAGAACTATGAAAGTGTTAACTCCTGAAATGTTATTCTTTAAAAAAATGTAAATACCAAAACTAAATCCCTTCTTCTCGTAAGGAAGTTTCTCACTGTATTTAGCATGTCAGAAAACACACAAATTCGACTGCAGCAGAGCATTCCACAGCTGCCGGTACAAAGGACACGCAGCGATTGTTAAGCATTAAACCAACACAAACAGTAAATTGATTTTCCAGAAGAGACTTTTAGAGCATTGCAGAAATTCAAAATAGAGGGAAGGAGGCAGGAAAGGGGAACTACAAAAACTGAACTGCTTTGCTCCTCTGTAGCTAAGGGATTCATCACTAGTTACAGATGACAGACAAAATATCAGAAATTAAAATTATTAAATAATAATGAGCTATACCAATAGGAAACTATTTCCCAAGTCCCAGGAGTCAAACAGACATACTGCTCAAAGTATACAACTAACACTTCTGTGCAAGTCAGTGCTAAGTTACCATTTGCGCATACCACTTCTTGGGGTAATTGTACATAACAATCTTGCAATTTGGTATTTTTAAAAATTAGTACATGTGGACCCAATATTTAAGAATTAAGATAATTAATAAGTATCTGGACAGACAGAGAGGATCCCCTTGCAATTCACTAACTAAAGGTGGAGGAGGTCAGCTCTGGCCTCCCCCAGGCTTTGGAGGTGCAGACGCACACCTAAGGCATGAGCCTCTGGAAAGGCTGTGGGTGTCTTGCCACACAGACAGCAGCAGTCCCATGCCACGGATGCCTCTTTCCTCACGCCATCCCCAGACCAGCAGCAGAATGCAAAAATTCAAATTTAACAGCAGGACAGTGTGACGCTGTCTTCTCCCAGGCACACTTTGCCAGGGAGCCCTTGCCACCAGCAGACACCTCTGGTTTACTGACAGAGGGATGCCCACCTCACCTGGTACAATTGTATGCGAGGTTGCCCTTGCCAAGCATGCTGTGGGCTTGAGAAAGACAGGGTGCAAGAACTCAAGCACAAATTAGTTGCATATGTTTGTCAATTGGTCCAATGCATGACCACACGAAGACGGGAGCGGGAAGGGAGGAGGGACTTTGGGGCTTTGTTTCCACACTCAAATTCCCAGTTGTCTCAGCTGCCTCAGCTGCACAATAAAGCTAATAGGCTTCCCTTAATTTTTAACATTTCTCCAGCTTCACACCTCAAACTCTTGAATTTCTATAAACCTCTGGGAAAAGAGGATGCCTGGCAAAATGAAATCCAAGAGATTCCATTTTCGCAGGCGACAGCTAAGGAATTTAGGAGAGGAAAGTTCACACAACTTTAAATAAATCAGTCACTGCCCAGACAGATCTCTCGCTTTAAAAAGAGTGTACCTATTGCAATTTACACACACACACACACACACACACACTGCGGAGGGATTCACTGCTCTCCTGTCTGCCTGCGCTAGTAACATCTCAAAAGAAAACAACAACGAAAAACAATCGCTCCCAGATAAACACCGCTTAAAAGAGCGATTCTCAGGATGAGGGAAGCGAAGGAAGCCCCGGGGGCGGTGAGAAGGTGCCCCGCGAACACGGCTCCGGGCCGGGGCGGGCAGGGGGCGGCGGGCCC